>JAWWEQ010000001.1:16640918-16686857 GCA_035583055.1 Torymus tubicola
TACATATATACGCGTGGTTGCTGGTGTAAAAAGTACGTATATATACGCTACATTCTCTGTACTGATACATGCTGAGACTTTATATGCTTTCCCTTTACGACCTCATACATAATATTGCAATCTTGAATAGATTTCGAGGAAAATAAAAGAAGGTGTAATCTTTTGGCGAACGGCAAGGACATCGCAAATGTAGCTATATAGTATATCAAATATTTACCTAAGATGTTTACGTATATATAACTGCACAATTGAAATCAAATAGTTTTTTCGGTATTGTTTTTTTTTTACATTGTTTCCGAAAATTCGTGGTACGCGAGGTATAAACTATGTCAAAAATGGTATTATATATAGGTGAAATCAGAAAGCTGATAAGAGCGCTGAGACACTGTTTTTGAAAATATTATGGTTTACAAACTTATTGTCTTCCATTAAATTCTTAACAAAAGAAATAATACACGTAGTTGTCTAAAAATGCTGCGTGTTCTCTACACAAAACTCTAGGGAAGTAGACGTCGAGGGATCGACGGGCATACGTAGCTTTCGGGGGGAGTCGGGTGTCAATTTCGGGGATGCACGTCCCTGCGCTAGCGCCCGAAAGATGTTATCTCACTCGTGTGTGCTACGTGTATATATATGTATAGAGGGACAGGAAGAAAGATGGAGATGGAAAATCGGGTGTTGTGCTGCCCAACAGCATAGTATTTCGGAAAAAGTGTATATGCGCATTTAGTTTGTCCACGTAGACGCGCGAGAATTAGGGGCGTACGATCAGCTGCTAGACGAGTTGGAATGATTCAATTTTAGGGCTATATATAAGTAATTGTGCGGACGTTCGGACTAGACTATGGCTTTGGTTGTCGCGTGAATCCCGTGTGTATACGTGACCGAAGGTATATCCTGAATATGAGGGTAGTAAAAAAAAATTATTTCTTTGGAGATTGTAGTCGCGTGAGGTTATATAAGGAATTCTCGCAGCTATTTTTATTAAGGATTCTTTGTACGATACTTAAACATGGTGTAATAATATACTGTCAGAGAAAAACATTTATTGATCTTTTATTAATGCTTTACACGAGCACTACCGAGACAAGCGTATAATTTCATTAAAACAGAACCCACAAACACACGCGACCCCTGGGTTATTAAAAACTAGGAAGACGATATTTTTAGGTAGTTTTATTATTGAGTGCAAATCAGATATTTATTCGGCCGTTTCCAAATATAACAGTAACAGGGACATCGAGCATCCTACTTTTTGCTCTGATAAATCAATCGTGAGTAACTCGTGTGACTGAAATCAAGCCGCGTGTATTCCTTAATATAATCAGATAAACTGAAATAATGCAAATGATTACAAACCATTATACGTACGTATATACATTATATGCGCTTGAAGAAATATCAGAAACCACGTGTCAGGGTATTCTAATCGATAATCAAAATTTCGCTAAGAGTTTTCTTCGATCATAACGAAGTTACGTCGGCGGAATTCCTCTTAACTTAATCTGCCGTGACCACACGGAACGCTATTTGGCCGTCACTCCGCGGATCTAAGTGAATCAAGCCGCACATATACCAACGCATCCGCACGACGCGAGACGAGCGCACGTACATACCACGTATATAGATGAAAGACAGGCGCTTTACGAGAAAAAATTCATAAGCGTGTGTATATATATATATATATATATAAGGGATGAAACGCTTCATATGTGCGTGACTCTTTTGATGGTATACGATGGATATATAGTGTCAGCGTGATGAAGATTCGTAATTATCGTATTCGTTAGACATACGTCACAAACCTAATTCGTGCTTTTCGAGGATGACGTCATGTTGTCGGGGTTGAAGGAGACTGATGTCTGGGGTCACATCAGTTCAAGATATATTTTTTATAGTTGGAACAAGCGATGGCGTAAGTGCTATAGTGCAGGAGAGTAAGAGTTAATTTACAGGTGAACGATCGTTAAACGTTTGGTATATTTTATTTATTATTATTCAAAATAAGTTTGTTACATGAAGATAGATTAATACAACAATTAGCAGTTTCATTACAGCAAATGTAAATGTATTTCTAGTCGAATAAAAATCCCGTGTATATAAATATGCTGATGAACATTCGGGAAATATTACTTTTAACAATGTGCGCGAAAAGTGATTGAAGCATGTTTTCCGTATTTCAGTCTTTTGTACGAAATTTTATATATAAACGTCCACAATACATACAACCACATATTGAGTCGAACATAAGTATAAGAAACCTTCAATTTGTCTGCCCGAGGGCGGAGATTTGCGGCTAAAGCATTCGCCTGAGAGCTTCGCATTACTTGAGAATGGTATAAAGTGTAGGAAATGGAATAGATTCATAGAAATATACAATAGGAACATAAAGTAGATCTACAAATGGAGAAATACATCTTCAAAGGTAACATAAAATTTACCAATGCAGAAATTATGTTCAAGCTCTACTTATATACACATATATAATATCTATAACTGATTTGATAATAAATTTTATCTTTCCCTTTTAACTCTTACCCGCAAACCTAACGTCGCCAAGTACAAACCCACCGACCACTTATATATATACATGCGTAATCGAGGAAAGCTGACCAACGCAAGCAAAAATTAAACCTCCGTCATAACTACACACGCGTGCTCGCGTCACTCTTACCCCCTATATATACTACAACCCACGCGTCCATTTATATTTCAATTACCTTAATTGCGGGGTGTAACGCGTGTCCTTGATCACATATACGCACATCACATATATGTGTGCACGCACGAACTCTCGACGTTCAGAGCGTCACGTTACGATTGCCAGAAATGTAAACAGCGCTGATATTCTCACGCGCTTTGTGGTGGTCTCGACAACGTACACTCGATGTCCTCATCCCTCGCTGCGTTGTTCGCGTACGGCAGTCATTATCTTCTTTGCACATAGTATATACGCAGCCGCAGTCTCGCGAAGAGATTCTTCCGATGACACATACACACACATACGTTCGATATCCGATAATTTTCACTTTGTCGTGCAGGTTCCAGGGCAATTTTCACTCTCTCTGTGTGTACGCGGTTCGGATATTTGCAATGGGATACGATAATGGCGTTGAGTCGAAGTTGAAACGTACGTGTTCGGTTGGGTTGAGGTTTATTTAACTTTCATGAAGACTAAGAACTCGTGGTAATGATGTTTTTTGTAGAATTGTTTTAATTTTTTAATGAAAATTCCTTTTATTGGAAAATATGGTTAGTATTTAATATTATATTCAGCGATTTTGTGCTCTACTTAGAATTTAATTCTGTATATTGCTATATATAGTAAAATCTCATCTTCTTGGATATTATCATTATTATTATTAATCTCTCTCTTCCTGTGTACCATAGCTTCAAAGTATCTACAGGACGCCTCCGCACGACTTTGAAGTGGGTTCATTTGATCCTAATACCCATCTTTTTCTCACCCCGCGCTATCTTGCATTTGCTCAAGGTTTATACACACGTACATCTTCGAGCAAAGAAGTTAAACTTGATTATATTTGAAAATAATCTTATGTATCCTTCTTTGCCTGCCAGTTAAATACCTTTAATATACGGTTGTCATCCGAGTATTAGAAACTGCTATTTGTAAATTAGATGTTCACTCTGCCATGAGTCCAAAATAGTTTTCTTAAGGTGTAGACAGCGAAACGAGGCACTTGATCAATTTTTTCTCCGAAAAAAAGTCACTATAGGTATGTGTTCGTCCGAGACTCAAACTCGAGTTTTCCGGACAGGAAGCAGGGCACTAAACCATGAGCACATAACAATTTTTTATGTACAATAAAAGAAATTACTACGTATAATAAATATTAATTTAAGGAAATTTTTATCGCCTGTACTTTATTCTTATTTGACTGAATCAACTGAAAGAAAATATGAAAAATAAAATAAAAGACTGATATACAAACATGCAGAGCATTACTTAGAATTTACTAATGATAAAAATTAATCTAGCAGACGCCATTTCACAACATCGTAGATATATATAGTAATTACGTTGCCTTGTTCCGCCGCAAAATGAAATTGTCCTAATAAAAGTAACAAGCAATGAAAAAAAAAAGTATAACGACGCCTTACTTTTTCTCTTTCATTTTAACGCTTCCTTCTTTATAATTTAATACGAGTATATTTTTTAATGTAGTATATTATGCAACGTGAAAAATATACTATTATAAATAAACCATAAACAAATTAAAGTATACAATCAAATATGTTTTTTTTTTTAATTTGAATTTTTTCTCACTATATATTTTAAAACAAAAAGAACTAACCATCTAGCATAAAACTTGTACAAGACAGTTCCAATTCTGTTTATGGCCACGAAAAAGATTTTGAACTATTTAAAAATTGAATTTTTACTTAAAACGGGCGCATATAATTTATCAAAGCATTACACATAGTTTTAATCACTTATCTTATTATTCATCTAAAATCCCATTAAATCCATAATCATACTTATGTTAAACACGAAGGAACTCATCTAACCGCCATAACTTAAATATTCAAAGCCCTCAGGATCATCAACTCAAGTGGAAACTTGACAGTATAACCTTCGACTTGAAACGCTCTCAGTGGTGTAAGCAGTTACGCCCGCGCAATGGTCAGCCATGACGCTCGAGTGCAACGTTTGAGAGGCAGTTCACAGATGCACAACCGCTATATATATGCACGCGTTCGAAGACGAAACGAGCAACGTAACTTTACTACCTTATACGAGCTTACGCACCGGCGTCGCAAAACCACAACGCGCTCTATAAATTAGCGGTGCACTTAGTTTATCACGTAGTCGAGTTCTCGTATCTCCTTTTTATAACGTATGCATGTGTACGCGTGATGCTACTGGATAATATACGTTTTTATTTGTTTGTATACCTTTAGGTGTAGATGGTAAAATTTAAGTAGATATTGTAAATGTTATTGTTCAGAGAATGTCAAAGAAATAAAAGAGTGAGACAAACCAAATTATGAATTTGCTACACAGTAACTTCGTTTTTTTTTTTTTAAATATATGCTTGTAGATAAAAGAAAGTAAACTCTCCCCTTGACGACTACTATGCTACTTTGCAAACAGTTAAATTTTCGAACGAATTTATAAGTGATAAAGTGTTTATTTACACTATTACAGATAATACGCAGCGAGCAGATCAACAATATAAGAGCATAAGATACTTTTTAATGTAAAACTTTTAGCAAAAAGTGCAATTTTTATTAGAATTTGAAGATCTTTACATTTCTCTTTTATTTCGTAAAAAGGTGCACCCAAGACTTTTTTCTCGAGTTGTAAAGTAAAGGGTCAAGATAGTAAAACTTTATCGCTTCCACGGCTCACGCTATATATGTATAAGCGTATCTCACGAGCTCGCTAAAACCGTTTTAATCGTAAATATTATGCATCGAACAAAATTTTACCCTATTATCCTACATTTATTCTGCCAATAACTTGGCATATAATATTTTACATTTCCAACACAAAATAGTTTTACTTAAAACAATTATTCTTTCCAGTGAGATAAAATTACAATTGGATTCGTAAAGCATTGATAAATTACTAATTATTAAATCGTCTTGGATTGATGTAAGTAAGTACGGTGACGTGAGGTGCACCGAACTCCTAGTTCGCTCCTGGCCGAGGAGCAAGCGCACTACTGGCATTGCTAAAGTGCCAGCGGTTCTATTATTGATCAAAACGCTTGGGTATACGCGGAAAACGTTGATTTCTCGGAACTGTCGAACTTCGTATTCGTCTCGTTTTTGTTATTTAAATTAGAATAATTTATGCATTTGCCATGAGATACAAAGTGTTTAAATAAATTTATTTGTTTATATCCCGAGGGGTAGCACAGAATATAACAAACATATTTTGTATAATAATTAGACATTATAAAAGAGTTCCGTGGAAAAATTAACACCGAATAGAATATATTTCTTCGAATTTACATACACATGGTATATAACAAGAAATAAAAATAATCGTATTTAAAATAAAAATTGTACACATGTATAAGAACACAAGGAACATGCGTAACAATGCTCTATAACAACAATGTACATTTCCAAATATACACGTGAGTGATTGAGTTCATTCAACTCTCAGTTAGTTGCATCAAATCCTCTTATGTAATTATTCGTAGAATATACCATTCAGGTGCTACATAAACTGTAAACGTATAGCTAGGAATTCATGCTATAATGAGCTTCAAAAGCGACCGCTTCACAACACTGAGTAATCAGATACATTTGTTAGGCGTCGAAATAGTTATAAGAAAGGACGAAGCGATCTCATTTCAAAGTAAAATTTTAATTAATAAACTTACCGCTATATTGAACAGTAGAACATTTTTATAAATTAAATTATAATAATTCATAAACAACAACTAAAAAATAATTAATTATGAACGAGTTTAATATTTTTTCATAAAATAATGGCGTACAGTATATGGAAATTGTTTGCTACTTACAGTAGATGTTAGGTTGTTTGAAGTAAAAATATTACTAAATCGCGTTATATTATGTTTTACGGGAATCCAAACAAAAATAATACCAAACTTAACAAAAAACTATTATTATATAAACTTAGAAAAGAATACAATAAAAATTATACATTTTGTTTTATCAAATCAAATAATGTTTTTTCAACTAAGAGTATATAAAAAAAAGTCTTTCAAAAGCTTGATACCACATATCTATACACCCACACAGCACGCACACGTGTACTCACTTCGTTTGTTGCTGAGAGCCTGTAGATGAGCAGTGACGACGTCGTAGAATTTCTCGCGTTTCGCCAGTAGGTAATCCCGACGGCGCAGCTGCCGAACGAGTAGTCCGCCAGTGTGGTTCACGTGTTCACGCAACGAACCCAGCAGCACTCGTAGCTCACACGTGCCTGTATCAAGAGAAAGAGAGAGAGAGAGAGAGAGAGAGAAAATATGAGAATGAGTGAACATAAAAGCGGATCAGAGAGAATCGCAGGCGCCTCGAGACTTAATTGTCATATTATCAAGAGGAACGTCGCTTGCGAAGGTCTCGAGGTTCTTTCGTGAGATGAAGGGCGGAAATAACGAAGATTGATTCTGAGAAGTGGTTGAAGCTTGTAAAAGGGGGACGGGGTGAGAAGTGGTTTGATTTTGATGGACGGAGAAGGAATTTCTCGGAATAGAATTTGCGTAACTGCGAATTGTGTGTCTTTGATTTGAATGTTTCGTTGCTGTTGTTAAAGAGTTGAATAGAACAATTGTAATATGAGATGTATTATACGCATTGTTTTCAATTTTCCACGATAGTTCAGTTTTCGTTTATACGAGCAAATTGAAACTGTACAGTAAGCGTTTACGTTAAATTTTATTGATGTATATTTTCTGTGGTTCGAATACCCATGTTATTATAACATTATTCTTATTGCAGAACAGTAAATACGATGAGAGCCTTCACTCCGTATTGCTAAATTTACATTTGTTCTTAGCGTCGACCTCGCGCGCCATGCTCATCTCGCATGAGGATTAACGCTGAATCGATATACCAACTACCTTTCCTCAAGAAATATGTTTGCGCTAGTTAATCTTTCGATGTCAGCCAAAGTAGCTGCTTTACGATGCTCTCAGCGAAATGCAACTTTACGATTACTTTCATCTTTCAAACTTGGCATTATTATTATTAACATATAATTTTTGTTTGTACTAATGCAGTTTTTATTCCTAATTGAGTTACGTTTGTTTGAAGAGAAAAACGAATACGATAAAACTAATAATGATCGATTTATGAAAGAAACTATAGTGATACATCTTTATTTATCCATAAAGTTATAAGTAAGTACCATCAAAAAATAAAACTAAACTCATATTATTAATTTAATTGTCGATTCATTTCAATTAAATTTCATTTGTAAGAAACAACTCTTTCGCCGTATCTCGATAAGATTGTCGAAACTAACATATCCAAATAAGAAACTCTCGAATGCCTCTAAAGATCGATACCCATCGCACTGAATTTGTATTCATGCACCACTCTCTCTCTCTCTCTCTCTCCTCTCCTCCTCGATAAATCCGACATTCGCCTCTATATACCACAAATACCCGGACTCCCAATTTAACCCGGCCGGATCCAATTTTCCAGGAGCACGCGGCGAATAATCATAACACGGATCGGAACAATGGCGAGACAAATAGAAATTCCTCGTTCGAATCGCCTACGTCACACACTATAGACAAGTCTTCGTCGGGGAGGTTCGACTATATATATATACATGTAAGCGCGCACGCGCGATTCATTCATCTCCATCCATTCAATTCGCCCCGACGACGCGCCCACGCCTTCTCGTCTTGTCCCTTTCGCATTCTCGTGTTTTCCTCATTTCGTACATAAGCATCAGCTAGAAACGTTTTTCTCGATATTTACATTGATTAATTTATCGAGGATTGACCCTAGCGTTGATGTGAGAATAACAACGGGATTTACGAGAAATAAAGCGACTGTATTTTGAATGAAAAAATAGTTAGTTTAACAGCTGGATTTAGACGTATACGTTTGAGTTATATATGCGGGCTTATAGCTTTAATCAAGGTTGAGAACCGGGAAGTTGGCTAATCTCTTAGATCAGTTGTAGCAATCAGCGTCAATTTAATTAGTAACAAATGTTTGGTATAAGATATCGCACTTCAAAGCTGCATTGCTAATTCTATCGAAATTTAATTTGCAATCTGAAGCCACAAGTAGTTTATAAACATATAATGGTAAACTACTTGAAGAAAATTAATTGTATATTCGAACTAATATATTAAAAAATACAAATATTTTTAAATAAAACTTTTAGATCTTCTGATAAAGAAGTAAAGTGTTGTACTGACTCTAAACAAATCAACATGTGAATTTTTTCGGAACTAAAACTAAGCAGCGTTAACCCCCTTTTTTTAAAGAAAATGTGTAAGAATCACGTGAATCCAAGTCAGTCGTGCGAGGCTCTCAACCAGACAACATCGATGTGATAATACACAGAAGAAGTGGAGTTTGAAGGGTAAGCTCTAAAAGGAGATTATGCGCAAGCTCGGCTCTACAGGAATGTTTACCACGGGAATTCTGGAGATGTGTGCTCAAGCAAGAGAGCAAGAGGAATTCTATTTTGCGATCTTCTAATACAACACATATTTTTACTGCATAACAGAAACCTTTAAACAAAACAACTTGTCGGATATGATATTCATTTTTTAAGTAATGATATATTGATTTATAAAACAGCATTTCTATAAAATTTTCCTTCCTATGTATTATTATTCTATTTTCTGTTAAAATACCCTGAGAAAGAATATAGTTTTCCATATAACAAGTCACATAAAACCCACACTGAGTTGTAGAACAACCAAAACAACCATAAAAAAGCCATCCTAACAAAAGAATTCCCATATACCCATGTTTTCTCTCTCTAAACGCTTACTCTTTTTTTAAAAAAAAAATCAAGAGCTCTGTCGCGTCGCACGCTGACGGCGCGCGTATTATCATACTCTATAGACAGAAAAAGAAGGGGAGCCACTACGCGAAAGACCTCACGGGGTTTGAGAGTATAAATCGAGCGTAAGCGAGAGTATGGGTGTGAGAGAGAGAGAACTAGAGTTTTATTATGCGAAATCGCGAATTCGAGTCGAGCGGATCACGTTTCGCGAATATCGATATCAGAGAGGCGGCTCATATTGGTACTAAAGATAGATGTTGCACGCGTAACGGCGCGATAAAATCTCGGGAAATTTTGTTTAAATTGAAGGTTCTATATACGCCACAGTTGTCGATGCGTATATATATGCGTGGGTATGTGATTTTCGAGTTGCTTTAGAATAATTTTAGTTTTTCATTGGTTGAATATTATTTACATTATTGGTTTTTTTGTTAATTTATTCGTAACATAAATTTGTCTTTTATATTCTTTGAATAACTTATTTAAACACGTTTCGTTTTATGTGTATAGAGAGTTAAAGCGCAATCATAAATATTCATTTTCCTTTTACCGAGAATCAAGTAAAACCTACATTGTGGTATTATTACACCCACGTTTCGAAAGTCATTCAAAGGTAAGTTCTATACAGTATCTACCTAAATTTTACATGTAAAATAATATTATTCAAAAATATATATAAAATATACGTGTAGACTAATCAGAAATTTTAATTGTCTGACCATACCATGGAATTTCTACTTTAACTTCATTCATACTTATTTAGTATTAGAAACCATCTATCCCCTGTTACACTTAATGCTTCTATTATCATTTTTTACTCTATTCATTTTCACCTATAGAGAAATATACGTATACCATAAAGATAATCATTTTTCGCTCATCTCCAACAACATTTCCAAAGCAAACGCGAATTATTTCCAGGATAACACACACACGCGCGTGCGTGCAGACACAAACTAACCCAACGTCTCGACAATAACACAAACACCCTCCACCCCCCGCGGTTCCATTAAACAAGCCATTAATTCACAACGAAATCACAAAAGACCATCCCTTAACGGTCCGCCACCCCTGTGCCGGCATCATCCTCTCTCCCCTCGTGCAATCGTTCCTCCTCCCTCCCTCTCTCGTTCTCGTACACGCGCGCACGTGGAAAAAAAAGGTACACAGACGCAAAGGTAAATAAAAGACGATGCCAATAAGATCGCGCGTGCGAGCCATAGCACGCCGAGATAAAGCCTGAGCGAATGGACGGTATAACTACGTACAGCGAGGGGAAGAGGAGAAAAAAAAGACTCTTCCCCCTCTCTCTCTCTCTCTCTCTCTCTCCCTCTGTCCCGAGGGGTGAACCCGCACGCCAAAGAAAATGAAGCGCGCGCGCGTCGTCGCAGCAAGTCTGGCCTCGTTGACTTCGACGTCGTATACCTCGCGCCGCCCGGAAGTACTCGCCGAGGAGCGCCGAACTACTTCAATTTGCAGCCGGCTGCTGCTGCTCTTCGACGTAGCCGCAGGGGGCGCAGAGCGTCTGGAGAGGAGGTGGCTAGGATAGAGAGCTGACTTGCCGTGAAAAATACGCTGACGCTTTTTTTAACGCCGTCGCCGCGTGCTTGAGATTTATGGGCTGCATAGCTGTGCGCGCACGCGTGTGGCTTGCCCTTTTTTTACACGTATTTTTTTGTAGGATACGTCGAAAGCTTTTTTTAGATAGAAAAATGAGAATTGGACGAAAAGAGCGTGGGAAGTCGCGGGGGGTCTGGTTTATATTTAAAGGTATACATAAGGGTATTAAAATGTTATAGTTGATTAAGATTTATTTAGTTTATAGACGCATTGAATGAAAATATAAATTTTCAAACTTATTTTGTTCCAAGGACGATAATATTTATAAATCAAGATGTCGGATTTAAATATCATATCAGTCCATTACGTTGCTTAGGCCATTTGAGAGCATCGTTTTAAAAATTGACAAAGATTTTGAAAGGAGTTTAGAGGATACTAAGGAGTGACGTCAGACTCGCATACTCCGCTAAGACGTGACGTCACAATAGAAGATTAATAAGTAATAAGCTGTGTGAATTGCATCCAGCGGGGAAATAAGAAAAATTGGAATGAATTTCTTTACATTATTAAAGACGATGTTTCTTAAAGTTTTATGCAAATATGATTGGTTAAGACGATAAATATCCATTTTATCAACGAACTATATATATTTTTCAAGATTTAACATGAGAATTTCTTCCATTTGTGAATATTCAACGAGAAGGATTTTCACGAGTTCTTTTTTGAAAATTTAAATCTCTCGAAATAAGATTTGAAATGTAGATATGCGAATATTTCCCTTTATAAATCCACTTTTTCTTACCATTTCTATACGTTTTAAATTTAATAAGGAATTAAAGATAGAATTATTATTATCTTTTTTCATAGATTTTATTAAAATGGAAATATCAAAGTAATATAATATCCGACAAATAAGATTATCTGAGTTATTTTTCATATTATATATATTAAAGATGTATCCCTTTCTTCGGAAACGTGAACATTTTCCACAGAGTAAGAGTTTCTGAAAAAAATTATTTTTAAATTACCATTTCCCACGAACTATAAATTTATCTTATATATTCTTTCTATATATTACAGATTATTCCATTATTTTAATACGTTATTTAATAATGAAGAATACCTGCGACAATTAAAGATCTATATAAATATTATAAATGAATATGACCCAACTACCGAATAAATTAACATCCACAATCCACAAATCCACAATATTAAGTACACAACCCTCCTGCAAACTCCTCCAACACCTGACATTTCCCTCATTAATGCAATCAAAGGGTGCGGCTCGTCTCATTACACATCTCCCCCGAAACAATACTAATCGCCGACGTGCTTCTCCCGACACCAGAAATTATACTCGTGTACTCTCCCTCTTCATTGTCGCATGCTTTTTTGCCACGACACCTAAATGGAGTTGATTGTCATCCCTCATTGTCGCGACGAGAACGAGAATTGTCTACGTGTATGCACGCGCCACTTCGAAACCGACACCGGCAATGCGCGTTCGTGCTTCTCTAACCCCCCGTCAACGTGACGCAATCGCTTACCTTGAACGTCACGCACGAGTAGTAAGTACACGGATACACGTGTGTAACAAGGGGGAGAGAGAGAGAGAAGGCACGCAAAGGAAGTCCTCGTGGAAGAAGGGGTTGGATTGAGAGAATTTTGCTTAACGAAGCGAACTTGACATTGAGCGCGTGGATAATTGCTCGCGCGATGGCCTGCCGATGGTAGGTATATATAATGAAGAGGATACACGCTTAGGTGGTTGAGTTCATGTTGCGTATTACCTGTGGCTTGTTACTGGGACAGTGCTGTTTAAAGTTATATAATTGGGGTACTATTAAATGATCAATAGAATCATTGTATAGAAATGAGACTTTCTACAGTAAGACAACTATTTTTATAAATAATCATAGTGCTATATCATATGCCAATCTTTGTGCATTATTTTAACTTCACAAATTTATGATCATAAAGTCATAATACAATGAAAATATTTACGGTAAATACAACCTTAAGATCGTAAAAGAAGTAATTTTAAATGCTCACGTATATAATCTCTTGAGGAATTTCAATCGTCTACATATCATCTGATAAAGCCCCAAACTCAACCCCAGTACGGACAAGTTTCAATTATTAACCTACTCATTCGCAAAGAGAGAACCACGTCAATACGAATGGCACCCTCGCTCCGTCTCTCTATCTCGTAAAATCACAGACTACGCCGCCCTCAGGACCGCGACAAAGATGCTAAGTGACGCGCGAGTAGGGCAATGGTAGTAGTAGTAGTCTTGCGACAACTCATTTAAAAGTCTCTTTGAGGTGAATAACAGCTCGCTGCAATATTCATAGGCGGTAACAACCAAGCCTTCGTTTTCCACAGTCAGAGAGAGAGAGAGAGAGAGAGCGATAGAGAGTGGAAGACGAAGAGGGAGAGAGAAAGCGAAAAAGACGACGGATGTATATACGCGCAAGGGAAACCGACAGGTTGATGCGTTAATCATTGATACCGTGGCTTGTCTATTCTAGGTACGTGTGTGTAATAATGGCTATTTCACGTGTCTGTGCGACGTCGCTATATAAGTCGACTGAATTATTTATAATATTGTCATGTAGATATATTTGTATTGGAAGAGAAAATAGTTGGAATTGTTGTTGATAAACAGACGGCAATCAGTGATTAATGAACTGCGAGGCGAGGCATGAGATTGATTGGATTATTCATGAAAGATGCGAGCTCATTGAGAGTACTTGAAGTTGTGATTAATCGCTATGTAAGGTTTTCTTACTTATTACTCACTGGCATGCGATTATCGTTTACGATAATCTGGATATTATTAAGATTTTGAAATGAATACTCAGTTATGTTTTATCTCCAAAGCGTATTGTAATTAAGCTTAATAAAAACGTAACACATCGAACGTACTGAATAATCAATAATTAAAAGTGTATACTGATAATTATAAAGGCACTGTAGAAAAGCTAATGCCATGATATATGAGCTCTGTAAGATGAATTTTCGTCTTATACAGATTGATTCAATATTAAATTTTTAAAAGTAGTTATACAGTAACAACGATTTCGTAAATCTCTCTATAGTATTATACATTTGAGTTTTTAAGCAACACGATTTTGTATTCTTCATAAATATAATCACCTTAATCAAAACAATCCTATAACTCTAAAAAAAAACCTCCTCCAGACGACGAGCTTTTCCCGTGACCTTAGGCACTCCACCCCGATCCGTATATATATATATATACATCTATTCTAGAATCAAGAGCCCTTCTATATCCGTCCAACTAACGAACAGACCCTTACTTACTATCCACAAGAGTATATACGCAACTTCTCTCAAAGTCAAATATTTCTCTTACACCGCATCAGCTCTTACTTTTCAACTCGAGCCGTGTCCTCTGCAAATACGGCCGCTGGGCACGTCGGGATGGACACCAAGACGACGAGGACTCGCCGCTACCACTGGATCTACGTCGTTCGTCATTACCACTGCCGCTGCTCGTCGTCGTCGCCGTAGGGGTCGTGACGGACCCGTAAATGTCGACCAGCAGCTGATCGAACAGCGACGATATGGGGATATCCTGTCTGGATGATAAACGTGGTAGTGGATACTTCTGCGCGTGGGCGTACCGGAAATGAAAAGAGAGAAGACACGTGGGTATTAGTCGAGATAGGGTATATAGGTGTACGCGTATATATATATTTATATATATAGGATATTTTTAGGACCGATATGTCTATATAAAAGTTTTGTGATTAATTTGGATTGAGGGTGTAAAAAAGTTGTGGCCGGTCGTAGGTTTTAGATATGATTAGTAATAAAAGATGTGGATGCGGGGGAAGTTTTATGGGGTTTGAGTGACGTTTGCGCGCTGAATGAAAGATCAAAAAGTTTTCATTGTATTCTTTTCGTATTCATTTATAAGTTTTAGCTTTACAACTCTTTTGACATTTTTTGTTATCTTTCTCTTTTACAATTTATTGTTATAAATAAAGGCTATTAGTTATTAATAAAATACTCTCAAATATCTATATAATCGTATAATTAACTTGTTTAATGCGTCAATAAATCAACTAGCAAATTTAATTATAAAGGAAGTAATTGTCTCTTTTCAAGGATATTTTTAGCGACACTTATGTATTGATTTGTATATACTTTCATAATTTAATTATAGCCCCTGGCTTTTACTGTCAATTAAGGAGCAAATTGAGTTTATTTAACTCGAATAATGTACATTTTTCATAGCATACAGAAGTTTGCATAGCATCATAAATTCGCATAAAGCGTAGTAAACAGACAATATTTCCAAGCGCGCTCCCTCTCTCAAATTCACGCGTCATTAGGTTAACTCGGCCTTAATCGCGATTTCCAATGTATTTTTCTAGTCATGAATAATGCGCATCCCCACTTTTCGACGTACTATTTTTTTTTTCGACAAAAAAACAATTACGTTTTTTGAGACCCCTGCTGTTGAAAAAAGCTATTTGTCTTTCTTTTAACAACGTTAAATAGGAAAGCCATTAATTACTATTAGTATTAATGCGCTTACGTCGGTTTACTTGTTGTATATACAAAGCTTTATGTGCCAAATGAAAATGAAATAAATTATCTTTGTATATTATCAAAGAAATTGCAATTTAAAGAAAAATGTAGCTTTCTAATCGATAAAAACGTTCCGGTGAAATCCTGTCGAACAGAAGTATTTTCGGAATTGTTTGATGACACGATAAAACCAATCTTGTTTTTTCATGAAATTGCTCGTTTCAAAAGGCTCTTCGACGCTTGTTAATCTACTTATACGTTTTACCAGTAAAATCCTTCGTTATAAAATCTTTAACTAGAAATGAGAATAGAAAAACGGTCCGCAAGGTCACTTGTAATAAAAAATTCTATCTTTCATTGCTCTCATTACACCGTACGTTGCAAACAATCGCATGGTGCAAATATTTACATTAAATTCACTGCAGCTATGCTATACTCGTAGTCTTCATTTACAAACTCAACAATAAAAATGTACGATAACCTTCACCGTTTCGCGTAAAAAGAGAGTAAGAAAAAATATTACCCTGCATCTCTTGCCACCATCCGAATACACCGAATTCGTCTCAGTGCTATCTTCCCCGCAGATATCAAAGACCGTAGGCGACGGTTCAAGCGACTTGGACCTCGCTATCTTTTCCGGATGGCACCTATCGAATTCCTCGTACACGCTTGTTTGTAGCACAACTGACTTCTGCCATTTAGCAGCTGTCGAATCTTCACGACGATTGAGCTGGAGGAAATCTGGACCGTCGAGGTACTGGCGTACGAGGTTTCGACGTTTAGGACACGTGCTTTGGACGCTAGTTAGGTCGGCTGCGCTCGTCTGTCGTGTGACGACGATATCCCCGAAGACGCGCTCACTCTCCACTGCTACGCACTTAACGCGGTAGCTGATCTCGAGCTCGCGACCAGCGATCGGCATCACCCGGTACTTCATGCTCGATGATGCAGACAAGCGGCCGGTGATTCATGGGGTTGTGGAGTGCTCGGATTGGTCCAGCGGCATGGTTTGTCAGAAATTGACGTGCCTGAAAAGTAGATATTGGTAATATGGTTAACCTGTAATTCAAATGCTGTAGTACTTAATAATAATTAGCGGCCTGGCTGAGCGAGCCGGTTTTGTCTGATCATAGTCTAACCGATTCTACTGGTATATTAAAATAAAATTGATAATTTATTTTAATTACTTAATCACTGTACAAGTGTATCTTATCAGACAGTTACTATTTCAACTCACCATTACATTTTATGCATTTTTAGATATTTTAACCTTCATTAAATTCCTTAGTTAATTATTGTAATATTCATTTCGTTATTAAAGATAGACATTTTTTAGATTGTTGCTTCTAATCTACTAGCACTATAAGAATATGTCATGATCAGATTAAAAATTAATTTAAATTACAGTGTATGATGATCTGAAAAAATCATAACAACCTATTTTTATTGATTCGCGCGAAAAAGTATTTATAACCTTTAAATCAATTTTGTTATCTACAAAGAAATTATTGAATAATATTGAATTACGTTTGTTAAAATGATAATTTGAATGACATTTATATTTTTCATTACAGTTTCTATTACTATTTTCACAAAATCAGCCATTTGACATAATGTCTTAATACTGTTTTTCATGTTATTGAACTATACTATTTACTTTATTTCTAAAATATATAAAAAAAAACGATAACATTTCAGAGCATTGTTGATACACTATTTTAATTTGAAAAACACTTTATTTCGAGAAAAAATTCTAAAAAAATATTAAGTGCAAAGTATTTCGAAAAATAGTTTTGGGTTATGTTTATGTTATGACTTTACGAGTTGAAAAAAATACTTGTCAAAAGAAAAAAAAACACTATCAGTCAAGGTATACATTTAATAATTGGATATTCTACAATTTTGTGCAATTATAAAACTCGATTTACATAAGGTGCTTAAAATAACATATAATTATTTATGTTCTTTTGATGTAAATAAAGACAACCACAAATTAAAAATTTTGTATAATAAAGTCATAAAATATAAAAGTACTAAATAGAAAAATAACTAGAATTTTTTAAAATATGTAAAGTGTGCATTAGCTAATTAATTATCATAGTTATAGTTGCAAACATGTCCACGGGATATTACGATATTACTAATAACGCAATGTATTGCAATATGATTTAATCGATTAATGTATGATTTCACAAGGGTCCCTTTACTAATTAAGTAGGTATTGATGACACAATAAACTGAGTTAATTTAATTGGTACACGTTACTAAAGCAACAGTCGACAATCAATATAACGAAAACTGAACCCTGTTAAATCACATGATGGCATTAACCGCTATGACAAATGGGCTATTTTAAATATTCCATCAACAGACTAACTTATAGGATATAGTTTTGAAAACTACCAGTATGGAAAAAAACAAACGTAGGAAATCGTAAGAAACCGTACAAAACTGTAGAAAACCGTTCCAATTCGGACATATTTCGTACGGTTTTGTACGGTTTCTTACATTTTACTGCGGTTTCTAACGGTTATATACGATTTTCCACGATTCATGAAATCCTTCGATTAGCACCTGAAAATTGAAACGTATGAAAACGTAGCAAAAGGTACGAAAAGATAAGAAAATAAAAGAAAACTTACGAAAACGTACATTTCCGTAAGTTCTAATGAATATTACAGTTTTGTACAGTTTTGTACATTTATTTACGGATTCGTACGAGTTTATATACTTTCATACATTTTATTACGATTGGTAAATTTTTTTGTGTATATAACAAATTTTTCATGTCAAAGTAATAAATGTAGAAAAGTGTACAAAACTGTACGAAATCGTACGAAAACGTAGGAAACCGTAACGAAATATATCCAAATTGGAACGGTTTTCTACAGTTTTGTACGGGTTTGTACGGTTTTGTACGGTTTACTACTGTTTCCTATAATTTCTTACGATTTCCTGCGTTTGTTTTTTTCCATAAGGGTAAGACAGTAAAGATCATTCTTTACATCAATATATTTTCGCTGGTTTGCTAGTTTTTTTTACATAGCATTTAATGATTATTGAAGTGATATTATACTTTCTCTATTCTTGTTTGATGAAAAACACTCAGAAAACTTAATGTACGAATATTCTCTTAACTCAATTAAATTATACACTTCACAAAAATTAATAATTGAATAATATAAATAAATAAAATATTGCTATAATCGAGCAAGTTTCGAATCTCACCAAATTTTGAGTGTTACACAGCGTACATTTTTCCCAAGCTTTGCAGCATTGCACTTGTACTTCTCCTTTGTCGTAATATCGCTTCACGATAGTAGATATAATGCCTCCGACTTCATTCCCTTATCACACGTCAATTAGCGGCTGACCAGGAATAGAAATAATTAACCGCCGGGATATGCACAGTTGTGTTTGTTTTTTTTGTCACACTCGCGGTAGCAGCCTGCATTATAGTCTTTCTATGTTTGCGATACACGTACATTTCGCAGTTATTGCTTTTAGATATATGCCGTTCATCGTAGCGATAAAAACTCTTTGTTACTGCATGAATACCAGTTTACATATTGAAATGGGATAGGAAAAAAATGAAGAAAATCGGAAATTTATCTTATTTTGCGCATTATTGTAAATCTAATAAAGTCGGCACGTAGTCACTAATGCACACGATGCAAAGTAAGTGCTTTAATATCAATTATGAGGTTAATAATATTATAGAAAGGTCTTGAAATTATATTTCAAGCTAAGTAGTCTTACCTAACTATAATTATTTTATTTTTTATTTAATTCCATATTTAAAAGTATGTATGTGTGTTTATATTTCAATATTCATATAAATCACGGACAATATAAATGCTTATGATCTTTTTATAAATAATTTATAAAAACAAAGTTTTCTATGAAAAATCTATGAGAATATCTGAAACTTTAGTATCAGTAAAGTTTAATATCGTTATATTTTATTTTAATAAATTTGTTAAACCGCCTTTCAAAAATAAGTTTCTTCTATATTTTATAAATCTATATATACGTATTCCAAAACTAATTCTGATATTTCAACTCACTGAATTTTAATTTTGATTCGCTAAAATACACATAACAAAACAATAACATCAACTTTGAAATTTAAATAACAATTCAAGTATTTATATTTAACATTGGCATTGACATTTACGACCAAGTAAGTATAACGTTCGCATTTTGATTAGAAAAATATCTATTAAGTATTTTTATCACACTTACATTAACTATTACGCAATATTGGTATATCCTCAAGTCCTGCATTCGAACTTCAACACTTGATGAACACAAACAACATTAGAAAAAAGTCTCATCCAAATGAACCGCAGCCGCAACCAAAAACCACGCAATAGCCGAACAACACTATACGATTAAAAAAAAAAAGAAAACAACACTTAGTCTAACTTAACTAGTATTAACTTCAATCCTGCACTCGTGCACGCCAAAACTGTGAAAAGTCGCGAATGAAGACAGCGCAAAAAGGATATAACGTGCTAACGTTTACATATACACAATACGCGGGCGAGCCTTTGAATCAACGTGCGCGAGAGCGCGCGGCACGGCCGTTAAAAGCGCCTTTATCGCGCGCACGCGGCACAATGCCCTTGCCGCGCCGGTGCGGCAGGCCTCAGACTGGAAGTGCCGGTGATAATAATACATTTTATTGAGGCGCGCACGTGGCTCTGGAGAGGAAAAAAACGTATGGGTGGGAGACCTAGGTGGCCGCACGTATATATAAGTGCGCGCGAGCGAATGATATGTTTGTAATATATACATATATATATATGTGTGTATACAGAACAGTTTCAACTCGACACTCGGATCAGCAGACGCGACTAGAAGCTTTTTTGTTTTTATAGTGGCGAAAAATTTTGAATGGGGTGGACTAATTTTTAAACATTTAAACATTTTTAACCTATCACGACAGGTTGAAGTAGAATTTGAGATGCAAGGAGTATTTGAAATTTAGTAGAAATAACTGGAACGTAAACCATTTTTTATGTTTTCAGTGTGAAATTAGAAAATTTTCTGTGTAATTTCTGTTTCAAGCTATCGGTACTATTATATAAGCGATAAAGCATTATCCATTTATTACATAAGTAACAATGCGCAAATATTAGTTATGGTTGCTTTTTGTCTGTTTAGTCCATTCTCAAGCTAATGGGCAAGAAAAAAACAAAAACTAAATAAAAATAACTGGTTGAATATACTAAGATTATAATTTGGAAGTTCTAGTTATTTATACCAATTTCAAAACCATGTCCCATATAGATGCAAAAAGTTGCCAATTGAAACCTTCATATTAAAAAATTTATTTCAGAGAAATATACAGAATGAAATGAACTTGCTGACCCTAAAATAAATGCAAATAGAGGCGCTGTTAAGGTTCCTATCTAATATACGTAATTACGGCTCCAACGCATACGATAACAGGCTTTAGTAACAAGTCAATCCAGTAACTGCTTTTAAGTTCCCATTACGGCGAAGTCAGTCAAAGATACTAATTTAATGTTGTTCTATTTTTTAAATCCCGTTATTATAAGTATGAAAATACATATAACAAAGCTTTGATTAATAAATATGAAGATCTGAGGATCTTGCTTTGGAATAAACTGAAAAATTTAAGGATGTGATGAAAGAAAAACAGTTAGTATTTTTCCGAACACTTTTTTTAATACTGTAGCTCTCTGCAATTACATATTACCTATTTTCTTACACAGGAACAACGTTTCTGAATTTCACAGTAAAACAGACATTAATAAAAAGAATTAAATTTGAAAAAATCAAGCATCAAACATTATTGAGGAATGTGAACGAAAATAACGATACTTTCTTTACATTTTACGAAAATTTTAATTTTTCAAAAACTTAACATAACATGAACCGAGCAAGATAAAACACAATTGAGAATAAATCAGAAATTCATTAAAATTAAGAGTAAAACTAGATGTTTTTCGAAAAAAACATATTTTGTAGTTGACTTTAAAAATAGACATCTTACATATGTATTATGTATGAATATCATGCAACTTATAACTAAACTTTCTCCTTTTTCCGTCTCTCGTCTTACTTTCTATTCTCTTTATTTCTTTGATCTGTCATTTTTCATAAACATTTTCAGTAAAATAATAACAGTAACAGTATTTTAAACTTTGTACAAAATATAAATAAGTCTCCCTCGCGACTGCCCTGCAGGCGTCGACGAGACGATTGTTTGTATGTATGTATTGTAGATCGTTATATCTCTCCGCTGAAAAGCTTTCTACGCCCAACAAGACGACTCGGGACGGATTAGCGATGATTTCCTCCATCAGGTGAGCTCGGTATACTCGGTAAAGCCATGGTTTGGTGGCCCGAGTAAAAGCACTCCCACGCTTCGATCTTTCGAGGCTGTTACGATATCTATTTAGTTATATTAAGAAGATTATATGTGTTCTTTTAATTAAACATTTTCATTTCAACAAAAAACTAAAGATGTTGTTCTTAACTAATATTAAATAAAAAGAGTACACCAAATTAATTATTTAAATGCACAAGCAAACGTATATACAAAATTTATTTACCATTTTTAGTTCGGCATGACACATGTATGAGTCGTGAATTTGTTATCCTTATTTTACTTAAAATAGTATACTTGTAGATGATTACAGTAGTCTTTAAAATCTTAGGGAATTAAAACTATATTAAAATGTTTATTTTTGTGTCAAATTTTAATGTACCAGTATTAGCAGGCATATTTTGTGCTTATCACCTCTTTCACTCTTTAACATGATATAGCTGTAGGAGTCTAAAAAATTATCAGACACAGAAATTTCTATTTTATGACTTTTTGACTACCGATTTATTATTTCAAGTGAAAAGGTGTAGAAGATTTTTTCGATTTAAAGTGTTGCGTTGTGTAAGTCGGATAAAGTAATAGATATTCGCGACTTTCAGAATTTAGTTTGATTCAGATACTTTACCCCGTAAGGCCATATGGATTCTCCACCAGCCTTCTGTGAAACCTTACTTCTTAGTGCCTTTAGCTAAAACAACGAAACTGAAGTATTTTCAGGTACATATTTTCAGATAAAATAAGAGTAACTTTTTTCCGGCATCGACGCATAGATCTTAAGGAGTTAAACAAACAAAACATGCCAACCAACACCAGCGTTTTTAATTATTATAATATATTAATATTTCACGTGATCTTAATCAGAAAATGATTAAATTCCTCGAATTATTCTTTTGTTAAGAAAACAGAAAATTCAAAATATCACAAACATCGTCTTATATGCATCAGTCGCACTGAAAATGTTAATTTAAAATATAAAATTTTCATAAAATGAAATCATAAGTCATATTTTATGAATAATTTTTAGCTGAAAATATAAGATTTTTGGCTTCATAAATTATTTTAAGTTTATAAACATTATTCAATATAGAAAATTCTAAAATTTGTAAGAAAAAAGAATTATTATGACAGCAGCTTGACTTAAATAATTTTTATAATTTCAAGTTAATCACAAAAAAAATTAATTGGAATTTATGTAAATAAATTATACAAAATGCAAATTAAAATTGTAGTAAAAAAAGGATACATTCATCATAAGGAGAAATGTCCAAATCTTGGATGTCGCCTTTATGTCGGTAAACCTCGCCGAGGTATTCATGTCTTTCGGGATACCGTCGGTATCTCCTCAAGATGCCGCCGTCACAGACGGAATATAAAGTGCTACCATTTGAAGTGTAGCGTAACTTCCACACCGGAAAGTCTTTGTGCTCCTTCAAATGTTCCTGAAATCCCGTTTCGGGAACGTAGGCCGAAACAAGATCTCCACCACTCATGATTATACCTGTAAAAATATTCTGATTTATAGTTTTCAAGATAAAAAAGGTTGTGGTTGAAAGATAAGTTTTCTAAAACGGCAATACATCTTTTTATTTTATTCTTTAAAGTCTAAGGACCTTTGATTCAATTTAAAATTATTTATAACTATAGACTTAAAACACAGCTATTAAAATCTGCATTTATATTAACTATTGTCTAGTGAAATTAAGGTATTTTAATAGTATAAATTGATTGAAATTTTCTGAAACCGACAAGGAATTAAATATAATAAAAAAAAGTCAAGAATAAATTACAGAAAATTCGTTTTAGAAAAATTTGTGACATAAATATTGTGTACTGTAAAATCCATCTTCGGCACTTCGACAGTATGGTTCGGGAGTGATGCAGACCGAGTTGACGATGTGCCCAGTTTGGAAGGCATAAAGAACTCGACCATCTGGCGATGAAATTTTACAGGAACCATCAGTTGCTCCCGTGAGGATGGAGTTTTGCCAGGGCCATGAAGAAGGTAAAAAACAAATGTCTCTTATAGTCGAAGTATGTAACTGAAAAAGAAAATCATAGTTTAAAACAGAAATTGAACGAATATAAGCCATAAATTTTTCATAAATAAGATTGAATTTTTACATCATGCTCCTTTATTTATTAAAAGAGTGTAATACTTCTACTTTACGATACTTACGGGATTGCACAGACCGATTAATTTGTTGAAGATTTTTTTTATTTAAATTATTTTTACACTTTCAGTAGATAACAAAACAATAGTATAGTATACTAGAATAACCTTTTCATTTTAAATAGTATAAAATTTGTAATCTAATTTGGTAAATCTTACTATATAAGTATATTGAAAACTCTTTCTAAAGTAAGTATATGTTATCCCATAATCAGTAATTTTATTAAAGGTTTCATAATATTTCTTTTATAAAGTAATATGTACGTTAACCGTGGTAAGTTAAAAGCGTTTTCTACTTTATCGACATTGAAAATATGAAATCAAAATTCTTTGTTTTTGTTTTGAGTTTATATAGAAAAATAAGAAAAATCCTCTTGGTTATATTTAAATGAAAAAATTCAGAGGCATGGAAATCAACAAATTATTCCGAAACTGTCGTAAAATATTACATAGATGTTTCTTGATTATTTTTGTTATTTGTTGATACGTACATCATAAACGAAATCTAAAGGCAGTGGCATCCGAAGGTCAATGAGGGTCAGACCTTTGCCATTGGCAGCCACAGATACAGCTAGATTTGGTCCAGAAGGATCGGTCGCCAGGCCCGTTCTGTCTCTACCTCCATACGTGCAATTGTCGTAGGACAAAAGTTGCTCTCCTCGTTCCACGTCTACCACAACTAATCTTCGAGTATTCGTCGCAGCCAACACCTAAAATGCAAATTTACGTTAATTAGAAAGCAAAAATGCATATACGGCTTGTGAAAAAAATTAATTTTTACCCTTGAACCATCGGAGGTAAAGCGTACGGCATTTACATTCTTAACTTGTGTCATCGGTGTTATCTGATAACACATAAGTAACTCCATTCGTAAAGCCGAGTAAAGATTAACCTTTCCATCATAACCACCAGAGCAGAAAAGATATCTATCCTGAAATGCAATTTTTCAAATGATTTTTCATGCAGTTTCAATAGGAAACTAAAAATGAATGTCACGATGTATTGTTGAAGATCACAGTCAAAGTTAAACGAAAATCATCTTTAGAAAACATTGAAAAGGAATGATTTTTAATGTATGTGCATACATCATTGGAATGTAAGAAACATATACAATCACTTGCGTGACGTAACAGATATGGAAGCAATGTAGAATTTAAACATTTACACTTTATATATAAATTACGAGAATATAAAAAATGAAAGACAACATTTTAAAAACCGCAGTTTGATAACATTAAACGTTGCATTGAATAAATACAGGGAAACAAAAATTAAACTTCATGAATAACAAAAAGAATTGACGGTCATAATCGTCACTTAAATAGATAAGTGTTATATCAACCAAGACATTGTCTATCAGCATCACGAATTATCTACTTGCATATCGTGTTAGAAAATAAATTTTGGTACATAAACTGATTCTTTGACGTATATAATTTAATCATTCAAATAACAAATTTTCAAAAATCACTTAACATCAACAATTCACAAAATTACAAATCCAAATCATTTCAAAGTCCAATTGTAACGGCAAAGAGACAGCAATGACGGAACAACGACTTTCAAAGTGTGCAATAAAACGGGCAAAGCGTCTTTTTACTATCAGTGTGCCGCAAGATACTACGCATTTACTCGCAAAAGCCGCGTATAAACCAAATAGAAGAAAAGTACACACACACATTGATGTTTGTCTGTACAATGGTCGAAGGACGCATGCGGCCACGTGTATGCGTGTACTGGATTGAAAAAAAAAAGACAAAACGTACATGGATGATGTAACGATAGAGCATGCGATAAATGAAGTACAAAAAAATATATGTACCCGGGGACTGAACGCGACACCTCTCACGCTGCCCTGGTGATACTTGAGGAACTTCGGGGTGCCCTCCTGTTGCATCGTGCCGGTCCTGCGCTACTCACGTTCAAGTGTTTTTGAACTATACGACCGCACCACTCGTATCTCTTTGTGGCTCTTTGGCTCTATCCGATCCTCGAAGGCGACGTGGCGGACGCATTTGTTTGGCTGTGTCTGGAAAATTAAATTGCGTTAATATCTAAATAAAAAATAATGTTTCTGGAGTTTGTAATCTTCTATTTTTCCTCTGTATTATTTGTAAAGTAAAATTTTTATAAAAAACGTTTTTTGGAGCTACAGTAATCTATTGTTTATGGACAAAATTGTATTTTATTAACAGAGGTTACGGTTTAAAATATCTATCACGAATTGGGTGTTTCAATATTTTAATGTATTCATTAAAAATTAACATTTATGTAAATATATGATTATATGTATATTGTTTGAAGAAAAATTAAATATTTTCGTACAAAACTAATACAAGACATTTAAAAAATTTTATAAAATGATGTTTTTATTTATTTATAATGAATATCCACTGACATTCTTAAAATGTATTTATTAAGATTGTAAATGCATGCATCCGTATACTAATTTATGGTTCAATTTTTTTATTTACGAAAAATCCGATGTTTTTCAAATTGTACACAAGAACATAATTTTTTCCAATCCATACTACTTACAAATAAAAAGTTGTTATTAAAATTATAAATTGAAATTATCTTACTCAATTTCCTTGTTTCAGAAAATTAGCACTTCAAATACGATTCAAGGATTTAATTGTTCACTTATTAATCATTAAAATCCCAGTGATTTTTTAGTTACATATTAAAGTAGCGACAAAACGTATAAATTATACTATTAAAGCATTTCAAATGTAACGTAAATTGCTAAGACACATGGATAGTCTCCGTTATCGCGACACGCTATTAGATACTAGAACCCACAAAATTATGAAAATTTTAAAGGTGAAACTCCACTATCGTGCACTGTAAAGCTGTTTCTACAATAGCGCAGTTGACCTTCTACTTTTTCACGTAGTTATGAATTAAAACATCTAAAAAGCAATTTTCAGCATCATCTATTATTTCGTAAGACACTTTCTACTATTAGAACTTTTGTTCAGATACCAATTTAAACAAGAGTTTTATCAAAATTAACCATTTCAAAGACAGTTTAAATATAAATTTATTGAATTACACCACACGATAGGATTTTCTCTTATCAAGATTCATAAAAAATCTTTTGCTACTACTTGATATATAAACATTTATAGAAAAAGTTCTCATAAATTACTTTATAAATAATAACCCAATTCGTTGTATATCTCACCATCATAAAAATTTACCGTATCAAACCATATAGCTAAAATCACACATAAACAAGCACCTCGTCAGCACCACCGTCATCATCAACATCATCGAGGTCGACCTCTTCAACTCTGTGTTGCGCTCGCTGCCCTCCAGCTTCACCGCTGCTCTCATGTCGTCTCTCGCTCTTCTCCACCACACTCTTCGACACATGCACTATTCATATACACGCGCAAGGGAGAGAGACAGAAAATAGAATTCACGAACCTCGCGCGTAGAGCGCGAGACCTTCAAAAAAGCGCCTTCATATCGCTCTCTCTTTCTCTCTCTCTCTCTCTGCGTGTGTCCCGTATACTTATATATACACAGCACTACTCTGCTGTGCTGTTATACTACTGCAGCTGCTCTGCTCCGCTTCCGTCGCGCGCGCACGCGACCTTCTTTTTTTTTCCTCCGCGCAGCACGAGCTTTTCCTCTCTTGCTTTTCCACGCGCATATATAGACACACACACGCACGCGCAACCATCCGTCCGTCACACTGTATATACCAATGCACTGCTGCGCGTGTGTACAACTCAGGAGCGTTGTATTATGTTTTATGTGTGCCTCTCGTTCTCTCGCTGCGTGCGCGCACAGCACCCCGTGTGTTTACATTCGGAGCGCCGTCGTGTTCGATATGGCGCACGCGCGCGCATTGCGCTTTTACGAAGTGCGTGCCATACTACGAGGCAGACCCTTTTTTTTTAGGTGACTTGTGTTGCTGCGCGTACAAATGCGAGCGACACGTTATATTCCTCGCACACGCGTACACAAACGGATGGTTACACACACACACGCGTGGTATTTAACTCTCTTCCGAGATGGAGCACACGCCAAAGTTGGAGCAGAGCGCGCGAGGCTCACTGCGGCTGTATTTTGTTTTGCCTTTTAATTAAAATTCCCTTTCCTTTCCACTCACATTCATTACGAGTTGCATGACTGTCAGAAATGACTGAAATCAGCTGTATCTACCTTCGAGTATATATACTACTATGGAGGTAGCGTGCTCGAAGGTATCTACTGACAGTCATTTTAGCTTGTCAAGTATCGGCTAAATTGAACTTTGTGCTATATAAATAAGTACGTATCGTGACCCGTTTCAAGACTGTTTTTCACGAATTAAACGTCGCGCGATTCTATAAGGAATTCAGTTTTGTAATAAAGCGGTAAAACCAAATAGGTACTCGAGAGAATGTATATTGTAAACGTAATAAGCGATTTAATGATTTTCCGTATAACTCTTCAAAGAGACAGGACGTGGATCAATTTTCTTTTAAATAAATTTTGGTTATGGAAAATAATGCTTAATTTATGAAGCATCACAAACAGAAAAAATCGAAAAAGTAATATCTACGTTAAAACAATTGAAATTAAAAAATAGAAATAAGACAGAGCCTAAGTAATAATTATTAGTAATATTTTAAATAATAAATTTATTGTAAAAAATACCTATATTCTACACTACAATACTTTTTTCAAGAGTAATTTTTACACGAGTATATATATTAACAAACGTACATCAATTTTTATAAAAATAAGTTTTATAATTAAAAAAAAAATTTATATATATTCATAATCAGACTAAGATTTGAGTAAGAACTAAATTAAGATTTATCTGTACAATATTTTACAATCCACAGTTGAAAATTCTGTAGAAATATTTAAGGAAGCAACACATTTTATACAGAAGCATTTTGATATTTAGCTAATATGAAAATTTTGTAAAACATTAATTTAATATAAAATCACGTTCTCTTTAAAATCTCATATACATATATATCTTAACAAGTAATTTTTTTGTATAAAAATATTATGCACTGCATAAATATGGCATTTATAGCAAAGGCTTAGAAATATCCTTAAGGCAGATTAAAATATTATATAATTTCAATTAGCTATCACCGCTACCAATTTCTAAACACGTTTTATTTTTTGTTCCCAATTCTTTCATCTTTATATTTTTAATTATATCTTTTTTAGAATCCTTCTGTTCAACTATATCTGTATCATTGATTGTGAGTTGAATCATTTCATCCACAAGTTTGGTTCTTGATACTTTTTCATATTCATTTTCTTCTGGGAATTCATCACTGTTATTATCACTCTCTTCTTGTTTTTTAGATTTTTTATGACTGTCTTTACCAGATTGAACTGTTGCCATAATTTTTTTTGGAGATTTCTTCTTGTGCGAGGTAATAGCTTTTTTTTCAGTTGAAGGAATAGTACGTGTTTCAAATATATCCTTGAAAAATTAATACACAAAAATGAAAGTTATATGAAATTATAAAAATAACATTAATTTAATAACAGTTGCAGTTTCAAATAAGTAACATACCGAATGAATTACTTCAATAGCTTGTCTATCATTATTAACAACTGAAGATGGGGGTGGAGTAGTTTGTCTTCCATGAAGATATACATGAAAGAATGGCCCCATTCTAAGTCCTATAGAGCCTCCAAGAAAAATCATAGATAAAATACCAATTAAAGTTGGCATAAACACAACTAAAACCAACTTGGCTAACCATCGAATAGTTACAGGTAATGGAGCTATAAGTTTTAAAACATTTATTACTAGATGTATAACACCCATGTAAAACAAATAAAAAAAATTCTAGTTTTCAAGCTTCATTTTAACTTACCAGTAATATTTTCAACAAAATCAGATAAAGAATGACCAAAAACACTTAAAGGATAAAGGAAGCATTTACTGCACATATGAGAGAATGCATGTAATGGTGTAACTTTTAGTACTGGATCAGTCATGATTGCTTCATAATATTTTATACAATCACCATTTCCGTAACCTGAAAAAATTACTAATTAATTTTTTTGACCAATATAGTCTGCCAATACCTAAAGTATTATTCAACTAAAAATAATAATACTTGCCAAAAGACCATAATATAGAATTCATAAAATTCATATTTTCTTGACGGCATTCATCAGGTATTTTTGAATAAATAGTTTGTTGTGCTGTTAGCTTTATTTCAGCTTCCTACACATAATTAATTATACATTAAAAATGAGTATTATAAAGACAATATATATTTATTTAATTATTTTTTCAAACCTGTAAAAGTTCCCACCAAGTAAGTACAAAACTGATTATAATCATGATGTCAAATAGTAAAAAAATAATTTTTAGTCTTGTCCATTCTACTTTAAGTGCTGTCAAAACTACAAGTATAGTCAGAAGCATAGTTCCTAATATTATTCTCTGAAATAATAATACATTATTATAATTTTTAATGAGAAAAATAAGTTCAATATATAAAAATAAATTTTTGATAATACTAATAATAACTTGGTTAATCTTTATTAGGATTAGTAAAGTATAAAGTAGCCATTAATAAACTCTAAAATTTTACATTTAGAAACAAATACCCATAAAATTTTTGCAAAATTTAAAATTTTAAAGAAACAATAGTTATAAACAATTAAATCATATATGTTAAAAAATATGTAAATCTTACATGTTGATAAATATACATTGACAGTATATCGGTATAATTTAAAGCTTCATCAAGTAAACTAGTATGAGTTGAGCGTATCACATTACTAATTATACTATCAATTTGTCTAATAGAAACTTTGCCTTCTCCAAAGCGCTTCAGTATATCTAGCTCTTCAATAGTTGCTTCTAGTTCCAATTTTCCAACTGCAATCTCATTTTTTATCTATAGATAAAAAAAATTTCTAATTAATACAGTATAGCTTAAATATTAAGTATTTCGAACTATCTAAGGTTTTTACCTTCAATTTTGATTTTAAAATCAACATATTTATCAGTCTTCTGACAAATACTTCATAAGGATTGCCTTTACAATGCAACTGGTACAGATCATCTTCTCCTGATACCCTAAAATAAATAAGTAATAAATTAGTAAATTAGTGTATAAAACCATTATAATATAAAACTATGACTTACATAGCAGTTGAACCTTCAGTATCCACATCTCTATAATTTTTTGGTATTTTGATGGTTTGTGTGTTACGATTGTAATAAAGGGAGTGTGGATCGATAATCTCAGAATCCTGTCTATATTATTTAAAAGAAATATAATTAATGTATCTAATTACGTCATATAATTAGACATACAAGAATTATAGATCTAAAAATATACTTACATATAAGGTGAGATCTTTTCATAGACACTTTGAGTGCAAAAAGCACTGTCAAATACATGCAAAATGCAAAATAATCCCAAAAGTGTGTAACAGTTTATTAAGTACTTCATGATTTAACGATTATTGTCGTTATTCTTCTGGTTAACAGTTTTCTTCATAACCTCGCAATTAAAGGACACTACTACACAAATGAATTCAAACTTTTATCAATCCTTTCTTTATGTATTACGCACGTTTATAAAGAGTGTACGTGCTTTCGTGATTTTGTTCACGCCAAAATTCATCAACAACACACCAATGTTTGATTGCTGTCCTTGTCTGACGTACTTATTGCCCCGTTTTAATTTCTACACCGGTGTATTTCCAGCAATGACGTTTCCCTGCATGTGAACCAGCCTTAAGTAAACGTATATGCATATATATCGGTACAAGAGAATATATACCAATACTATAGTATTTATATCAAAATACGTATATTTAACTGTCCAAACTACGTATTTTTTTTAGTATATTATAAGTTATAACCTTTGTTCAAGGTTTTGTTCGTAGTTCCGCATTCTGGCCCCTGAAAAATTCGAGGTATCACAATATGGACATTGACTTCCGAACCGCGAGTTACAAACAATGCATAGACGCAACTGATTTTAAGGATGCATGCAATGAGAAATAGAAAAAAAACTGCAATGTCTTATATATGTTCACACAAACGCATACGCATCCAATTTTCATGTAAACAAGGATTGGATAAAATCGTAAAATAAAATTTAATAACAAATTTTTTATTTTCCTTTGTTCTTATAACAATGAAAGAAACAAAACACCTGGTACCGAAAAAAGCTATTTCTATCTGTTACAAAAAAAATTTTGTTTTGCAAAATTTAGATAACGGCAGAGATTTAACAAAAATCGTATAGGCATTATTTACTTACACAAATAATCATACTTTTCATACTAAAAGTGTAATAATTTTTTTGAGCTTAAAGTCAATGAAGATGGGAAAATGCTTTAATCTTATACCCTTAACTTAAAAAAAAATGTGAAATTGTATCGTTTTTCCGAAATATTGAATAAAAAAATCGAGATATATATATATAGTTAGTTCAGAAAAATGAACTTATAAAATTTTCCTTCAGGTTATTCAAGAAAAGAAATGCACCTTATCACTTTCTCTTTTAACTGCATGATATGATTATTTAAAAATACAAAAATCGCATAAAATCAATTTTGAAAAATATATCACAAATTTTGTTATTCCGGGAAGTCACATTTATATAGTTCAAATGGCTTTAAACTCAAATAAAATATATATATATATATATATATATATATATATATTTATAGTATATTAATTATTAATAAGCACATTTAATGTTACTAAGAATTTTAAGTCATATTAAATTCTATACGTCCGAAATTCATATAATCAAACCATTATTTTTATATATGTGATTGTATTACGAAAATGTTAAGCGATTCGTAATTAATTTTTCTTTTGTATTTAAATTTTCTTTTTTTAATATCAAAAATTAAATCCAATAAAGTAAAAGAACAATTAATATAAAACATGGGTTTATTGTCCTTTAAAAAAGTTATTTAGATGCCTCAAAGAATTTTAATAGCAACTACAGGAACCTCAGTCTGTTATTTAATAAAATGTAAATAAAACTTTTTTCTAATGCAATTTGTTTCCGGACGTTTGATCATTATTTGAGCCTTGGCGTGATCAGTATAGTTGCTCTAAATTACATTTGGTGTTCACATTTTTTCTTCTTTGTAAATGTTCAAAATTACAAGATACAATAATTTAGGCTCTACCACGGCGCTTGTAGCTCCACAATGGTTTATTGCATACAGATAACAGAGCCTGCCAAGTCACTCTTATGTATTGTGCTACGTATACTTGCAGTACTGCTGACTACTACCTGACCCCGGCGCCCCACCGCTTTCCCACCGGCCACCATGTACATATAGTAGTTTAGACAGGCACATACTTACTACTTAGCTCAGTTAGCTGCCGCTGTCCCAACGCAGAAAATATACATAAGTGGCAAGCGCTCGTATACACCTCGAACGCTTTCGACAGTGCAGTATCTTTCCAGACATTCCAGGATTCGTATAACCTATACGCGCGTCACTCCAAAACTCTGCTACCTAAAATAAATAAAACAAATTCTATCCTATACTTAGCCCTAGCTCCTATTGTCAACGAGAGTGGAAAACAAATTGTGTTTATCGGTGTATCGATTGACGCGCCGCCGCGTCGTGTATAGCGTGTGCGTGTATATATAGGTATACGAACGTATGTAGATGTGACCGCTTCGCAGTATAGAGAAATCTTGTGTTGTGTATCTCCGGCCTCTGTGGCTCTGTGTCTGTTGCCGCGCGCTGTGCCATTGTCGGCGTCGTCGCGAGGACCTTTCCATTAACACGCGCTACTTTTTCCACTCCTGGTTTGTTTATTATTGACGCCGGCGTGGGTTTGAAACTTTTAGCAAAAATCAACGCTTGAAAGGACAAAGTGTCATCACCATGGCTGATTCCTCGTTCGAGAAGGGTCTTACGGAGTTGGCGAAGATGAAGGTGCGTTCGTGATTTCAGTACAATACATAACCTCTCCGACTGTGCGCGTGTGCGTAACTAGCTGTAGCGATGTTTTATTACGGAAAAACTGTAATTAAATAATGCTCTTCTTGCAAATTAAATCGTTTATAACGGGTTGTCTGGTTTTATTGTAAATGTTGATCGTAAATAGCAAAGAGACATTTCCAGTTGGATTAAACTCTATCGGAATTTTTTATTCACATTGTGACCAAACTACATATACTCCATTTCTTTTATCAATAATTGATAGCAAACTGAATTTTCTTCTGGCACTGAAATCTTTAAAATTTTTGCATATTAAATTGCTACCGAAAATTTATATAACAAAATTAATCTTCTTACTTAATTATCTAATAAATTATTTTCGTTTCATAATATTTCTGTTTTGATTTTATATTATAACCAAATTTTTTACTTTTAAATTTAAAAAAATTCCTTTAATTCACAGGTAGCAGATTTAAAGGCTGAATTGAAACAAAGAGGACTGCCGACAACAGGAAACAAAAATGAATTAGTTGAACGACTCCAGTTAGCTATACATGGTAAGATTTTTTTATATTGCTTTTCCCAATGCTTGTAATTTATTTAATTTATAACTGTTGATTTGTAATGTCAGATTCCTCACTTTCATTAGATGAAACGACAGATGAAATACTTGATGAAGATGCTGTACTTGGTGTAAGTATAATATTTTGATTTATTCTAAAAATTGAAGTGACTAATAAATATTATATACAGTTTTGTATCAAAGGTTATAATTAAAATTATCAGGTGTCATATTAAATATTGATTATGATTTTTAGGATGAAGAAATAGAAGATAGTGAGGAATTAGTTACAAAACCAGACTCACAAGTGGGTGCTGAAAAAAGAAAATCAACCTCAGATGAAAATAGTACTCCTGCAAAAAAAGTTATTCTCAACAGAAAGAATATAATTGAAGAAGTTAAAGTAGAGGCTTTAAAAGAAAAAGTCAGTAATGACAAAAAAGATACAGATGACAAGAAAGTTGTAAAGCTATCTGAAATCAGCAGTAATGAGGTAAAGAATATGTGTATAATTATTGAATGTATCATGTGAAATACATGTGTGGGTGCATGCATACTAGTTTTTTAATATTTGTTGTTATAGTTCTGCATTAATGCTATTTCTATTTAATTTATAATGTATTATTAATTTAAATAACATCATTTTTTATTTTAGCGATTAGAAATGAGAGCCAAGAAGTTTGCAGGAACAGAACCTGCTAAAAAGGAAAGTAATAAGGTGACTATTACTTCTAATATTACAGCTACTAATGAAAATAAACCTACGACACTAAAAGTTACTGGGGTAAGAGCAATTATAAATGATTCTTTTAAATATTGAAAAAAACAATATATTCTGATTCATAGTAATTTATTATAAAAATATTTTTTTCAGGATGATCAAGAAAATAAAACTGACGACGATGATAAAAATGCAGAAAAGAAAATTATCAAGCTTTCGGAACTCAGTACATTAGAGGTAATTAATTCAAACTCAGACTTTAGAATTATTGATTAGAAACAAATTTAAAAAAAATGTTCTATTACTATTATTAATTTTATGTTCATCAAAAAAACGTAATATTTTTAGAACTTTATATTAATATTGTTTATAAAGTACTATTTATATATTTTAACATTAAATTATTTAATACAAAAATTTAATAATTTTTTTTCTTACAGCGACTGGAAATGAGAGCAAAAAAATTCGGTGTACCGTTATCAGACGCTGCAAAAAAAGAAGCCCGTGCTGCAAGATTTAACTTAAGTGATAAGAACTCTTCAACAAATAATAAATCTGCAGCATCTATTAAAAGTGCACCAGTGGTATGAACTTTTCTTATCAATTAATAAAATACATAAACCTCATTTTATAATAAAAAAAACTTAATAATTGCAGGCTGCTACTTATGAGATGCTGAAAAAGAGAGGAGAAAGGTTTGGAGCTAATGTTTCAAGTCTCATGGAAAAGGTACATAAAACTTTTGCATATTCAAAGATCTAGAATTTAAAAATTATAAATAATAAATTTTGTGTTTTTTTCAGGCTGAATTAGATGCAAAAAAGGAACAACGCAAGGCTAGGTTTGGGGAAGTAAAACCTATTGAAAAAGTAGTTCCCACGAAAATCAAACTCGTGAAATGATATTCCGTTATATACACTAAGTCAGTACTTTAGATTATGACTCATATTTTTAAGTTGTTCATTTTTTCAATAAATTGATGATAGAAATGTAAATATTACAACTTTTTATGTAATAACAGACCAAAAAAGGTTACACTTAAGTTCAATGTGTGAATTATAAAAGAAAAAATTTCTTTTTAAAAAAAAATCATAAGAAGTTTTTATTTCATCAGCAAATAATTCTTGTTTTATCAGCGTTTAAAATACATAATAAAATTTATTAGAATTTTGCCACATTTGGCATATTAATTTATCGCAGTATTTTTTATCAAAAGGCGCAAAAGCAGAAGAGTGTACGAACTAAAAAAATAATAAATTAGAATATAAACATCACGATTTCTACAAAATAAAAATATAACAATGCGATTATTTTTCTCGAACTAGAATAAAAAAAGAACAAAATATTTCGAGTTCCTAAACAAATTAAAATTACTTTGCATATACTTGTAAAAATATCATCAACCTAATAACATTTTTATCCAATCAGTTTTATTCGCGGTTTTTTGTGCGAAACAGTTTTTAAGATCTTGAAAAATATATTCATAAGCTTTATTATTTATATTTATAATTACTCGCATTAATTATTTTATAAAGATTTAAAAAACTTCTCATCAATAGTGTAAAAATGAATGATAACGCGATATATAAGCAAAAAAATGCAATAATTCTTAATTATTATATATTTATCACTTAATTATATAAAAGAACTTTATTTTTCAAGATTTTAAAAGTACTCGTTTCTTTCAATTTCTTAAAAGATACTTTGCAAATATTAATTGTACATTTTTGGCTTCATTATTTTTCAACGATTCCCGACATCATGACGACATGCTAATTATGAAAGAGCAATCGTCCACTCTCCGTTCTAAAACTATTTATCCTCTTTTATTTTTTGATTCTCACGTACCGGTGATACTTCGCCAGCGACGTGCTATATCTTCACAGCTTCCGAAAGGCTCATTGCACCAATTCTGACATTATCAAGAAGTGCAATGTTCTGAACTTTAGCTCAGTGCGATCACCTTCTCATATAAATGATATATATCTATATATTTATACGATATTTCAATATATTATGCGACCACATGCAGGATCAACCCTGGATAGAATATTTGACTGAAAACCATTTATAATCCAATTAAACATTAATTGCTAATAAGTTTTTTGGTTAATTCTAATATGCATTTGTTTTTCTACGATTGGTATACTGTTGAAAAATGAAAATTACAATTCTACAGATTGTAATTGTTAGGTAACGTTTAAGATTACACAGTATTTTTTAAATTATATCTTATTGAATTTCATTGAAATATAAATAATTCAATAAGATTTAATTTTTACATTATGACCTATTTAATTATAACCATGCTAACAATTGAATTTTAGAAAATTTCAAATTCACTTCTTGTATAATTTATAGATAATAGATGACCTGGCATAGTTTAACTTTAACCAGAAAACAACAAAAAAAGTTTTATAATTTTTGTTCTCAATGGAATTTTCTAACTAGGGAAGACCATCATCGTCATTATAATAAATTTCGGGAGACACAGAGCTTATAAAAATGAATAAAATCTTTCTCCTCTTTATACACAATCCAATTTTTTTCTTACTTCTCTTTAAAAAAGGCATCTCGTACGCAAGTTTGTTTCAAAATTTCCTCTTTCCATTCTCTCATTTAATCGAACAAACATACGTAAAAGCTCATTAAATTAGCTAATATCTTTGAGTATAAAAAGGAAACAACTTATCACTTTACGACAACTTAGGCCTGTGTTCCCTTGAAACCAGAATTTTAGGACTGGTAGACGGTTTTTCCGATACGCAATTATTGTGCCTCTATAGGTTAGGTTTGTAGGCCTAAGAAAAGCGCATAACTAAGAATAGTCGTAGAGGGTTCTGACTTTTGAGACGACACACGCACAATTCACACACACACACACACATACGCAGAGTTGTCAGGTTCAATTACTTTGGCCTCATGCCGCTGACAGGTGCCGGGAGAGTAAAACTTGTGGAAATTGCAGCTGGATTCGGCGTTGAGAGGGGCGTTTCACTGGTGTTAATTCCTTCACTCTTGTAACGAATGTTCGTATATTCACGTCCCAATTGAAGTGACTTCTATAATGGAAAAAATACACATTTTAAAATAAGAACATATTATTTGTATGGTTAGAAAGAAAATAAATACCGTATGAAATTTTGTATAGATTAAATTTTAATAGATAAATATTACCTGCTCAGCTTGCATTCTCTGTGACACAGTTTCAATGTAGTGCAAAACAGCTAGGTAAACAAATTTATATTGTGCTTCAGTCTGAACCATTCCAGATCTCTGTGATCGTACCCTCTGAATTGTTCTTTGAATATCTATTTCACAATCTAGTCCTACAATTATAAGTTATACTATAAGTAATGAAAATTTAATTTAAAAAAATGTTAAATACTCTTATGAAACCAATTATTACCGTGTCTTTTAATTTGATCCAGAATCATATCTATAACTATAAATGTACCAGTTCGACCAATGCCAGCACTGCAGTGAACAAGTATAGGACCAACACTAGAATTTTGACCACCTGGAGAGGTGTTAGCAGAAATAGATTCTTGTCTAGCATTAACGTCATGAAGAAAATTTAAAACACATCCTGGATCAGCAGGTACCCCATGATCAGGCCATGCCTAAAAATGAAATTGCGCGTCGTTGTTATTTACATAATAAACCGTTATATATTAATTAAATATGTTAAAATGCACACCTGAAAGTGATAATGATAAATTCGCCTAGGTTCCTGGAAACTTTGTTTAGTTCCTTGCAATAAAAATTCTCTTAATGTGTAATCAGCTGTAGATGTGCGACCCAATGCCCGTACTTTCCATTCATTTCCATATTCACTAGTTTCTCCTTCTTCTGGCCAATACCGAGCACATTTGTTCTAAAAATGACAGATTCATTTAAATTATCAGTAATAAAACTTTACTAAAATCGAAGTTACAATTCTAATGTAGCAATATATTTAATGTGCTTACTTTTCCTCTTTCCATTTCTTTTGTTGTCATGACAATAACTCGAGTATTTTCTTGATATACCATGTGCCAGAAGTCTGCAATTGTGTTTAGTAAACATCCTTGAGTGGCAATGTAACATTTATTATAAGGACTATTCTCTACGCCCCCTACACCTCCTGACTCTTCTTCATTCTGCAAGTTTTAAAATAAACAATTATATATATTTTTAAATGAATATTGAATAACTTTAATTTTCTTTCAATTTTCAAGTAATAAATGATTATACAAGTTTATACCTTTATATAATTTGCATTGATATAATCAGAACCAGGAATATCTGGATTAACGTCTTTTAATTTCACTCTGGTGTGATCAACTAAAAATTATAAATAAATTAAAAAATTGAACATCTAGTAAATAATTTAACAATTTCTTTTATCTTACAAGGTAATATATTTTTATATCTATTCTTGGCTCGGTTTTCTGGTCTAAGACCTTCCTTTCTCGAAAATAAATGCCGACATTCTAATTGCTGCAATGATTCAAATTCTTCCCAAAAGCCAGCTTTTCCCTTTCCTCGTCCAGCTCCTTCATCTTCACCATTTGCACCATTCCAACATAACCATCCATTTGAACAACCATTTTCTTTGTGCAATTGTCTAACTCTACTTTCAATACCACTTGCATTTATTCTGGTAGCATTAAATGGTTGCCTAGAGAAAAAATGAAGAAATTGAAATTAAAAATTAAATATTTATACAAAAAAAATTCTATTCAATTTATTCTCAGAATACAAACCTAAGATGCACCACACTTCCACTTGTCTCAACCATTGGATTTCTTTTATAATGTTCAATCAAATCACTGAGACTATCAAATTTATCTCCACCCCCAACATCATATTTAACATCCTATATTTACAAATATAATATATTAATTTTTAATTTTTTAATTTTACATGTTACAGTAATAAATGAAATTAACCTGAGATCTAATAATCACGTGTGTGACACGATCATCAGTTCTTACTGATAAGACAAAGTGTCCAGGTTTACTGTGGGATTCACGAACAAGAAATGAGCCATTTTTACCTCGCTCTAGCATCAGTCTTTCTGCCTCTTTAGCCGACAAATGGCCATGAAACCACCTTCAAGAATATTCATTAAATTGTTACAATGATTCAATCAGTTAATAGAACCAGTTTGATGCAGTAAAAATGTTTTTTTTTTTTTTTCATTTTATAGTTAAATAGTTTTGACAATTACCTTTCAGTAGTTGGATCTGCACAGTTCAAAGGATATCTTAATTCAATAACTTCACCATTTTTTTCGCGCAATTGTCCACCGTTTTCCATATAAAATTGCACCAATTCCGATAATGTTGCAAACTTTTCTCCTCCATAAAGATCATAAAAATCTCCTGTGTTTTGAATTTTGATGTGTGTTACTTCCCCATTACGTCTAAAAAACAAAAAAAAATATAATATGAAATTAATTAAATGTTAATCATTTCAATTAATGACAATGTATAAATTACCTAACAGACAGTGTGAAGTCACCAGGATTAGAGGAACTAGGCCGTGCAAGGAACGAACTGTCGTAACCTCGTTCCATCAAAAGTCGTTCTGCTTCTAAGCCCGTGATATTTGGATGAAACCATCTGTGAAAATAAAGTTAAATAAAACTTATTAATGTTTTAAATACATCGTAAAAAAGTGATTTTAAAATCTAACTTCAGTTAAAAACGAATTAAATATTAAACTTATAAAATAAATCAGTAAAAAAAGATACCTAATGAAAATTTATTTATTTATTTATCACAAAAAAGTTCAAAATCTAATTATCCAATAACTACATTCAGGAAAATTATTATTCAGTCTTTTGCAAACAATTCACGTGAAAAGAAAACTCGTGACCAAACGCCAGTTAAAAACAATAATTTATCCTGAAATTACGTCTCGCGCAATGTATTCGAAGCAATTTCCCGACCAGGAAATCTCTTCCCATTAGGCAAAAAAAATAAATCCATTCGTCCGTGCGCGAGAAGAAACCGAGAGCTCGTAGGAAAAAAAAAACAAAAAATAAACTATCGCTGTGACTCTCAATTACGTATGTACATGTCATTAACTGTTATTTTATTGCATAAATAAACTAGCGGGCTATCCGTAAGGAATCTCTCGCGAGCGAACCATATTTTTTCTTTCCTTATTTTTTTTCCCTATATAATCGGCTTATACAAGAATCGCGCTCGCGCGACCGCGCGCACAAAATAACAATCTCTCGACGTCGCCTCATGTCTGGGACACTGAAAAATGGAAATTCAGCGCGAGTGCGACGCAGCAGAAGTCCTTTTTGCGCGTGTGTGACATTGAGGCGGCTCTCGTTCGCTCGCTCGCGCGCGGGCGCAATGTTGGAGATCTATATACATGCGCGGCTGCCATCGCCGCGCCCAGTAAAAACCTACATCATCAGAGTGGCGCGCGAACAATGTCCAAATAATCGAATACGCGCGAAGCAAAGGAGATGCACGAAAAGTTTTTTTTAAGCCCATGATCTAACGCGACGAGGAATTTTTTCGTATATGTGTCTGAACGACGACGACGAAGGCCAAACAATGCTCGCGCCGCGCGCGCGGGAGTGACTAATATTGTTGTGGGAATTTCTGAACGTGTTTACCTGGATGAAAAAGGGAACAATTTTATATCTTTTGTGTAGGATCTTTATAGTTTTTTTTCAATAGATAAATTGTTTCTTGTTGTTGGAAATAGAAATAAAGATATCTTTATGTTTATTGATTTGTATGAAAAACTATATATACGTTGTTCAGAAAATACGGTGATTAGGGTAAATGATGCGAATAAATATTTTACAACCTCGTAAAATCTGAATTTGTATATGGCTGTGCATTTAATTATAGTTAATTAACGTTTTTAATTTTATATCAAATACAAAATTTTGGAGCAAAAGTATAAAATGCTCCGAAAGCTCGTCTGAACGTCGCACTGCACCAAAAATTCTAGAACTTGACAGCTAATTACGTACAACGAACAGAGAACCCTCTGAATATAGAGCACGAAGAACTTGGCAAATGTCGGTCAAAAGGCTCCGAAATATTAATCACATTAATCACACTGTAATCCTACAGAATGAAAACGAAAGTCAAGTATAATATATCAGCACTGCTTTTCTCTCTTAATCACGTATCACTCTGCACGTAATCCACTTTATACGAAAAATCCTCTCGACTGGGGGAGGGTAGAAACCGCCCCTCTTATCCACTTGCTCCAATTCCAGAAAACTCTCATCGGCACTCTCGCGACCCTCTCGCCTGTACGCGTAAACACAGCATCCCTCCCTTCCTCTCACTCACTCACCATCGATCATATCTCTCTTGCTCTGCATGTAGTGCGCTGCGGCACATGTAAGCACATCTCAAGCTTTGGGACGATGATGAGACACAACGACGAAGGACGATGACAATCGCCACGGCATATCGCGCGAATATACGAATACAGAGAGAGAGAAGAGATCACTATATACTCTCAAGACGTATACGCACGCGCGCGAGCAGTGGAGTAGTAGAGTGCTGCACAAAACGCCCGTAAAAGGCAGCAAAACGAGCGCGCGCACCTTAACAGTCAAAACTTTCGAGCTGTGTGCAGAGCGTCGCGCTACAACCGCGCAAGTACGTATGATGCAGCTGTGGCCGGGCGAGCTTCTTTATAAAAACACGACGGCTGCTGCTGCACTGCAGCGCGACGAGAGAAGAAAAAAAATTTTCCACGGCAGAATAAATATATATGTATATAGTATACAGATGAACTACTGAGAGAGAGAGAGAGACGATGTATATATATGCAGTAACAGCAGCTCGTGTGCGCGGAAAATCGCGGGAGCAGCTCGCCGTCGCGCACCAACGAAAGTGGGACTGCGCGCGCGCAGGAGTTATATACCTATACACGTTGAACTTAAGCGTGTGTGGATAATGTATATATGAGTTTCGCGGAAGGAAGGAGAGAAGGAGTAGAGTAGCGTATATAATGCCGCGACTACACTGCTATATAGCCGTGGCAGGCGCGTGTTTCCAAGGGTATATACATACGTGCGCGCGCGGACGGAAATTATTACTTATTGTCGCGTCGCCGCCAACTACTAGACACGCACATATATATATATATATACTATAACGCGCGTGCTGGGGAATTATCGTTTTGTTTTAATATGCGCTGAGAGTTTCGCCTAGCTTTTCACGGCTCTTTTTTACGTAGTCGAACGGTTGTTGTTAGCATGTTGTGTGAGTCAATGGGTCGCGTTGAGTCATTATATGTATACGAGAGAAGCTGTGTGCGTATATATACGTGTGCGATACGTTTGGTCGTCAAAGGACGATTGTATATTACTTTATTATAGAGTTTGGCGGGAGAATGCAGTATTGGTGCAGCTGTAGTGTAATGAGTTGGAAGCGTTGGGTATATAGCGGTATTAATTTTTAATTGCCGGAGACGAGGGAAATCTGAGCAGCCTTGGCTGAATGAGATTGATTGCCGGTTTGTACCTCAAGGTTCTTGTCTATGTATATTTCTTTGCTAAATTTTTCACAGTTCATCGGAGTTAATCGACTAATTGTTTAGAATATTTTTGGATTTTTATTGCAGTGGCGTATGGTTTTAGAAAATATTTTTAATATGGGAGAGATATTTTACACTGTACGTTTAAACGCGAAAAATATTATATGCAACTTTTTAAGGAAGTAATGTTTGTCATTTGTAAATTGGTGGTAATGATATAATAACTCAATTATTTTCAAGAACTTTCAGGTAGAAATGTTAAGAAAGTTTTTATTGCATTAAAACATTACTCAGTCTACTGTGCTCAATTATAGTGCAATGTATGACAACAGGTGCATAAAGTTTCTAGAGTTCTATCTATCAGAAGTAATGTTTTTTTAACTACTTTTTGTACAGCATTAAAAAATAAATGAAAAATAACGGCGAACGAGAATTGCTAACTTTTTTAATCATAGAAAACTTAAAAGACTGCAAGCAATTAGAGAATAAATTAAGACGAGAAAGTGCGTTTATGAATCTTAAGTAAGTAGAAAAACTGCTGGGTATAGTCAGACGCTTTATATACAGTGAATCTACTTCTACCTACATCGTGATATGTTTCGTTCTGTTGAATTATAACCCAGGATTCATTTTTAATTGTGAGATTATTTTAATGAAAAATAAATGCATTGTTGTAAACAATTACGCATTTAAAACATTTCTATTTTTAAATAGTACTTTAATAGTTCTCACAATAATTTAGCATGAAATGGAATGAAATTTATCACATTATAATTCTCATTCAAAATATTCTATCTTATATAATGAATTCATTGTTGATAAATAGTAATTGGACGGAGCATGCAGAATATCTGACAGGATGAGTAATACCACATACATACATAGACAGAAATCATCAGTAAGAATTATCGTGACTTATTAACTACCTATTTGAACTTATAATTGAATTACTTTACTAAATCAAATTATTTAAGTATTAAAATTCTCTTTTGTTTCATTTTTCTAATTTTTATTAGCGTTTAAGAATTAATATTTTTATTACAAATATTTATTCATTTTAAAAGCACTGATTTGAAATTGAAATTTCCAGGGTATTAGATTAAAATTAAAATATTTTTTATGTAAGAAATTATTTTAATTCTATACAACCTTGATCTTTATGTATTTTAAATTAATTTTAAATAAGATTATTTTATACGAAGTTAATAATACTGCATAAATTTATTTTATAAAATCTCAATTGAAAACTCTTCTATTACTACGAAATAATGTCAATATTTCAACGACGTTTGTTCCACTACTCACACGGCTAGAATTTTCCGGTAAAAATTACCGTGAAATTCACGGTATTGGTGGATCATGTCTGAATCCAATAATTTTTACCGTGACGTTATAGTAAAAATTAGCTTGATTAACGGTAAAAATTATTGGAGTTAAATATGATCCACGATTACCGTAAATTTCACGGTAATTTTTACCGGAAAATTCATCCTCGCATAAATGTATAACTAATTATATTGATAATACAATCGGAATAACCGATTTATCTACTCAACTCCGAACCACATACAAACTTGCTCTTCTCATTCATGCATTCGTTTTCGATTATTCGTCTTCGAAAAATTCCTCTCCGAGACCAACCATCGAAAATTCGAAAAACTCGCTCTACGTCGACTCGCTATATGCACATATATGCAGTTGCAGAGTGTGCGAGAGCCTTAGTGTGAAGGAGGCATAACCAGCGTGGAGGCGAGAGGAGACGAAGACAGAGCGATGCATATCGCAGGCCGAGGACGAGCGAAATAACGTGGAGGAGAGCTTCTCTCGCTCTGCGTCTTTTACTCTTTTGCTCTTCTCTCGTGCGCTGTCCGTGAATTATGATCGGACAAGAAGAGCTGCACGCGCGGAGGAGCGGCGAGATTTTTTCGTAGGCGGCGCACAGTGGGAAATAATGGACAAAATTCTTGTGACACGTCAATTTTGCATCAAATTAAATAATTTTTTTTTTTAAATATTCAGAATTACTCATAGAATAATGTGTCACTGCTACAATTTCTAAATTCTAACCCCATAAAC
>JAWWEQ010000001.1:16686957-16725519 GCA_035583055.1 Torymus tubicola
AGAGAGAGAGAGAGAGAGAGAGAGAGAGAGAGAGAGAGAGAGAGAGAGAGAGAGAGAGACGAAGAGACATAAGAGTAAAATACTACGCAGTTGCATGCTTTTTTCTCTTATTTAAGATAATTAAAGTTTTAAAGCTTCCTTTACATGTTTTTTTCTTTTAAAAAACTTTTATATGCCACTAATGAATGCCAGGGAAAGACCTTTTATAGCGACTGTCTATAAGATTTTTTTTTCAAATATGATATTTGGTAATGAAAAACGGTTGATGAATTTAAGTTATTTTTATTTAGAAAAGATTTAGAATTTATATTACGAATTGATTGATATTTGATAATTTTAGGAATTTAAATGCTTAGTACTTTCATTGTGAGTAACCTTTTTTAAGAACGTATCAAAATATAGCTAAAATAACGAAATAAGTTAAACTATTTTTCTAATGTTTTAAATAACGAGAAAAAACATTTTTTACTATTTTGGAAGATAAAGGCAAATCCTCTTGACCTACATGGTAAAATAATTAGGTTAATCATTCAAATTGAAAATTTTGAGATCAAATGGATTATCACGAAACAACATAATATTTCAATTAGTCTACAAAATTAAGTTTTCAATTTAATAGGAGCCTTCGTAATATAACTCGGAAATCTCATTACACTTCCGTTGCATTACAAGCTTCGCAACACCCGCGTAATTCAAGGCGCAAAATATCGAACGAAAACGAGTCCCCGCGGAGCAACAGCGAGCCATTCCTTTCGCTTCATCGAAATTAAGAAACAGGCATTCAATTTTACCTCGAGACCTCGCAACAATTATTTCAATCAATTTCGAATTTCTCCCTTATTGCGTCAAACTCTTGTGTTTCCTTCAGGATAATTCTTTCAGAAACTTTTGAAAGTTCATCTTAATTTTCATTAAAAGTACAAAACCTATCTATGGAATATTATATCAATAAAATATCTCTTAGTTTTTGGACGTCTATGTTTAAGTTGAAAAATAAATAAATATACAATACGAAATTTTTTTATATTTTATATTATTTTTTATTTTATTTATTTTAGTCTATCAAACGGTCTTCTGTATATACGCTTCGTTTCTCCTCTGATATTCTCAATTTCAGCGGCACGTGGGATATATATAGATTATATTAGGCTTGATCGAACTATGCTACATGACTTACCCGCGCGTAAAGGTTTATAGGAGCTTTGTGGAAGTGTGTTCATATATGGATTCATGTTACTTCGTATAAGCGTATAACGCTAGAAATTAGTTTATAGATTTATATTTTTCGTTGTTATGAAGGAAAAAATTATTTAAAATATACTCATAGATTATTCGTTTAAAAATTCTCAATTGGTTAAATATAAACATTTTTTTATTAAAACATTTAAAAAAATGATATTATCAAACTTCTCATTAATTATGTGTTTTAGATAGCAATAACATTTTCAATCGTATTTAATAACAAAGATAAATATTATAAAATTAGAGTTAAGGATAATAACCGTTACAGGATAATGCGGCTTTACAAAGGAATAACTTCATCATCTGATCAGAGTATTAATGCGAAATTTCGAACTTATCAAATGTTTTTTTCCTTTGTCATTTTCACGTTCAATATCATTTGTTTTCACGAATGGAGTGCTTTCAAAGTCGTCGTTTTGAATGATCGGCTTGCTATCGACAAAAGAATCTTGCGTAACGTTCTGCGGCTTTAAGAAAAAGCAATTTGGCAAATTATTAGCATGAACTTCTTGTATAACAATGGCTTTGGCTTACGTAAAATTTTCATGTTCAAATTAAAATTTTTTTATATTCGAGATCAAGAGCATAAAAGATGTTTGTCTATGAAATTTTAATAACAAAATTTAAAGCTGTAAATTATATTAAATATCATTTTGCCCATGTATTACTTCTCATACAATTGTTACGATTACAAATAATTCCCTTAGAATTGAATTGAGTACAGAATAATATATTATTTTCATTCCGCATTCAGTGAATTTCTATTCTACAGTGAATGCTCATACTATATAGATGAGAATGTTTTGTTTCGTACCACAATCTAAAAGATAATGTCTATTTTATCTCTAACTAAAACACGGTCCTTGTTATTTATTAATATTTATAATTAAAACCAAATTGTAGTTTTTTATAAAAAGATGCAAAATAGGTCACTTGATACTCAAAATTATGAAAAAATATATATATATATATATCCCACAATACATTCGAACGATTTATGGAAAATGAAAACATTTTTCGTACTTATTGCAAAATATTCTATTTTAAGAATTTTTTAGGCAAAATTTTTTTATGTACGTTAGTTGTTCAAAGATAATACTTTATTATTATTTTTTTTTATAAAAATCAGATATATATTAACATTTTCAAGTTTTTTTTTTCGAAGAAACAATATTTTAGATTTCCAGTGATATTATTTAACTTATTAACTTTTAATCCGTTTACCTTCTACCCAATTCTTGGGGTGATTTATAAATGAATTAAAATTATTTATAAACAATAAGAGTTTTTAGATAGCTACATTTAATAATTTATCTAATACCTAAAATGCAGCCAAATATGTAGTTTTCACTTATTTGAATTTATCATTACTGTAATAATGTCATTTTGAAACATAATTTATAAGAAAAAATTTAAAATAAAAATGAAATAATGTAAAACTATAAATCTGTTCTGAAATAGAATTGCCTTTGTTTTTGTAATTTTCTTTCGAATGATTTATAAGCTTTCTATAAATTTCCTTGAGCTGAATGATAAAACTTTAGGTTAACTCAATCATTTTTTACATCACATTTGCGGAATAACTGTGTACTCTAATACATCTTTAAGTTATAATATTATTAAAAAATGTCTCGCTTACAATGAAGATATCAACAATCTGACTGTTTTCATTTACGAAATTTACATTCATACGGTGTACTCTATAATTGTGGATTTTGCTTCAAGTAGGAGATTTAATACTAATAAAGGATTTCTGGCAGCGACTAAACGACCTGTGAACTAATAGAAACTTGCGCTATTTTATATATACAGCCCTAGATCAGTGATATATACTTTCCAGTTTAATACCTTTTTTATCTATATCTACAACACTATTTTATTTTTTAAAACTTTGAAAAGGTAGTGAAAATTTTTTATGACTTCCATTTCTGGAGCAGTTAACTTAAAATCGATATCGAAGATCTTTATCTCTATTGAGATAATATGGCTATTGCTTAAATTTTTTTCTGGATTGAAACTTGGGACGGAACCTATAAAAGACCTCTGTGAGTCCTTATCTATATTTAATTGTATTTTTTTTTTGTAAAATCTTCCAATGCCGGATACGTTTGATTATTCTGGAGAAAATTTTCAAAAGTATGGCAGTTTTCGTCATAAATTTGAGGGGACTCGACTGGTTTCTTGAACGATGAGTTTGAGATATAGTGTTCTACTCGGCCATTGCATTTTCTAAGCTCGTTTTGGAATAAATCAAGAAAAGTGCGTCAAAAAGAAATATATTTAAAATGTTTGCGGAAATGAAAGCGAGATTATCGACGAATAGCAAGTGTTTCAATGAACAACTGACTTAATATAAGATTTAGAGTATTTTCCTTCTGGTTACACCGCTTGTTCAGATTTCGTATAAAAAATCTGCTCATTATAAACAACCGTTTCGTGTATAAAAAAAATAACGGAAAATTTCACCCCACGTTACAACTGTTACCCAAAGTAGAAGAAAAACAAAACGTTGACTCTCTCAAGCAAACATGCTGAAGTTGTTTTCTTCTTTCTTCCCTTCGGCTCCCTAATCAAACAAAAATTTTGCGGATGGATGGAAAAGAATAACTCCGTTAAAGACGTTATGTACTTATATGGGCCAAGAATATACCGCAGAGGCAAGTCATTGGCGTCAGTGTTGCTGTCGCCACCCTCGTCGTATGCGTCAACGACTCCGTGTACTCGCATAAACACACAGACGCGCGCGCGGCGACCGGAAAAAAGAAGGGAAAAGAGGTATACATGTAGCCGGCATCTTTCTTTTTTTCTCTCCCCGCGCGCCGTATGTACAGGCTGGGCAGGCAAGTCACCGCGGCGTGTACTCTTTTATCGGAATTCCTCGCGACCGGCCGTAATCCCTCCTAGGCGTGTGTCAAGCTGTGTTCGAGCGCATACTATATACCCGGGGTTGTATACGAGCTGCGCCGGCGGCGTGTAGGTTAATGGCCGATTAGGCGCCTAGACGCGCAAGCCTGTTAGGGGATACTTTAGGAATGCGCGCGCGAGTGAACGAACGAACGCGCATATATATGTATATACGCGTATCGGGGCCGAAGCGACAGTTCACTATGCTCCCTCGTTATTCTACTATCGCTGTAGTATACTTTGCATGCAGTGGCCCTTATTTTTTCTGTAATACAGCTTGGATTATAGAACGGAGGGTTGTTCGGGGTGAAATTATGGTCTCCTCCGTCGGTAGGTACTCCGATAGTAAAGATAGGAAATTTTATATGTACCTGCTTTTACGGTTATTCTTTAATTTAATACCGCATCGGTATAATACATGCAAATGAACAGAAAAACATAATTTAGATATGAGAAGTTCGTGCACGCGCACTTGTGCACTTGCACGGCGGTATATAGAGAGTATAAAACAGAAACATGCTATTGTGTGTCTTTTGACAATACCAGATATTTTCATTCGAGCGTGGGTTATGTTTGAGCAAAGTGTTTTCTACTGTTTTGTTATATTTTTCAAAATATTTTTTATCGCCTTTTGGATTTTCAGCTTTTGGAGACTAAAAATATTTTTTATACTATTTTTGAGATGTTTCTCACAAAAACGTTGTTATAAACGACAATACTTTTGGAAATCCTTGCATGAGCACAATGTGTAAAAGCTTTTTCTTCTTTCATTCTACATTTTAGTGTGTTACACGGTATGCTTGATTCGAGTGTGTTGAGCGATGCCTAGCAAACCATGTGCTTGGAAAAATGTTGGAAAAAATTTAAGTGTTGGTTTTAAGGAATAGTATATTCGTAATAAAAAGCTTAAATTCTAAAAATGTCGTTATTGATTTTGTAAAGACATTGTTATTGTCTTATTTACCAACATTTACATAAAAAAGCTTTGTATTTTCTACTACTACTAAAACATACTAAAATAAAAGGCTTTTGTGTGCGTACGGGGAAACCTGACGTACAATAATTCCTGAAAAAATTTCATCAGGAAATTTAAGAAATACATGTCATCCCATTGTACTGATTCATTAAAAGTAAACCAATCACAACTTTAAATGGAAACTTGTAATCATTTTTCATGTAACGTTTAGTGCGTTGATTCTGACGTTAATTAAGGCTTAATTGAATTTGGCTACTCTTTATTCAACTAATATTTATTCAGTTTATTGTGATTGAAACCTTAATCAAATTTAATTTAAATAATAAAGTGATCAGTAATAGGCAAACCAAAACAAACGTGTTATGAACTACAGTTGTTTATGTTGAATTAAATTTAATAAAATATTTAAATTTAGAGATCTAAAACATATTTGAGCAAAAAATACTTCTGCAAGAATACATATTCAAGATATTCCCTGGAAATTCTCGAGGGGTATGAATTTAAAGTATTTCTTGTACATTGAATTTTTCAGTAAGAAATGATACTAGAAATACAACTTCAGCATTTCACTCTAACTAGATAAAAACGAGAAGTGAAATATTTAGATTCCCATAAATTTTCATAAAAATAGTTGAAAATTTGTAATTCTCTGCCTTATTGAAATATGAATAACCAAAACGTTATATGTTATTTTCAATAATATTGTCGTTCAAACCACATAATAATTTAAATCTGCGGCGACATCGTATTCCTATAAATATATATACGCATTTTTCTGTGAAATCGTATAAATCAATCTCCGCAAAATATGTCGATTCCCTCGTTCCCGCTCTAATCTCCACTCGACGGGCGACATGCTAAAGACCGGAGGCAGCAGTGCCAGTAGACGGCGAGATAAGCGGATCACGGCCGGGCTGATCGCGCGACTCGTCAGCGCACAAACTGTGTCAGCACCTGCGCGCGCGTGCGCAAATCGGACAAATGCATAATGCGATTTTTCCATTCCTCGATCCAGCTCCCTCCCTTCTCTCTGCTTTGCCTATACACGCGCATGGCGTATTTATGGAGAAAAGTGAGCTTTCGTAAGGTTTACCTCGGATTTGTGGATATACTCGGTCGTTTTCTTTGTTGTTGGATATACAGATTTGCAAGAATCTTTCTATTCTTTTTTTGTTAATTAATATTTTGATGAGAAAATACTGGTTTTTAATTCAAATAAAATTACACAAAATTAAAGCAGGATTTCATGTAGTAAAATAAATGAACTACTTATAGATGTACTTTGGTATAAATATTCTTTCTTGAGGAAGATTTGTACTTTTAAATTTCTCGAAAAGTACAGTAGCATTTTAAACGCTTCAAAATTTTTCATTTTTAAATTTAAAATATTGGTTTTAATATTAAACACTGTTTATCCAAAATACTCCTCAGAGTTTTCACGATGTACATACTTTCGGCATATTAATTGACTTGATTGATGGAGAAAGTTAGATTTCTTAGCTATAATATTTATAACTTTTAATCTAAAGCCATCATTTAGTAATACCTTACACTGACAGCACAAGATGAATTGCAATGTCATCATCCCTAAATAAACGAAGATGTATATGCCAAACAAAATATAACTTTGTTCTATATATTATACATTATATTTATACTTACATACCCTAATCATATGAGTTTTTAGGAATAAAATATTACATATATAAACTAATTCAAATAAATTTAAAAACAATAAAAAGTAAAGTCAGAATATTATTATAAATTATTCGAGTGTTACGTGGTATAAAATATATGTTCAACTTATCCGGCCAAGATCATAATATTATTTTCCCTTTTATTATTATTATTATTATTACAATTCATAAAATATGTTTGCTTTAGAATTGTATAAAATAAATTGAAAGGTATGTCCGCTAAGAATGTAATGCGTTTTCTTGTTCATTCAGTAATACCAACTCGGTTTCATGAGAAAATACTATTATATCACAAACTGTTTGCTGTACAATTGAAAGCTTGTTTTACATAATTATATATGTGTCATTTATACCGTCATACACATCTTCTTTTATGTAAGGACAGCCGTACTCAATTTATCTTTTACTGTCAGCTTAAAGTGAAATTTAAAGTGCACTTGATAAATTACAAAATATTATAACTAATAATTGATAATAAATATTCGAAAACAATATATCGATCTTTTAGAGTAAAAAGGAAAAAAGAAGAAATTATTTTTTATTTCCCTTGTTACAAACAGTAAATACGTAATACTGAAGTCAATAACCACTATCAAGAAAACTAACTGTATTATTGTTACTCACCCGCGCTATTATCAAACAATTATCTGCACATATCGCTAAAGCAGTATTTCAGATTTTGTGTACTTTATAACATAAAGCATGTGTTTACATACTACTATCGCATTATTTATGTCCTTCTTAGATTTAGATTTTAAGTGGAATCATATTCAAGGTAGCTACAATGTGGGCGCTGCTAATAAGGACTATTTGTCCAAAGTTGTCGCTAATTCCGTGGTGATTCTAGATGAAAGTCTTTATTTAGTGATTACTTGGTATACAAATATCATAAATATGTCTATTTTGAGTAATTGGAAAATTAGTTTACGATGCGTCTAGGAATGCGTCTAGATTATTTCAGGACTGTGTATGTGATGACGTTGCCCGTCGATGTGTGTTTATAAACATGTGAATTTCAAAATTGCAACTAACCTCAAACTTGTAATATTTATAGCTTTTGAGCTCAATAGTCTAAATTGTTAACCTTTGAACTGGGTTTTACATTTATTTATTTATTTATTTATTGATTGCACTAAATTTTAATATCTTTTTTTATATAATTTACAATAATTATAATGTGAAAAATCCCTTTTTAATGTGAACATTATGCTTATTTTAATTTATACTGTTGAACTTTTCTAAATACCTTAATAATGATTTATTCATCTAAATACCAACATAAATTTTGCGTGTACAACGATAGTTGTTGGATGTATGAAAAATATGTTACTTGCAAACCTGATTTGTATGAAACATTTTTTCACCACCACCCATCTTTTTATCAATTTAATGCTACATCAGCCTTATCCTATACAACCCTATTCAGCAAATCACATGTGTCAGGTCTACCTTTCCAACTTTTCTTATCGGACTTTTCTCGCCCTCCACTCGTCGTCAGTCCCACATACACACGCAGTCTATCCTATAAAAAAACATAAACACACGAGCCTTGCTTAACCGACTAAACATAACTGGACACGTTTAATACCCGCCACTCTTTCGTTTCCTGTTACAGCGGCAGAGCAGCGCAGCTGGCGAGGGTAGGCGTAGGCCCAGGAAAAGAACCAGATATTACCGCAGGTTAAAATGACCAAGCGGTTCGAGTTCAACTGGCAGACCGAGGTGCCAGAGGCGCTGCGCGCCGGATGCGTCTTCGATCGCTGGACCGAGGAGAAGGACAACACGGAAATTGAGCTCAGCTGCATGTTCAAGGTCGACGAGTACGGCTTCTTCATCTACTGGCAGAGCGAGGGAAAGGTGAATATGGCTACGTGTATTATAAACACGCGTGCGATGACGATTTTTAGAGATTCTCGTGCTCTTTTTAATTCATCCGCGTGCGATCATATATATATATATACACGAGCGGACTTTCAACGCTCGTCATTGCCGGGCTTCGCCGGCGATCTCATGCTGATTGGAGTGAGCTTGACCCGCTTTTGAAATTAAATTTTCTCCACTGCTTGTACAATAGGAAGCTTTCCTTCCGTTTTATTTTTCGTCGATGCGAAAATACGTCGAGGGATTTTCAAAGTTTTTTTTCTTCTTAAAGTGATTTCATCTGTAAAATAAAATTAGTAGTTGCCTTGAGAATCACTCTTGTTTTGTTATTTTCTCCTTTTATTTGGAAATTAGTTGTGTAATGTCTTTGATATTCTCAAAACAGAGTAGCATATTTTTAAATGAAAGAGATCTGACAAATTATTAGGTAAATTCATATATAACACAGAAAATTAAGTCAAGGCATTTCGAATGCATCTACAGTATATAAAATTTAATAAAATATTTAGCGATGAATAGATATACAAAAGCTAAAGCTTCAAGGCGATAAGAATATAAATCCTTTATTCTACGGCTTCAAGCAGTTATAACAGTATAATATATTCTACCTCTTCCTTGCTAATTATTAAGTACTTTTGTAATCTCATTAGCGCAAATTATAATGAATTAGTTGTTTAGATTCTCTGCTACTGACATATTCATGAAGGTGCAGTGCACCGCCATTTGAATAATTCAGTGAATTGCGTGCAAAATTAAGAGCAATAATTTCCAAACCATGGCAAGTGCCTCACATCACCGAAAATCTCAAGTACGCGCTAGAACAAGTATATATCAGGGATTTTGAGCAAATATTCCCGCCACCCGTATAACAGTTCGAAAGGGCTAGATTTTTTCGCAACTTAGCGCACGGCTCCCCGTCAATGAGCTCATTGTCTCGCTCTAACGAGTCGAAAAACCGCGCGAGCTTGTATTATACTCTCTAGTCGCGCGTGCGCACACCAGCGCGCGCTCCCCTTTTGTTTTTCCTCGGATCGGCGGAAGAAGACACTTGGCTTGCACGCGCGCGCTTGCGATATATCTCGGCCCGGATTCGAAGCCACCCTCTGGGGCTTTCGCCATCCCCCCTCCGTTACTCTCACTCCTCTCTCTCTCTCCCCCTATAGCGATCGATCGCGTGAACGCGCGAGGCAATAGCGCGCACGAGCGCATTTTGCCCATTGTTTTGCCTTGAATAATTGAAGTGCAAAAAGAGGCGAGGCAAGGCGGCTGGGGTGGCGAGGGAAAAGGCCCGTGCTTGGACCGCGCCCCGAGGTCGGGAATCAATTAAAGTATCGTCCTGGCTTTTATATGCATAGTGATTAATGTAAATGAGCAAATTGAGCGGGCCTTTGTCGGGGACGGGAGTAGGGGATCGCTGGCCAGACGTTGATTAATTCACGCGGAGAATTAATCATGCGCGAAATGGAATAATCTCGACGCGCGCTCGAATGTAGGCTATACGTATAGGGGGATGAATGGATGCGAGCGGCAGCGCCATCGGTGATCGTAACAATTAGCTTGTCAAGTTAATTGTTTTATGTATTTCGCACCTGGTTTTTCAGTATAGGACTGACGAGCTGCGAAGGACGTTCCGACGGATTTTAAATGATGATGGAACTATGAATTTGTGACGTTCTGTATTAGGATTAATTATAATCATTGCATATCCTATTTTAAAACTGCTACGATATATTCTATTGTGTTTCATGTATGCTCAAACTATTGTACGAACTTCTGTTAATTAAAAAAAAATTTTATTTATTCTGTTTGATGGAAATCTGAATTAGCTAAAAACTGTTTACTATTTTGGTAATAAATTGTAGTTTCATCATTTTTTTTCGATTAAGATGGCTTTGATGAATTTTCATTTATGTCAAGAAAATATAAAATCAACAATCAAATATTACTGAAAACTATAGATTTTTAAAATGTTTCTTTTAGCAGTAACCTTATGGGAAAAGAATTCATTTTGTATTTATTCCATTACAAATAAATTGTTTTTGTAAAATAGAAAAAATATAATATTTTGTTGGAGATTCTAAAGGTGTCATCATAAACATAAGTTGACGAGCAAATTAGAAAGATATTAGCAGTAAACGTTATGTTTACGCAAAGAGAGTAGACAAACTTAATAAATATGGTTATTTTTTATGTTTTAACAAACGTGGGATATTTTAAGACTTACTGAAGTAGTTTGGAGGTAATTACTAAAATTAAAATTTCAACAGTTGCCAAAAACATCAATTTGATATAATATCGTTAGAACTGTTTAAAGTTCGAATTTTTTGAAAAGGTTGTAAGGTGTACAATCGATTTTTCAAATTGTGAAATCGTTGCCAAAGTATTTCCACTAAATTTCATAAAGTTCAATTTACGGTTTCCACAAGTGTATTATTATTATTACAAATATGGTCTATCTATTAGAAAAAGTATAAAAGATTTTACTATTTCTAATGAAATTATACTATAGTCGAAATTTTTATGTAAAAAAGGTTTTAAAAAATTTATGAATTTGACATAATAACTTCAACGGTGATATAATAACTTTGATATGTTAATAAATATACTTATTAATTACCCGGTAATGTTAAGGATGTTTAATGGTATTGTTATTATTTTTATACACTGCCATTTTAAAAAAATTAGAATTATCAATTTATTGGCAATGGATAATATATCATCTGTAAAGATAAAAAAAGATTTTGTCCATACCTAATACTTTGTGCAACATTTTAGGAAGTACCTTGTTTAACGCGGGCTTTACTTTCCTTATGAGAAAAAGTAAATCAAATAATGTAGATCTGCAATATTTAGGAAATTTAAAAATCATAAACAAAAATATTCAAACAATAACGCCCAACACACATACACGCAAATCTAAATGACTTTCATGTATGAATCGCGATATAAACGTTTCGTTAATTTCGCGTTTAAGCTTCTATAATCTCTTTCTTTGAATAGTTAGTATTCTTTTCAAGTGAAAAACTAAAAATTTGCTCGTGAAGTATTGTCAATTTTTTACCACACGAATACGACTTAGAGAAAAAATTGGAGCAAAAGCTACCTATAGTTTCAACGGCACGTGAAAAAGCGCTTTTAAGAACTTTAAACGAGAGTTAGGATGTCCTAAATATTACAAACTGTATGCAATTCCTTGAAACTCCGGCTTTATAAGCTTAAAACCAGATGAAAATAACATTTTTTATTCAATTATTTTTTACAATGATTTTCAATTTATTTATGGAACTTCAAACAGTAAAAAACCTCTTCTTATATTTTTCATTTTGCAGTGAGGTATTACTATAAAAGAAAATTTGTTATATAGGAGAAAATTAATAAAAATTTAAGAACGAATTTTGTAATTATTAAAACGTTTTGTCTTTTCGAACATGGTTTCCTTTACTTCGTATAATATACGAAAAAATCTTCAACCACTAAAGACTGGGTAATATAATTTTTATGCAGCTTAGTGCCCGAAAGTCAAATTTCTTGAGCGAACACTAAGTGCTTGTTTCTCGTACCGGTGCGTAAAGAGTTTTCTTTGTAGCTGTTTTCTTTACGAGCAGTTCTTTCATGGCTTTTAAAAACTACTAAAGGTACATGGAACACCTATGCAAAGTCATGTCTACTCTTATTTTTTTTGCGCTATCGCTGTGCTTAAACGACCAACTACTATTATTGTTAACACTAGAATTTAATTTAATATGCGAAAAAAATGTTATCGCTAGATATTACGTTTATGTTATGATAATTTTTCCTTGAAAATTAATATAATATGAAACTAAATTGATTATCGCGCTGTTTACGTTGATGGTGGGGACTTTATTGGTTTTCTTTCATTTCTTTCTTTGATATATGAAAAGTTCGATGAAAATCTCCAAAACCCGATTATCTTGGATATTTCTGAAGAGTTGATATTACCTTTTGTTTCCAACATCTGTCAAAAAGAGGAAATTAGATGCTTCTTCGAAAATTGAAAAAGGCTGTCCTTGGCGCCGAAATCACAAAAACCTTTTAAAGTCAAAGCAGGTTAAATCGAAGAACTTCCTAAAAAAATAAGTAGCACTTCAACTTGCAATTTTCGCACGCTGGGCTGATTAAATGCAAACATTGTACTCTAAATCGTACAATTCGAAGCTGCATTTTCCAGAAATTATTTTTCTCGTTTTTTCATTCTTTCTTACTCAATCCTACGTCGAAGATCTGACCCAGTGACCCGCTTCTGCACAACGCGCGAGAGCGAAACTGATCCCGTAAGACGAATAGCGACGCGCACCCGCGCCTGTTAAAGGAATCACCTCATCCTTCAATTTCTGCGGAAAACTAATTATTCGACGATGAAAAAAAATCGAAACGTAAAAATGAAGGTTCGCAACACGTTTCTATTTATCTGAGAGCTTTATATAGATATTTATCTGCTAACGAAGTAAATTCTGTAATGCTCGTATACATTCCGTAATAAATCGATGTGTTCTATTTTATAACAATATTGATTTACTAGACTTTTCTAGGACTGATGTCATTGATGTAAATCAATGTTATCGATATAGTAAAAGTTCTAAAGTTGGGAAAATCATAAATTTGTATTGCTTCATTTTATAGTTTGCGCAGTTAGAACTTCAAGGTACTGATGATAGAGAGTTATTAAATTACTACATATTTAATACAGTTTTAACTGTATGTATGTTTATTATTGGAAATGATCCATTCAATTACTAACAATCCATTTCTACTATCAAATTTTCTCGTAACAAATTACCCTTACGTAAGTTAATACTCTTAGTTAATCAGTTTTTTAGTCAAGAAAATGATTCGTTTCTTGATGGATCAATAACACAAAATAAAGATAAGAATGGTTATGTATGATTCATGTACAATAATAATAAGTACTAGAAATTTATTTCTATTGTTGCTTTTGAATAAATAATCTATTAATTATGAATATATAAAATAACATCATGATATATAAAAAAATCTTTTAAAATCAGTATAATAGTCGAGTCATCATAATATTTAAATTACACCACGCAATCATGTTAAAATTATATAATAGAAACAAAATTCTGTTTCTATCAATTTAATGTTTCTTTTAATTATTGCATCTCGTATTAGATTTATCAAACAAAATAAACAGTGTTATTTTGGATTCTCATAACAGAGCTATTAATCGAAAAATCTGTATTTGTATAAATTAGTCTCAATATTACAGCTTGGAAAAACAGTATTTTTAATCTTAAATATTTCTATTCTCATTGTTAAACGGAAAATATTATTTTGGTGCGTTAATAATTAATTTAGAAACATAAATATTTATTAAAGAATAAAGATAACTAAATGTTACTAAGATAAAAAAAAAATAGAAAACAGGGCCAACTACCCCCGTTAATTGTTAAATTCTGCCGTTGTTAAAATGAACTTTTTTTCGCAGGATGGTGACGTCATCGAATTGTGTCAAGTCAGCGACATACGTGCCGGCGGCGTGCCCAAGGTAAATAATTTACTTAAAAGTGCGCCTGTATTAAATGTTGAAAGGATGAGAAACAGGGAGTAGTTGGCGGAAAAAGGACACGATAGATTGCGGCTCTTCTGTTTTCTCGTTAATTCGATCGGGCAACGGTTGTCTTGATAAAAAATTAAAACCTTCTATCTAAGAGTATTCTTGGAAAGAATACATTTTCACAATATATATTTAGTATTTTCTTTAATGTTTAATATACATAAGGAACAACATTTTCAATAAATAACTATATAAAAGACTAAGAGAAGGTAAAAACAGTTTTTGTTTTTAATTATTGTCTTGTTTACCAACTTTCTTTAAAGCAAACGAGTTATCAAAAATGTAGATATTTTTGGGAATGTAAAAAATATTATAATCAGAATCAACTGGTAATTTATATATTAAACTATAGAAAACTATAGTTTGAATAATTTTCCTATAAGCTTATTAAATTTCATTAAATCGTGTACACGTAGTAATTCTGTCATTGAATAGACATATTTCAATTCCCAGTAATTTACTTCAACTTTTATATTTCAATTGTCTGCAAGTTTAAATGTGTGAGTGTTTCAATCTTGATAGAAAATTGTAGCATAATTAATAATTTTAAAAAAGTTAACAATCTTTCAAAAAAATTTTGATCTTTCTAAATATTGTTGTATTTTATAAAAAAAAGACTATAAACTTTTTGAAATCACGTTCCTCCGAGAAACACAACGGCGAATGATGTGGATCGACGAGTCATAAAAAGTTTTGCGGCTATATTTGGGTTATATTTCACGCATAAATTTTTATGTATGTCCGTGTTTTTGAACTGCTGAATACGAATCCGCATAAATTTTCAAGCATTTTTGCAATCCTCCCCCAAAAAAGAACAAAAAATGTCAATACACGCGAGAATGTGCAGGAACAATAGAACCTTCCACGCATGCTCGCAAAAAGGCCACAAGCACTACTTTTCCTTCCCTACATTTGGTAATGGTATTGTCGAGAAAAAAAAGCTCCCGTGCCACTGCCACTATCTTTTACCGTTGTTACGCAGGACCCAAAGCTGTACGACAAGCTGTGGGCGAAGCACGGCGAACAGTTGGAGGAGAAGAGCCTGACCATCTGTTCCGGCGTGGACTACACCAATATCAATTATCAGCACGTCGTCTGCCCCGATACCGACACCGCCAAGGTACATAAACCTATATATCTATCTATATACATCTATATCAATATCTATATATATATTTACGAGCACGTAATACGTCGTACCTGTTTTCAATGTCGCCGCGCGGCATTCTCATTCACGCACACTCGCTTTTCTTTTCATTCACGCACACATACATACGTACTCACGCACGCGGAGCTCGCACGTTCGCCTCGGGCGAGCGACTGTGTTGTCGAGAAGCTGTTCGTTTATCGCCCGCGCGGTATTATACGTCAGGGGGGATGGGATATACTCGCTTCCCGCGCCGCAATGTGTCGTCGCCCATTGTCACTGGATTGACAATCGTGCGGCATCCGTGTTAGCAGGTTAATTGAAAGAGAAGTCGCTTTTTTCTGTCGTCGTTTGAATAATTATGAAAACTCTAAGAGAACGATGACGATTATCTACTTCTCAATTTTTTGAAAAAGTGCTTTTAATGGGAATATTTAAAATTTTTTTTTACTTAATTATTCAAATATATGGATAATGAATTATTTTACCTAATCAATTATTTACCTAATCAATATGGTACAAAACAATATTTTTACGACTAATGTAATAAATATTAAAGTTAAAATTATATTTTTATCATCTGTTAATATTTAATAAAGCATGTTTACACGCGATTGATTTTAACTAAAATCTTTATTCTGAATTTCTGCTAGCTTACTTTACTACAATTGTTATAGATAACTTGATACTACGTTCAATGTAAATAAATTTAAATGAATAAAATTATATTTTTAATCATTTCATTCACAAGATTATTCAATAATGACAACACTTTATGGCGATACATATGTATTCAATTTTAGTAGCTCGTCTGTCATAACCTTTTATTATCACAAAAAAGAAATTTACAATTTGATTACGCGACTTTTGTTATTTAATAACTATATTTATTCGTCACAAATGGTAACAACAATAATATTTAAATTAATTTTATCTGTTTTAATACATATTAAAGGAAAAGTAATATAGCCTATTTACATAACTTTGTAAGTATTTATTGCAAAGAATCTATAATTTTAAATTATTTTCAATTCTGCAATGCAAATTTAAAATATAATTATTTGTGAATTTTAAGTAGGCACCTATGACATCGAAATGAGGTGCATATGAGGATATTTATCTTCATTTTTCAATGTCAGAGAACGGCTTCTAAAGTTCAAATAAAATCACTTTCTTATATTATAAAAGACTTTAAAGTTGTAGGAAAAAATCGAGATTACAATAATAATTTTTTAGAGTGTTTTTAACTATACCGCATGATACATAATTGTTATTATCCTACTGTACTGAATCGTCTGTATACAGTATTATCATAATATGCTAAAATTATATAAATAGTTTGAAAACGATGAATTACGGATTTATTCCTAGTGCTATAAAATATATTTCCTTTAATTCATAAAATTAGTCTTGAAAATTCGGATTTTCTAACGTTAATTTGTATGTCAGTACATTTCCTGTTGCAGACCACGTACAGTGACTTAAAAAGTATGTAAAAAGAATGCAGGTCGCGTTGCAACTCGCGCCAAAAACATCACGGCTTCGCGTGCGTGCAATGTTCCACAAGAGACGAGAAAAGATGCGCATAGAGCAAACGTTCACGTTCCTCGTCAAGTTCGCGAGACATGCGGCATATTTATACTAGTCCATAAAAGCTTGTTTTACAAACCTCTAAAGTACACGGAAAGACAAAAGATACGGGCGTATAATACACGCATAAAAAGAGAGTAACATTCGTTCGCCTAACGCTTATTAGGCTAATATGTGATATACATGACGACAGCCAATCGTTTATCCATGCACCTCTTTTTTTTATCTGTCTGCTAATCTGTCTGTTTCTCTTTCTCTCTTTCTCACTCAGTCCTTCATACTTTACTTGGCGCGATTCGTTACTGTATCTGTCAGCTCTTATTATGTATAAATGTGTATACCCCTGACATGTGATTCCCCGGTTGCCTATTATAATAACGTAATTACGTTATTGCAGACGTGGTTGGACGGCATACGACGTATCACGCATAACGTGAAAGCCAACAATGTCTGCCCGATGACGTGCCTAAAGAAACAGTGAGTTTACATTCGTAATCCAATTTACTCTATTTCTACTACTGTATCCATGTGTATACGCACGATGCTTTCAAGCTCTCTCTCTCTCTCCCTCTCACTCACTTTCCTCTTATTCTTTTTTCAACGTTTCTGTCTATGTACATACATTTATGTATCCCACTGTCCTGCTCTGATCCACCTACCGATTTTCCTCCCTCGCTCGTCCCGTCTCTTTCTCTTGTCCTCTCTTTCTCTCCGTCTCTTCCAATTTATTTAGACAAAGGGAGCCGCGCATATATACATTTATATAGACATATAGATATGTAGGACGCGTTTCGGATTAGAGCTCATACCCGGGTCAAATACTCGATTATTGCGTTTTCCCGATTCACTTTGGTTATATTGGTCGCGAGATTTTTTTATTTACATTGATAATACTTGCATGATCGAAATTACTCGTGTTGTCTTATCATATATATATAGCTGCTACGTAAAAATACGTGAAATAGTATTGAAGTTTACTGAAATCTTGAAATATGCTATAAGAATAACATACTATCGATCTGCTTATACCAAATATTTTGAAAAGACAAAATAACGTAAATTATTAGTACATAAACGTAATAATTACAGGAAACTTTGTAACTACTTAGAATAATTCACTAAAGATTTTATTTATAAATAATAATAAAATTCTACATTGTTCAAATAATGTTCAACGGGAACTTAATCGAGTGTGAAATCTTATATAAAAAGTTAATAAATTTCAATATTTTCTTTTGATAATGTTGTATTTTTAATCCATTGAACTGCTGTATAGTAAATAACGTTATGTAACGGCTGACGAACGAAAATGTAATCTCCTATGAGGCGTAGTAAATCAATGTGATGCGAAGCGTTAAGCATGTGAGACCAAGTGAAATCAGGTGATCACTAACGGGTGACTGAAATCCCGCTTTAATTTGAAATCGGGTCTCCACTAGCCCCGCAGTAAATGTTAGCTGTTGGGTGATGAGATGAAAGAAATTTCAATGACTTAAAAGGTTTTCGTGCGTCATTCAACGCGTCATTTTTTAAAAATTGATTTCATGTGTCATCCGAATTTACGAAAAGTTGGTCATCCGAAATTTAATTCGAAAAACCAATTTTTCTCGACTTCGATTTCACATTCGATTATTTGAAGAATATCAATTTTATTACTTTTGTTCCAAATTCACATTTACATTGTATGAATATATATTGCAATATATTTTTAATACCAAATATTTATTAAAATATTTCTTTACTTTTAGTTGGATGAAACTTCGGATGTTAGTTGATCCGATTGGAAAAGTCCCCGTGAAAGTAGTAGCGAGAACATTCGCTTCGGGAAAAACGGAGAAGTTGGTTTATCAGTGCCTTTCTGATCTGGGCCTACCGAGTGGCAAGGTATATTTCGACAGTTAAAAGTAGGTGTAGGTCGTACAAGTTACTCAAAATAAGAGTGTCATCTAACTGAATTTTATAATAAATTACTAATATTGGTCTGATTAGTTAGTAATAACTCCAAGATGTATGCAAATATACGAGTAACTATTATAGAAGAGCATAGAAATAAAGTTAAAGTTTTTTTTTCTACATTTATAATATTGTTTAATGAAAGTATTGCATGAGATTTGAGATGAGTTTTCTTCGATGCAAAATACAAAAATAGCCATTAAAAAGAATTCTTTGGCATATATAATTACATTGATGATAATTATTGTGAACTTTGAACAATTATACAGTTTAGAAGGAACGAGTTCACTTAAAAATATTCAAGTATAAAGAACTTCTATTTCTTTTGTAGAACGATGTGATAGAACCGGATGATTTCACTTTCGATGCATTTTATGCACTTTATCATAAGATATGCCCGAGAAATGATATCGAGGAGCTTTTCCAATCTATGTACGTAAATTAAGTATAAGTTAATATTTGACTTGTTCAATGGTTTCAATTTGAAGATTAAAAATAACATTTTCTATAATTCGATTTATAGAACCGAAGGAAAAGCCGATACCATCAATATGAGGCAGCTAATAATGTTTTTAAATGAGAAGCAACGCGATCCGACGCTTAATGAAATTCTATATCCTTTGTATGATGAAAAGAGAGCAACGGAAATAATCAATGACTACGAGCAAATTGAAACGGCAAGGAGTCAAAGTGAGTTTGCATGCATTATATAGCTACTACTTACTGTCAATGGACAAAGGGGGTAGTCAATTAGAATTGCTTTTATATAGGAGTATTCTCACTATCTGGGATTCCTTCATTATCGATATCAAGACATTTTTTAACAAAAATTACTTGATAAATATTTATTTAAATCAGAAGCTTTATTTACATAGCAAACTCTTTTAGAAATTAATCTTACTGCGAAGGAAATGTGTTGCTAAATACGACACGTTTTATCAGACGTTGGATCGTATTTGTGTGAATCAGCACTTTTACCTCATACTTTTTTTATCACATTTACATTTATTATACATGCGAATGTCTTTTTTTTGATAGAACGTATGACCAAAGACGGCTTCATAAGGTACCTGATGTCCGATGAAAATGCACCAGTATTTTTGGATCGTTTGGACGTTTATATGGATATGGATCAATCCTTAGCGCATTACTATATAAATTCCAGTCACAATACATACCTCAGCGGCCGACAATTTGGCGGAAAAAGTAGCGTAGAAATGTACAGACAAGTTTTGTTAGCGGGTTGCAGGTAAACATTTCGAATTTTCTTAATAATAATATTAAAAAGAGAGCATTTCCATTAGAAATATCAATTTGTCTGAACGACAATGAGTCTGACAAGCTGAGTTAATTAAAGGGACACCTTTCATTTCCTCGGGTTGGGTTTCAACTGAGAAATTACTATTCGTAATACGGCGCGCGCAGTACATAGAGCGTGATAATATAGTATATTATGCAAAACGTATTCTCACGTTCAAGGTGCGTGGAGTTGGACTGCTGGGACGGTAAAGGTGAGGATGAGGAGCCCATCATAACCCACGGCAAAGCCATGTGCACCGTCATCCTCTTCAAAGACGTCATATACGCCATTCGCGACACGGCATTCGTGACGACGGACTATCCGCTGATCCTCAGCTTTGAGAATCACTGTAGCAAGGCGCAACAGTACAAATTGGCCAAGTATTGCGACGAGGTGCTCGGCGACCTGCTGCTAAAGGAGCCTTTGAAGGATTACCCTGTAATTTTCCATACTTTCTCATTTTTCTAAAGTACATACCTTTTGGCTGAGAGCCCTTGAAACATTTTTAAATCGTTTGCATTTTAAACTTTAACTTTTTATATTAAACTCATTTCATTCGAATGTCTAATCAGATAGAGGAAATGTATTGAATCATAAAAACGTCACTAAATTGACGTTGTTAATGCATCATAAGATATTTACGTGGCATCTTCCATTTGCCTTAATATAAATACCCACACTTGAATTTTATTTCCTTGTAGATGAATAGAGGAAGTCTCTTGCAAAGATGAATAATGAGTTTTGTTAAAAAAAAAAAATTGTCCGGAAACGTTTCTTTAAATATTTCAGATTTTAATAATTACTGAGTAAACAGAGTAACTTTTATGAATACTATTTTAGTTGGAACCAGGAGTACCGCTGCCGCCGCCAAGTGCATTGAAACGAAAAATCTTGATAAAAAATAAAAGGCTGAAACCGGAAGTTGAGAAGCAAGAACTCGAACTTTTCAAACAAGGTCAATTCGTTATAGAGGATGATATAAAAGAAGACGCTAGTGCCCCTCCTACTGTTACACCAATAATCGAACAGCAATCGGTAAAGGTAACCCTTAAGTCACATCCTAGCATGGTGACCCTTTATTATTTATCTCTCTCATTCTAATAATAAATAATTTTAAAAAGGTTTTCTGGCACTACTCGAACTTTTAACAGTATATATATACGTTTCGTCGTAGATGAAATTTTAAACATTTAATTTTTATTTACTTCCTTCGTAGCTATTTTAGCCCACCTACTTTTTATCATTTTTAGAGCAGTTATACGTAAATTAGTAGTTCAGTAAAACGTCGACCAACGTTTTTTCGCATAACATCCTTAAAATTTCATCTGAATCTCGACGAGCTGCATTTTAACTTAAAACTTTGTAACAATATCGAACTAAAGGTTCAGTAGACGCCTAAACCTATGGAAATGTAACTTCCGCTGAACAAAGACAACGACGACTTATTCCTCAGGACGACGTAGTGAACGATCCGGTGGCGGCAGTGGCGACGGGACAGTTGAAGTTATCACAGCAGAGCGAGAGCTTGGAACTCGTGCAGACGACACCATACACGGGCAGCACGACAAATGTACATCCTTGGCTATCCTCCATGGTGAACTACGCGCAGCCCATAAAGTTCCAAGGTTTCGACGTCGCCGAACGTAAGTTGAATGCTCGTTCGGCTGTAATTAACGCCTGTGCGCACTTTACGCGCTTTCGTAATTAGCGCGTTGAGCGGAGTTTGATTGGCTTTTTCTGTTTATGAAATGTGCATTTCAAAGATGCGGAAATTCGAAATTGCTAACAATGATTATATATACTTCGATTAAAACAAATTGAGATATAATTTATTTGATAAAATATGCAAAGTTTATTGTTTACCAATTAAGTAAGTAGAAAAAAAATTGATTATGTTTATGTATAAAACCTTAGAATATTTTATATCGGAATATTTTATATACTTTTACATCTTCTTATTTTTAACACGTAATCACTGGCTTTTTATATTTTTATATTTACAACTTATTGACTAATATTATTTTACTTATAGAAAAAAATTGCCATCACAACATGTCTTCCTTCTCGGAGGCAACTGGACTGAATCACTTGAAAACTTCTGCCATCGAATTTGTCAATTATAATAAACGCCAAATGAGTCGTATTTATCCTAAAGGTACGAGAGCTGACTCATCAAATTACATGCCCCAGGTAAAAAATTTATTTTAATTTTTTACAATCTCACTCCTTGAAACTTTAAATAAAAAAGTTCTTTTGTTCAAACTATTCATTAATTCAGGTTTTTTGGAACGCTGGCTGTCAAATGGTTTCGCTAAATTTCCAAACGTCAGACTTGCCAATGCAATTAAATCAAGGTAAATTCGAGTATAATGGATCATCAGGCTATTTACTGAAGCCAGATTTCATGAGGCGAGCCGATAGGAGTTTCGATCCGTTTGCGGAAAGTCCCGTCGATGGTGTAATCGCAACTCAGTGTAGCGTTCAAGTAAGTATATTTAAAAAGTCCAAGAAATAAAAAATTCTTTCTGCTGTTGAGGAATATTGTCATTGTGGATTTTTTTTTCAAATATTTATTGTACTGGGATCACGTGTGTAAACAGATAAGGGAAATTGTTTACAGGATTTTAATTTAATTATTTTAAAAAATTCAACCTCTAAAATGAATTTAACTTAAAAAACAAAAAAATATTTAATTAGAAAGAAATGATCAGAGTATTAAGTGAAAAAGTTAGAAAAAGGTTGAAAATTAACTTCTGTCCAAAATTGAGTTACACTTCCTTTACGTATTTATAGTACAGGGAGAAAATTTTATTAATCACTTTAAGAACTTTCCCATTTAGCAAACTCAGCAACTTGCACTTTTCAAATAAAATAAGTACGTTACGAGAATTCTCCTTTAAATAACATTTATCCTTCAATATATTGTATTACGACCCCGGAAATTGGTTTCCTCTGCCCAAGGGAAATTCGACTTTGATCCTTGATAACTTTCATGTATTGGCATCGAGCAATAGAACAACCCAAACTGTTAAACAATTCCACATGGCATAGCAATGCGAGTATAACAAGACTTTAACTCTTTAGGTGATAGCGGGCCAGTTCTTGTCTGACAAGAAGGTCAGCACGTACGTAGAAGTAGAGATGTACGGTCTGCCCACCGACACGATACGCAAGGAGTTCCGCACACGCACCGTCCCGGCCAATGGGCTGAATCCTGTGTACAACGAGGAGCCTTTCCTCTTCCGTAAGGTCGTCCTTCCGGATCTCGCAGCGCTGCGTTTCGCCGTGTACGACGAGTCGAATGGTAAACTTCTCGGCCAGCGGATAGTACCCCTCGACGGGCTGCAGGCAGGATACCGGCATATCTCCCTAAGGACCGAAGCCAATTTTCCGATGTCGCTGCCCATGCTCTTCTGCAACATCGAGATTAAGATCTACGTGCCCGACGGCTTTGAGGGTAAGCGCGAGCTGAGTAGCCGTATAGTAGTTGAGAGTATCGATTGAACCACGCGTGCTCACTCCCTCACTTATCCTGCGGATACGAATGAGTGTTACTTACCATCTGATGAATAGGCGCCTTTATCTCTGCTTGCGAGCATCTCGACTTTAATCGGTTCTTTCCTTTTTTGACGGAGAAAAATCATATTTATGCTGTATACGTCTTTTTAAATAAATCTTTACTTTTTAAATGTAGCAATGATAATTAAAAGTAAAATCATAATTTTAGTATTATACAATCATTGCAATTATATTAGTATATTTCGTATGAATAATTACTCTGGTGCTCTAGTAATTACGTGACAAACTTGCACTCTATGAAATGTTATTATAACCTACTGCAGTAATTTCCGCAACCTGTAATTAATGACTTTACACCACGATTCGAACTCGAATATGCAGATATAAAATAATTATAATAAATGGTTATTTGTTTCTTGAAATATGCGGTTAATTAGAAATATTATCAGAAAAACTAGTAAAACCGCCAAAACTATTTAGTGTCAATGATTTTTAAACATGCTCTTTAGATGATTAAAAAGCAGACTTGAGATAGCAAAACTCATTTTTTAAATGTAAAAAATACCTTTTAAGCTGCCGCAAATTTTTCCATGAAAACAATACTCTTTTTTGAAAATGTATACGTTTCACAATTTTTAGAGTCACTGAAATTGTTTATGTTAAACTGAGTGATTAACGTATAAAGTATGGAGCTACTTTATGATTACTTTAATAAATTGAATTCGTATCTTGTAGAAAAAAAGTTGAAAATTTAGTTGCAGTTTTTTTTAAATTCGCTATATTAAGAATTTGTGAGTTAGAATTATGTTTTTCCTAAATGATAAGGATAATTTTCTGGTAATATATAATTTATTTTTAGATCATATATTGCAAAGTTGAATTTTAGGAGTGGGTTCAAGTTAGAATTGATAAATAATTATACACTTGTAATTCATTTTTAATGTATATTTTATCACTCTATTGCAGAACTTATGGATGCACTGTCAGCGCCAAGGGGGAAAAGAAAAACAGACACACCTCAGCAAACCAAAATGCGTGGTCTTGGAATTGAAGAGAGTGACAGCAAAAGTAATACAGAGTCAATACCATCCCGTTTCCCAGAAGCTGCTAAACCCAGAGGTATGGTATCCATTTCTTATTCATCTTCAGTTTCTTTTGACAGACTTGACAAAAACAAATTGTCTTTTCAGAGGAACTGAATTTCGAGCCAATAACGATTGACACGTTGAGGAACGAGAAGGGATACGTAAAGGTGACTAGAAAACAGCAGAAGGAGCTCGAGTCTCTGAGAAAGAGGCACTCGAAGGAAAAGTACGGTGTGCAAAAACAGCAATGCTCTGCTATTGAGAAACTAGTCAAGAACAAAAAGTAAGTAGACCTATTACGCGTGTTGGCTTCAATTAACTCTAAATCTAATTTTGCAATGTTCCAATCTTCGGGCAGTAAAGATAAAAAATCTTTGGCGCTGACTTTGATGGTAAAAATCGAAAAATATGAATTGATTTTTCGTGATTGTTAATTGTTTAGAAAGTTTCTAGTTTTCACTTATTTTTATTCATAAATATACATATTCAAAATAGCGTTTATATTGACTGAAAATATAAGAGTGAAACTCGACTCAATCAAATCACATCCAAGCCTTCGGCATTGCAGCCAGGCGCAGTTGCAGCGCGATCCCGTGATCCGAGCGGCAGTGGCTGAGCAGACAAAGCAGTGGACCCTGTTGGCTGAGCGCCATCGCCGAGAGGAACGAGATCTCGTGCAAAATCACCTGGAAGAGCGGCGTACGCAACTTCGTAAACTCTGTACAGCGGCCCAGCTGACTCAGCAGAAACAGCTGAACACACGCCACGAGAAGGAAATCAAGGAGTTGAATGCACGCCAGGCACGGCTGTCTGTTGAAAGCATGCGGGAAGTCATGAACGATAAGACGCTCAAGACGAGGGGCATCAAGGAGGGCAGACTCAGGGAGAAGCAGCAGAACAACACCAAGAAATTCATGGAGGAACGGAAGGTCGCGCAAATGGTGCAGAACAGGGAAAAGGAGAAGCTGAAGCTCATTCACGAGAAGCAGATGGAGGAAGTACAAAAGGAGATGAATGGGGTAAACATTTATTTTTATTGATTCACATTGGATTCTGTATAACGTAGAAATTTATTGCCATTCGAGTGATATTTTTTATTACTTACAATTTTGAAAGAAAAGTCTCGCGAGAAAAGAAATAAGCTTGCAATACACTTCCAAGAAAGCTTTTCCTTGCTCTTCTCCTGAGATTCTTTATTTTCCTTATAGTATGTACATAGAAAACTTTTATAATTCTACTATTTTTCAAACTAACAGTTGCAAAATTAACTTAAACTAAACTATACATCTATAAAATTAGACTACTACAAAATATGCATTTAAGTCGCTGACAATATTAAAAATTACATTTGTACTTGTTGCTTTAGATAATGGACATGTATAAAAATGAAGAGATGGAATATGAACTCGGACCAAAAAAAGAGTTCTACGCGTAACGCTGCACTATGCGGTCAAGAAAAAACAAAAAATTTTTTTTCTAGAAGTAAATCATTATCAATAAACGTTGGATTATAACGTAATGGGATCAAGTTTCATCGGTACACAACAAAAATGCGTACTTTTTATGATACGCAACGCGAGGAGCTACACCAGTCGAAGTACCTAGGAACACTTACATTCGTTCGTCGTACTATTTTTTATAAAACTTTCTTTCCTCGATTCCAGTGAAGAAGAAAAATATGGGAAAGTAAATAAAAAAAAAAGATATACTTATATATAAAGTCGTTTATGCAAGCGAGTTAAACTGGAGGGCTCTAAAAATAGTCATATTAAAGTGATCTAGTCAAGTGTTATTTTCTCAGATGAAGTCGTACGTAAATTAGTTTTAGGAAATTGATTATATATATATACATATATATAAAACAGTTCACATCTCAATCGCCTTATCGTCGATAACAGCGTATTTTTCTCGATTTTTTATCGTATTGTCGATTGCCTCGACGTGTATCTTATACAAATTTCACGCTTGCGGAATCGCGCGAGACAAGCAAGTGAGAGAGAAAGCGAGCGGAAGTTGATTTTTCATGTGCTCGCGCGACTGTTTGGATAACTATAGAGTCTAAACGAATTTAGAATATTATAGTCTATTGAATTGTTTTCCACCGAGTATTTACTAATTGAACTTTTAAACCTATGGTTAACTGAATATTGATTCCCTGTAATTAGATATGAGCACATTTTGTTTTGGCGAGTGGCATTTATTATTTTTATATATTTTTCTAAATTGAAGCGATGCTACGATTTAAGTTTAGTTTTGTTTTTATATGTAATATGTACAAAATAAAAAAATAAATGAATAGTTTTATTGCAGGCGTTATAGTTATTATCATAAAAATGTAAAGAAATAATATGTTTCTATAAAAAGTATTACTTTATCATCTCTAACAAACAATTACATTCATGAAACAAATCATTTGATTAAATACTGTAATATATTTTCTACAAATTCAATGGTATGAACTGGTTACTAATTTTAAAATGTTGATGACAAGCGGCAAATTCTAGAAAATAGACAAACTGTGCCCATGTCTATCTTTATAATTGATGTAAGTGAAACGTCTATAGTAACTTTTAATAGAAAAGTTTTAGCCTGACAAATGCCAAACATTTCGAATAAAATTTAAAGAAAGTAGCATTTGTTCAATCGTAAAACTTTGACCGTAATATAATATCCTTTGAAAACGTCAATATTCAAACTTAAAAACGTAAAATACTACCCTTCTATGTAGTATTCCATAAACCACGAGATTTTGGTATCAAAAGTTGATACTTTTATGTACTGATAGGACCTGTCTTATGTTTCTTCTGTTATATTTTTACGAAGACTAATTGTCTTATAAATCTAAAACGTGTAACGTGTAGTTAATCCTTTATAGAAAATATTAAATTTATGTTTTTAAGTATCTTAAGATTGTGATTACAAATAAATCAAATTGAAAAAATTGTATAAGAAGATTTAGTAAAAGTTGGTTGCGAATAATTAAAGTCTCGCTCGTTAAAACGTGTCAAAAGTTTTTATATGTTATTTATTCAAAGATATAAGTAAAAATAATTAGAACTGACACTTTTTTACCACGATAATAACCGTCAATCATTTGTATCGATTTTCCGTTTCTGACTTTTCATTTCGTGGCTTGTTGATTTCTGTTTCTACGAATGCAATATGTCTTTTATATTTATTAAATCTTTTGTTTTTTAATATAAAAATAATTAGCATTTAAAAATAAAAAACTACTCTTATAAGAAATGTATAGAGTTTCACCTACTGAGAGGATCCAATAAATTCAGCTAAATTACAATAATATGATGTAAATAAGTTCTTTAACGAGGGTACATGCTAATTAGTGTTAAAAAGTAAAATATTTCATCTGTAATTATTTTGTCCTGTGCATCATCAGATCGTTCAAGTCTGTATATTTGTGTGAAATAGAGCGCATTGGAGTGAGCTGCAATGAAAAATAAAAAGTGATGGTTAAGGATATGGTTGTGTTCATTTTATTTTTTCTATCCTACGTATTCCATTTAGACCAAAATGTTATTTTTTACAAAAACAGTACGTTTCATTCTGATGAATGTTTAAGGAATTTTTATCTTTTAATGGAAATCAATAATAAGTAAAAGTATAATTATAAAATTGGCATCTTTCACACTTACGTGTTGGGGTAATTGATGTGTTCAATTAATGGTACTCGTGCTCGTAATTATTGTCGTAATAATTCAAATGTGACGTTGGTGATTCGACGTGTTGAATTTCATATGGAACTAAAAAGACATTCATATTGTAAAATTAAGAAATAACATGAGTAGTATTTGGGTTAAAGATTTTCGGTATTATTTAAGTCTAGCCAAAGATGCAAGTGTAAGATCGACATGTTCACGGTGGATTATTTTCTAGTGGCGTAGTTCATTATAGAAAACTATGCTGATCGATATTTATTTTTTTGTAAAAAAATGAGCAACTTAATTCGTAAACTTATCATCGGTAACATAAGTGTAATAGGTGTGTTATCGTAAGAGTAAAAAAATACATAAATAAGACTTGTATTTTAGTTTTGGTCAGATTAACATTATAAGAATATCAGTTATTGATAATAGATATTCATCTCCGTGGGGTATCCGAATGTAGGAGTTCTCTTTTTAAAAAAATATGCCTCATTAATCTAAAAAATTTACTATTTAAGTATTTGTAGAATATAACAATATAAAAAGCAATAGTATTTGTAGTCAGTCTAATTAATAAATGAGAAAAATTCAATATGAAGGCAAACGCAGAAATTTCCAAAACATAACTTGCCTATTATCGAATAGTTAGTTAAACTTATATTAGTGTAACAATATAACTTTCATATATAATCTCTAGATTCTTTTAATTAAATTTATTTTTTATTTATTTGAAAAATAGATAAAAGATTACCTTGTTTTAAAGTAACATAGCGTACATTTTCATCAATATCTTTTGTAGAAGAAACTTCATGATGATCTGCAAGTAAATTAATAAGAAAATACGGACACATCAATAATAAATGTCTCAAAATAAGTCACAAGGAATATTACTTATGAAAAAGAGAGTGTACAAACTCCGGAAAACGGATTTCAATGGGTTTTTCAGAGTAAATATCCGTTATGTATAAATGAAGGTCAGTATTCTATTCCATCCAGTGTTATTAATTAATTGGGCTTTGCTACTTGAGATATAAACAAGCTAATTGTAAGTAGCCTTATTTTGTTGAAAGATTATTATTTTTTATTTCTGTCATACGTAACAGTTTTTTTGAAACATATTTTAGGAAATTATAAGCAATCAAAAATAGTAAGAAAATAATTCAAAACATCATGCATCAAATCGTTTGAAGAGAATGCAAAGCTTAAATTTTCTTTTCTTTTTGTTTTTATCTATTTTTTCGTATCATAAATAATTGCAATATTACAGCTCATAGAAAAACATTATTTTTCATCAAAATGGAGCAACGAAATTAGATTTTCCATTTTTCATGAAAAAGAGCTTATGAGATGAAGCTAGAAACTCTGGACTTCATTTTTAGGTACCAAAAATATATACTCTAAAAGTCTCGTTAAAATCCGTTTTCTGAATGGTGCACATTCCCTTCACACGTCGAAAAGTTATTAACTGATTTAATTAAAAGTTGACGTTATACTACATAGATAAAAGTAGTGTAACTCGAGTTTGGACAGACGTTGATATTCACTCAACGCTGTTATATAACTTTCTCATTTAGTTATCTCATCGATTATTTTATTAAGTTACATGGTTTTTTTATTTTTCAAATAATACTATAGTTTATATTTTTTTAAATAGTTCAATTTATACATTTCGTGGGCATTTTCCTTTAACAAATTAGTCAGAATAGTTGCAATAGAATATAAGGAATAAAAATTTGAATAAAAATATTTACCTGATTCGTAGGGAATATATTGTTGAATGCTTTCATGGCTTTCAGTTAAAGAAGGAACATCGTGATGATCTGAAATCCGAACCAATTTTTTTCTTTTACTAATTGACTTTGAAATTTTCTATGAAAAGACAATAAAATTTACCTTCTTTAACTATGATGTATTGTTCAAGACCTTGGTGATTATTTTCAGAAATAGCCTCTAACGAAGCAAGATTATGATGTTCTGAAATTCAATAAAAATAAAGTTTAATGTTATATATATATACAATATAACTACCTGTGATTTAACCATAAAATACTAACAAAAACGGTTGCTTTTGTCAAAAGAGTAGCACAAGAATCTGCTATTACTAATTCTCAAGCAGTTTTAAAAATTCAATGGAAATATAAACATTACGCCAGACTATGGGAAGTTTGCGCGTATAGAACTTGTATAGCGCCTGCTACAATGTAGCAAACTTTCCCATAGTTTAACGTTATTTTCATGTTTTGTATTCACATTTTTACGACTAAACAAATATTTAGCTGGTGAAATAGTGTTAAAAATTAGATTTCCTTTTCAAATAGTACATTGTTTTTAAGAAGTTACGTTATTCTATGATTCATAAAATATTTTGACTGTTTTGAGAGAGAACCAAACGTTGCATACTTGAAGTCGAATGAATATATGTGTATACATAGAGTAATGTTTCAAAACCTATTACTAATTTAAAAAAAAAGATTTTGGCGACTTAGTGATAAGCTACCATTATACGTAAATCAAAACCATTTCATAATTAAAAAACTGTAAAATCCATTAGCATATATATGTCACTATATACACTGCATCTGAATACGCACCATCGTGCAGCTCGTAATGAGGCTCTTTATGATGCACCACCACATGATCCTGTCGCTCAAAGTCATGATCGTGATTGCCAGCAGGCACCGGCACCGAACCGTGACTCTCTATCTGGACGTTCTGGTAACTGGTCGCCCCGTAACCATGGTGCACCGAGTGGAAGTTCGGAAAGGGATCGACGCCGATGCCTCGGGGTATCCTGGCCGCTTGACATAACGCCGCCGTAGCCGCGAGACACAGCTGCGATTTGCCCGCAAACGTTAGTGTATATATAAGTATGTATGCGCATAGAGTATATATAGCTTTCGCAAGTGTGCGTGAGAGAGAAAGAGAGAGAGAGGTGGCAGTCCGTAAAAGAAAGATAGGGATCTCGTTAGCCGGTATGCGATGCCTTTAAGGGGGAATGGTTAATTATTTCTCGGTGGTTGCTGGGAGTTTTAATTAAGCTGTTGAAATAATCGCGCGCCGGAGGTATTCGACAATGGCGTTAATTTACATGAGCTGATGGAATTCTAGCAAACCAACGAGATGTGATTTAATGCAACTTTTTTTCTTCGATTACGCAACCACTAATCATTTTTTCTTTATGATACCTTAGCGTATTGTAAACAAATTGCGCAAATTTAATTTAATTCTAATCAACTTCAATTGTACAAACGATCTTTTGTTTTTAAATTTGAAAATTACAAATAAACATCGCAGCATTGTATTCAAAATTCAAATAAACTATTTTTGCATTCAGAATAATATTCAAGAACAATGAAATGTTAATCTTCTGGACACTATATATATACTAAACCGTCACTAAACCGCTCGCAAAACCATCCCGCGCAGTTGTATATCGTAGCAAAACGCACGAGGACGCACACAACAAATACTCACTAGCAGTCTCATATCGCGCGTAGTCTCTTCACTGTATACTATATACACCTTCTCACCTGCGAACTTTGCACACCCACAACAACTGAACTGGGCGTTCCCGGGTTCCTCGGTTATATAGCCTACTGCTCGAGATCCTTTCGTCACATCCTGGGAACAGAGATATATACGCGTATACCAGAGATTCTTCTCTCCCGTAACAATCGCGTATTACACGACTGGGACGCGCGCGTGCTGCGCATACATTTTGTATATATGTACATATATACACGAGGTCCTCCCGCGTGTCTTCTTACTCGGATGTGTGGGTGCACGTGATGGGAAAAAGGATTGCCGGGTCTGTTGTATATCCGTCTAGCTGTTTTTGCGCAAATATATACACGGGGAGTAGATGCTGGCGTGGTGAAACAAATTGCTCGACAGCCAAATTGTCGCGTCGATTGGATTATTCAGAGGTGCGCAGGATAGTAGGAGGAGGAGGAGGAGGAGGAGACGAGCAAACGTTGTACGCGCTTTATGTAAGCCACGTGTGAACGTAGAGAGTGTATAGCATATATATAGCGACGAGAGTGGAATCCGAGTGAATTTTCAAACGCTCGACTATGTGAATGATGAGAGAAATGGAATGAGTCGAGTGAGACGGGAAATATAGGTATACATGTTTGGGAATAATAAATGTTTTCCGGGTGTTGGACGTAACTAGAGTGCCAAGGTAGATTTCAGTGAATGTTATATGGAAAAATATAGGGTTTCGTTTGATATTTTTGGAGTAACTTATTTGCATTTTTATGAGGATTTCCCACAATGAACATGTAAATATGCTATTTTGTATATGGAGAAGTTTGGTGTTACTGAATAATTAGGCTGGTGTATACATCTTCGTTTTATAACAGTGAAAGTCAAACAGTTGCATTAATTGGCCATGGCAAAATGGCCCATTACGATATCAAACATTGTAATCGTGAGATTTTAGATTATGCGACCTAGTTTTTATTTTGAAAGAAAACAAAAATCATGAATATTTGCTATAAAAATATTTATGTAGCATACCTTACAAGGAGAGGGTTTGACCTGCAAGAAACGGATTTTTGCGGGCATTGAGGAGTCAATTTCTGGTATCTAAAAATGAAGCCCAGTGCTGACAATTTAATCCAATGGGCCCTTTTTCTTCAGATATAGGCAATTTAATCTCAATTATCCTCTATTTCGTTAAAAAATGATGTCTCATCTATTGAGCGTCACATTGCAAATATTTATGATACGAAAACAACAAAAATGTTTATAAAAGTAGATAGTAAAATCCAAAATTTAGGCCCTGATTCATTGAAAAATATTGATTTTTCAGGAAGTTACAAACAATTATAAATAGAGTAAGAAAATGGTTCTTCATTTTAACCGATTAAATGGACCGTATTCTCAACTATTTTGGTGCGCTATCTATAATTGTTTGTAACTTTCTGAAAAATCAATATTTTTCAATGAATTAGGGCCTAAATTTTAGATTTTACTGTCTACTTTTATAAACTTTTTTGTTTATTTTCGTATCATAAATATTTGCAATATGACCTTCAATAGAAGAGACATTATTTTATAACAAAACAGAGTCTCCAATGCCCGCTAAAATCCGTTTCCCGCAGGTCAGACCCTCTCCTTATTAGTGTCATTGGTGGGGTATGTGAAAATTTAAATAAGATTTGAAGCTCAATAAAAATGTCGTTAAAAAATTATCACTTAAGTCATATGCCAATTTATTTTGAAGTTTTCCAACAAATTACCGTACAAACCTTTTTATTTATATTTCAAGTTGTTTTATTTTCTAAGGAATATAGTTCTTAACTGAAAAAATGGTTTAATACTGGCATTGACTTATGAAAATCTTAAGAAGAATATATGTGTACGTAATTTTGATATTATGTAAAAAATGAGATCTGAAAGAAAGATAAAAGTAAACATTTAAGAAATTATACAAATACTTTTATTAATCCTATGCTTGTAGGCTAATATACAGGCTGATATACAGTATGACAAGAACTAGTGCGCAGTTAGCAACAAATCGCCAGAAGGATTAATTACATCATTGGGACATCGATCGTGGAAATACTCCGTTCAGCATTCCGTATCGATTAGTTGTCCAGTTTTTGGAATGTAGAAAACTTTTTTACTTACTCTTGGTACTTTTTTCCTTTCTCTTGACTACATTTTGAACAAAATATTATATAATGAGAATATAACAACCATTTAATAAACATTCATAGTTTCATGTACATTTTAGAAAAATATGTTAGCCAAGTTTCGAGGTTTAAAATTTTTTACGTGACTTTAATTATGTATTAAGTTATATAATAAAACCAATTTCTCTCTGTGTCTATATTTGTAACAATAAATTACTGTTACAGAAATTGTATTTATTGCGGTGGATATGAAATTCCTCAAATTGATTAATTTACTATATTGGTTGAATGATGTTGACATATCATGATGAAACAATGGAATAATTTCCATTATTAACAATACACAAATTTAATAATTTTATCATGGAAATGTATGTTGATTTAAAAAAAAAATAAGATTTTAATTCAACCTTATGGATAAAATGACTAATTAAAAAACCAAATTACACTAATTACAGTCACGTGTTTAAAATCATTTCTTTACTAGTGGCAAATTTCTTTTGGATAATGAACAATTGGTTTATGGTAAATGGGTTGGTGGTAGGAGGGTTGATGGTAGGAGGGTTGATGGTAGATGGGCCGATGGTAGATGGGCTGATGGTAAGAAGGTTGATGATAGGAAGGTTGATGATATACTGGTTGAGGATGATGATACGCTGGCTTAACAACTTTGACGACTTCAGGCTGATGCTGATGATGCTGATACTGAGGTGAGTAGATTACGCCGGTAGAATGATGATGCTGATACGGTGGGCAATCTGGTTTCACTACCACCGCTGGCTTGATAAGATTCTGATGATAATTGGGCACATGGTAGCTGGGCACATGGTAGCTGGGCTTGTGATATTGAGGTGCGTACGAGTAATGGGGCTTTTGAATGACAACCTTTGGCTGATAGTGCTGGTAACTTGGTCTGTGATAACCGTAGCCATAACTGTTGTGGCCATAATTGTTGTAGCCATAGCTATGACCATAACTATGGGATGGATAGTGAGACTGAAAAATAAAACGTTTAATTGATTTATTGACGATTTTACAGGATATGTTACATAAAAGTTGTAAATTTTAAAGTTTATTTTTGAAAAATAACGCATCTGGCCTTATATTTCAATTTAGATAAAAATAATCGAATCCCTTACTTTTAATTAATGTTTAATTCAAATTATTTTGCTCATTTAATAAATTGCAGATAACTGTTTATGATTTAAAAATAATTATACAAAGATTTAATGAGATATTGATCGTAAATTCATTAATAGAAAATAATTAATTATTGCCAAAGCGAAAGAAATTTTAGAGCTCTTTTTGTAAAATTGATTTTTCTCGAAATATTCACATCGAAACCAAAAACTATAAAAATCAATAAAAGACTGTTTTGTAAATACCGGTTGGTGGTAAGAAGGGACGTGCGCCTTTATAACACTGACTGCTGGTTTGTGCACGTAACTCGGCTGGTGTACGTACGAAACCTTAGGGTAGTGCGGCATATGATATCCGTAGCCGCTATGTTGGTGTAGATAAGGCGGGCAGGGTGTCGAGCCGTATCCGTGATACGGATAGGAGTCCCTTTTTTCCTTGACCATAGGTGAGTCTCCGCTCGAGGCTTCGTCCATTTTATCCGGCATCATAGCTTTTGTCATACCTACTTTTACTACCGTCTCCGAGTATGCACTCGAAAGGCAGAGAAGTAGAATTACCTATAGACAAGTGATTAATAGTGTTGTAAAGGAATACAAAGCGTAGTAAAGATAAAGTTAGTGAGATGCAATTTGACTTGTTTCATCATTCGTAGAACAGTGATGAAATTATTACTTTGCAATGAATATTAGTGACTAATAGTCGAGTAAAATGTGCTCATTTGTTAGGATTTACATTAGTCCTTTAACATATGTATATATACAAGGTAAAACAAATGAAAATTCGTTGTTTTGAAAACCAATTAAAATATGTATTTTCTCTTTCCATACTTTAAAATTAGACAGAATCAACATATTCTATCGCAATTTTCTTTTTTTTCCATTAATATTCAAACGAGTGAGAGAAACCCATAATTTACAGATAATAGATTTTTCTGATGGCTTTTTAAATCACGTATAAAAATTTTTGTGCTTTTGAAAAATGTTTAATGTTCTTATATTCTGAAGTAATATAAAAATATGAATTAGAAGTGGAATACCAAAGTCAGTTGCACATACATCTGGTGTACATTAGTTTATCCGGATTTTCTGACCATTTACGAATGCCCGAGACTTTAAAATGTGCCCTGTGCAATCCCCTAGCGAGCATTTAATAACCCATTCCATTTGAAATCCAGAAACATCAAGATTTTAAAGTCCTGCACGATATTGACCAAACTCTATCCCTGTACTTTACAGTTCTCAAAATATACCCTTCCTCCCCCTCCCCGAGCTTGGAAAAAGTCCGGTAGTATATTCGGTCCATCGCGCGAGCTGCTCTTCGCTGGAAAAGCAAACGTTAAATACCACTTACGAGCGACTTAGCCATGATTAAAAATTCCCTTTCGTCGTTGCCGACGAGCTCCGGACGAACGAAATATTACTCTGCGGCAGAAAAAGCGCAAGCAGCGTAGAAAGGACGGCAAAGAGAGCGAGGGAGGACGGGCCTATAGCCACGTCGACACACACAGAAGCCCGAACGAAAACTAGAGGCGCGGCTTACTTGCCACCCGGTTTTATAAACTTTTGCCCCAGATGCGGATCACTACGGGGGGAAACTGGCCAGATAGATGTATGGATAGAAGTAGAGAGCGAGGAGAGGAGAGAAGGTCCCTCTACGTGCGTTTTTCTCCTTAAGCAAGCGCGACGTTAAGGCAAAAAAAAGCCGCGCAAACATTCGACCGAATGAGATTCCCTTAAGCGGTGCAAAAAGCGACAGCGGCGGCATAGGTGTAGTTGGCATTGCACGCGTGCAGACGTGATGCAATGCTCGAGTCTCGCCCAGATATTTCCTGAATAAACGTTGCTGCGCGAACGAACCTGGAGGGTATCCGCGCCGTGCCCGGGATATAAGGGACGCGACAGGCTCATATTATATTCCTCTTTGCGCGAGCGTTCGTGTACCAGTGAGGCAAATCTCTTTGCGTACGTCTCATTCGTTTGCTTAGTCATTTGGAAATTACTTTAGCGACTTTGCCAGAACGTTTATTAAGGGCCGTTCATCTACTCGAAATTTATATAGTGTCGACGGATAAGGCGAGTCAAAGTAAACGTATCCTGCGCCAAAATCTCAAAGAATATCAAAGGATGTTTACTCGATTATAACTGTGAATGTATAACGTAATAATAATTCGAGTATAACTGTTAAATGTTGGATTATAAACATTTTACATCTGATAAAATTAGAACCTTTAAAATTGTATATATCTCATGGAAAATGGTATTCTCGTCAACAGATATTTTCGTAAAAATTGAGAATTTAATTGAACGAAACTCATTTACTGCTGAGCGAGTAATGTGCTTTTGCTCAAAATCGTTTGAAAGTTCGTAATTAATAAATACATATATTTTCAAGGGACGTGAGCGTGCCCCAAAGGATTACAATTATTATATATACAATTAGAATGTTAAAAGATTTATTCATATTAAAGTCTCTTTCACACGAGGTAAAATTTCCATTCTAAAAGTATCCTGATAAAAGTTATGTAAAAAATTATTGCTGTAATCGACTGTCGTCCCCAGGCCTCGCAGTCGCTCATGCCAAAGCTAGCACTCGGCTCGCTGTTCTGCAGTTGTCTATATGCACGCCAACTCGTTGGTATAGCTTAATAGGCTTGTAATCACTTCAGGAATACCGAATGAAATCGAAGCGGACGTACGATGCTCTGGATTTGGTAGTGAATGCTGTCGCAAAACATCAAATCGCACACTTGTCGCCTCGAGATCTTGAAGGGATAATTACTTCTAGAAGCTAATGCTCTTTCATCGTTGCGAAATACCAAAACTATTGGATTTATTTTTTCAACGATAATTATGTTCTACTAATTTTCAAAGAAAATTGCGCAATCCATTCATTTTTATATTAATTCCTTGTTATTTGTAAGGCTTAACTTTTTTTCTTTCTATTATATTCAATATAGTAGAAAACATCTCTGGCTTAATTTTTTTCCTTGAAAGGGCCAAATTAATGATTCTACTTGATGGGATACAATTTTTCCAACCCTTTGCACAAAATCCAATTTTTTCTGCTTATTGTGCACGGCAATAGTATCAGATTATTATATACAACCTGTTCTGAAAATGTATGTCTCGCACAACATACTGTTATAGAACTTGAAATTCTGAACAAAAAGTTCCTTTACCGTTTTTCGATATGACAAGTAGTTTTTTGAGCATCAATGCCTCAAAATTG
>JAWWEQ010000001.1:16725619-16803059 GCA_035583055.1 Torymus tubicola
GTTATGTGATAATCTTTTAATATAAAAAATTATATTTATATATATATATATATATATATATATATATATATATATATATATATTCACAAAATAATATTTTCATTTTATTTTATTTTTCCATTAATAACTATGTAGTTCATGATACTGTAGAATATCACGATTCCTATATAGAGATGTCATTTAGTCAAAAGTTATAATAGGTATGATGTATATAATTATTAATAGACACAGATAGTGTACTTATCTTAATTAAGAATACGGAAAGTACGGGTAAGACTGGTGAAACAGAATAAGCTCCGAGACCTTTGATTTCTTCTAAAATTTCGACGAGGCTATTGTTGACATACCTAATTGTATAGGGAATCTTTTTTTACAAAAGTGACGACAGGATTTTGTAAAACATTTAAAGAAGTAATGCAATTGGTTGATGGTTCAATATCCGGTCTGAATAGCATCACAATTCAAAATGTTCTCTGATATATAACATGATATAACATCATTAAATTATTCAATATTCCGATTGATTAAAATTTTGTATCTAATAATTTAATTATAAAATAAATGTTGTCCTGTTTTGTATCTTAACTTTAAAATTTAGAATTTAAATCGGTTATTTAGTATAAATAACGGATTATGCTTTCTAAAAGATAATTTAGAAAAACGTACAGTGATGAAGTCTACAATATTTGTTGATTTCGTTTCTATGAAAAAAGTAAAACGCGCTCAGTGCGCATGTTATTTAAATATCATGAATTTGAAATGAAAGTAGAATTTTCTCCTATATACAGACGGGTAGACTGAATCCCTTTTTAGTTCTTATGCCAATTATAAAATGTAATACTAAAACTGTCTGGAGACAAATTGTGTTAAAAAAATTTTCTAAACTATTGTCGCGTACAGACTAGATTTCGTTTTAATAAAAAACACACTGTAAATAATTAAATAAATCAGGTTAAATACGCGAGAGAACGCCGAAAAGGCCAACGCGTTTCGTCCCAGGCCTGTCTTGCGGGACTCATCAGCAATTAGGCTTATGAACTCGGGAGGCGGCGTGCTTTCCGCTGAGTGACCGACCCTACCTTGAACGCTTATTGCTCGCATGCGTTACGTTACAACTATATTATAAATTGAAATGTTTTTACTGGGAAACTATTTATCGATTTTTTTCGTTTAACAGTACTTTTGATAAAAATTTATTGTTTCTAGTTCATTTTGTAGGTTGTTAAAAGCTATAGTACCCAAATAAAGACTATTTAATAATTACTAAGTAATAGTATTTTTAATTTTCTAAGAATATTAATGCAAATAACCTAAAGGGTTAATTGGAATAAATATCAGCCAGAGTCTTATGAAATCATTAGTTTCCTTAAAATTATGAATAATAATATGATCCTTTTCATCTACACCAATTGATTATACTAAATTATTAATCTGATAAAGAATTTAAAAAGATAAACTCTGTTTAAATTGTAAGGTTTCTTTGTTTTACGACGCATCTTTTATTCTTTTTTCAACGTGAAAGCAAATATTATTTTTTATTAATTTTGATTTATTGATTAATAAAAATGAAGCAATTTTGTCATAATATTTGTTATATGCCAAAAGAAATATATTCTGAAAAAATCAGATTAGTTGATGGTTTAATATAATTTAACCATTTGCATTTCATGTTCTTCTTCATATGCAGTAGCTTATGTTGTTGGTTTTTATGTAGCTTAAGAAGTGGGATGAACCATCTATAAAGTTTTTAATGAAAATATTCTTGTGAAAAATGTAACTGCTAATGGAAAGTAACTATTTTTTTATTTCATTTTTAATTGAAGTATTTTTCTATAAAGTATTAAAAACATTCAAAATATTTGACTTTTGGAATCAAATGGATGCGACCACAGACTATACTTCATAAAATATATTTGATTATAGAATGATATTCAATAAGTGTTCAGTACTTTTACGAAAACGCTACTGTTTTAAAATATGATGCACATCTTGCCTGTGTAATGTATATCAAAGCAGTAAGCTACTATTTCAATTGTATTTTAATCTGAACGTTCATCTATTTGTTTGTAGCTAAAAGGTGATTGAGGATGCAAGTGTATATTTCACTTTCTCGACGAATGAGAGCAGAAAGGATTTTCTTTATAGGCATTGCATATTTTTCTTGGTTATTTTATTGCAAAAAGGTTCTCTCGTATACAAAAAAAAATAACAATAACAGACCAGTCAAGGCCAAAATAAATTGACTACATCGCTGGCAACGACTGTATTTACAAGTAGTAAAAGATGAGAAATAAGGAGAACGCACGTGAGCGCGTATCGTACGCAAATCTAATGCGCCTTCTTGTCGGTGACTTCTTGTCCATTCTGACTATACTTGAGCACTTTCTCCGATCGTCCGCTATGCTCCGACTTACATAGGTTTTGTATGTTTAATTGCGGATACGTCTTCTTTTCTCAACTATATGTATGTTGTAAGAAGCCATTTTCGTCTACATTGCATGCATACTCATTTCATGTTAGCAGCACGTACAACAATACTGCAGTAGACTGTCAAACGCTATGTTCATCCGATTCATACATTTTTTTTTATAGTTTTACATATTTTTTTTATCAACAATATAACAAATTGTTTGGATTTGCGTGTAATATTTATGATTAACTATTGTCAAAGAGTTTCTTATTTAAATAAGCTGGACTTGAATTTAGATAACAGTTTTTTAATTAAATTTTAGAAAAAGACTTATCTTTGCCATTTGTCATTTTTCCTTTTATCATATTAAAAAAAAATTTGATAAACGGAAAAAGTAAATGAGAATCCGTTAATTCGCTTTCAATAAATACCTACGACTAGCCAATGAAATTCAAGTAAGAATAAAATTTTCGATTCTTAATAAAATAATACTAATGATACGTTCTCAAGCGTTTCTCGAAGCGTCTCTAAATTTTTCTCTACGGTAGTCCATCTCGAATGACAAGAAACTCTCAACAACAATGACAGATGATTGCGCGAGCGACTTTCTCGCTTCTTAGTGGCCGTGACCGTGACCGTGACCGTGTCCACCGGAGCTTTTAGCATGATGGTAAATGGTCTTATAGATGGGCACTTTGATCGGGTAGGGCTTGTACACAGGCACCGGAATATGCTTTTCAATTTTAATAGGCACGGGTTTCTCCACAGGCACAGGAATATGCTTCTCCACCGGATATGGCACCTTCTTCTCTACTGGCACAGCCACCGTCCTAATGATTTGAATTGGGACTGGATGAGAGACTGGAACTGCCACTGGGTATGGTTGAGGTACACCGACGGTAACGGGATGCGGCACATTGATTCTCACTGGGTGAGGAACAGGAACTCCTGAAAAAAAAAAAATACAAAATTCAGTTTATAATTATATTCATTACAAATATGTCTGCGTGATTTAATAATATTAGGTTTCAGAACTGATTTTTTTTTAAGTAAAGGCGTCGCTCTAATTAAATTGATTATTCTTAATTCGGAAGATTTGATTCCATCGAAGACAGGTAAGCCCACTCTAATCATCCCAGCAATCACTTAACAACCATCAATTTAATCCCTATCTTAAAGCCACACCGAACACCTCCTCTAATCCCTTTCCAAATGCTATTTTCTTTCTCAAATGACATTTCCATTTACAAACTTCTTGTTGCCCACGTAGTAATCAAGCATTAGGTCTCAATCGATACTGTATCTACTTGCACTCCCTGACCCTCCCTCTTCGCCCTGCCACATCCTTTTACCATGAATTAGGAATCGACGGGCAAACATTAGCCCTCGCTAATTGAATTACCGATTTCCTTGTAAACAGGCACGGCGACTGGCCTTGACACCTCGACGTGTTCAGACACAGGTACGCTGTGGACGTAGTGGCCGACGTGCTGCTCCTGGTGCTCGAAGCCGCCGCCGAGGTCGTGTTGGCCCTCCGAGTTGTCGCTCTCGTGGCCGCCGGAGTTAAAATTGGTGAATGCTCCATAATCCTGCTGGGACTGATCGCCGAAACCGTGGCCCTGTTGGGATTGATCGCCGAAGCTGTGTCCTTGTTGCTGGCCAGAATCGTCGTCATGGCCGATTGAGTTGCCGGCATCGTTGCCGTGGTCATAGCTGTTGTAGGTGTTGCTGTAGTCCGAAGCTGCAGTAGCGTAGCCCTGGTGCTGGTTATCCTGGTCGGAGCGATCGACCTGTTGTTGCAGCTGGGGTTGGTAAAACTGCTGCTGATACTGTTGTCGGAAGTACGGTATAAAGATTTGGCCGTTGTAGTTTGGCACAATGATCGGATTTGCTGCTGAGACAGTCAGCAGGGCTGACAGTAGGATCTGTAAATTTTCAATAACAATTATTAAAATTTTTCATTCGCTTTTAATGAATGTTCGATACACCATAAAATGTTCTGAAATTAATGATAAAATTTAGATGCGATATATTAAAAGAGCCATTTGAAATCTGTACAAAATATTAAAGCAGTATCAGATAAATTAATAATTACTCTGCACGTGTAATATAACTATTTGTAAGAACAATTAATAACAATTTTTAAAAAATGCTATCAATTATTTAGTTGATAAACAATTCACTATAATTTTACAATAAAAATTTCTGTAAAACATAGAACTACATGTAATGTTCGTTCAGGAAATATTTAAATAGTTCAAGTTTTCAACCGAACCAGATTATTTGAATATTTAGAACACTTGACACAATTTTTATCAGCATGGATAGGTAAAAACAGCTGCTACGTTTTTCAAAACAAAGCAATTTTTCGCTCGAAAAATTGAAAATCCATATTGACACACGAGTAAAGCTACAACGCCCGAAACATCCCCGACTGCGACTCGAACCCTCGGCGCTCCGTAAACTATAGAAACTTCATCGAATCACGCGTATTTGCACTCACAAAGTTGGACATGGCAGTAGGGCCAGAAGATTTTCGTGGTTTGTTTGTATATGTATAGATGGGCGTTCGCTCGTGTTCGTACTCTGCGGCTTCGCGGGCACGTTGAGCTCTGACGTTAGACTGATGCATCTTCGAGGCATTTCGCTTCTTAAATATACGCGGCGCGCGGCACCCGCCCGAAACCCCTTTCACCGTTGTCATCTCGCGCTCCGCTCATGATATTGTCCGTGAACCTTTCGCCGGGAATTCGCGCGCTAGTGGCGTGCGCCGCGCCGCCGGTCAATTGTTGTCGGCCGGCAGCACACAATCGAGAGCGAGCGCCGGAAAATCAGAAGGGGATGCGGAAACCCAGACGTGCGGACGATTAATTATCCACGATGATGTATGGATAGGACATAAGGAAATGAGGAATGGCCGATCGATGGATTTGCGCCAGTTTTCCGAATGCGAGTGTACAATGCAGCAGGCTCCTGTCGGCACTGCTTTCACCTTAAACGTATTCTGGTTATCAATCAATATCGTAATCCAATTTGGAGTAATTTTCCGTTTTATTACGTTTTCTCTATACGTAGCCGGACTGCGCGTACGACTCGATCCTTTAATAAAACGAGCCTCTATACAGCTATTGGATTTCAGCTGCTGCTTTGTTTTTAACACGTGAGAGGAAAAATCTGTAATCGCCGATGAAAGGAGTAGTGTACGTGTCTTATTTAGTATGTAATTTTCCCATAAAAATTGCATTTTCAGGCAGTTATAGATCGATTGTTAGATTATGACTCTATCGACGAAAAGAAAATGTAGTTTGGATAACGAACTTTTACTAGCTGTCTTGTGTCGTTTCTAAAAGCTTTTTACTAAGAATGAATTACTTACAAATTTTCGCTAAAACTTTCGTTCCAAAATATAGACTTTTTTTACCAATTCTTTGCGAAAGAATGTGAAGCCGATGAAAATTCCCCGTAACTTATTTTTAAATGATTGCATGCAGTAGCGTTACTTATGTAACATTTTTGATCATCTTAAATGAATGGAAAAATCATAAACGTATGTATAGAACATTCAAATTAATTATTTTGTTATTTTTATTATGGTTTTTACGAAGATTTAAAAAGGTTATAACATTCCGTTTTAATGTAATTTTGTAAATTTTGTATATAAAAAGTAGGACATAAAATATGTGTACAAAATGATATAGTATGACATATATTACTATACCAGTCCGATGCTGTCAGACATCATTAGACAATCGCCATAAGATGTGCAACTTTTCTCTATATCGGAATGCAGTTGATAATCGCAAAAACTTTAACGCTCATACAATTAAAAACTACATTAACAACTTTGAAGAAATATACAATGCTGAATATGATTTATATAAGAAAAACATTTGCTATTAGTATTTTAGTCTTTTAACTGAAATATTTTTTCAAAAACTCTTGTTTTGTTCCTTATATTTAAAGAGCCGTGTCGTTGATCGACAGAACCTCGAAGAAAGGCTTGTGCATAATTGTTGAGCATATTAAAACACATAGAAACTACACAACACATTCACACACGAAGAAAGGACTCTTGAAAGCTTTCGCACGTCAATTTTTTAATCGCCTCGTAAACTTCCCATACCCACCCTCTGGCCTTTCTTTGTTCAAGTGGAAAGCACTCATTTCCGATTGCGACTATATAATTTCCTTTCCTACTGCTCGAGGGAACAAAAAAGCGTCGCTCTGGCTTCTCACAGAGTAAATCTGCGCGCGAGGCGCAAAAAGGCGACACAAAGCGAGCGAGCGCGAGCGCAGTGGTAACAGTCAGCAGTAAGACTGTAAGGAGAAAAAGCTGTGTGCAAGGAGTCGTGCGAGTGTCGCGCTTGCACACCTCTACGTCTTTATCCTCCTAGTGGAATTAATAGTGCTGTGATTTCTTGTCAACATTGCCGTCATAATGCTTGCTCGAAAGAAGTTTAAAATGCGTTTTGTGACTCTCTGAGATTTAAACGAAGATTTTTAGCTTTTTACACATGGCTTGTACTTAAATATTGTTTTACTCAAAAATAAAAAATATAATAATTAAAAAATATGCATCATGATTTTGGTTATGGTTAAGTTAAAAATATTGAGAATTCTCTCGAAATTATACATACTTAAAATGTATATAGTCATTTACACTACATAACAATTGTCGAAATTTGATTTGAAATGATTCAGATATTCATAATGTATATCTTATGACTAAATGTTACCTTGAACTTAAAGAATTAAATATCCTGTAATTGGATTATTTTATATGACATCATTCTACCAGGGTTAAAATGGGAATGTTCGCGATATTGAAAAGCAATTGGAAAATTTCAACGGTAATAAAGAATATGGTACTTCTTTTAGATCGATTGGCATAGTCGATGAAATGACTTAAATATGACCCTATTTCGGTTTTTTAACAGTTTTTCCGCAAGTTATATTAAACTAATAAAATTCTCTTATTCTCTGAGTAGATAGGAATAGTTTAAACATTGGTATGCTTATATGTACTTTTCAAGAGCTTGAGTGCTAGCTTTTAGAAACTCAAATTTGGAAGTTATATGAAATACTAGGGTTTCGTAGATTTACCCATGCACTTTGATGCTTAATATTCTCATTGTACGTATTTTGAAAGCAGTTGTAACCCTACTTATGTATTTTATTTATGATTGCTTTTTAGGTGTACTATTGTTATATGATCAGATGATAGTTAGTAGTCTTTTAATTATAAAATGTCCAGAATCATCAAAAAAGGTAAAGTATGTCGTTATCTCAAATTATTACAAATTATTTTGTTTACAATGTAGATATGGAGATGTTAATTAGAACAATATATACAATAACATTTAAAATGATATCTTCTATGTAACCCTGAATATACTTTTCACGAAATGCAACTCTAATTATTTCAAAGACGCAGAAAAAAAGTCCTCAATATATTCTTTTCATCTTTCTTATTTCCATGTCGTTATTCAACAATATTGTAATAGGATACGATCACGTTATTAAAATTTTCTAAATTCGCCAAGTTTCACTTTTCCCACCTAGAATAGGCTCTAGTCACTACTCCGAGCAATTATATATTTCATAAAACGTCAGCCTCGATTCCCAAACGACTACCGAAAAAAATGTTTCGGAAGCAGGAGATAGGAAAAGTCGAAAAACAAAGGTACACCATACGGAAGCGGTCTCTCACTATTCATTCCATCCGTTAAAAAGGAAAGTGACAAGTGACAAAGACATAACAATAGAAAGAAGTCTTCGACAACTTACTATTCCTCCCATGCTTCTGGTCATTGGCAAGAAAAGAAAAAGCTCAACTGTAGCCATTTCAGCCGAATTATCTCTATGCGATCCTTCGCAGTTCGGCAAAAAAGTTTCGGTAGCTAACCCTTTTAGCATCGCGTACTGCACTGCTACTGGCAGCAGCTGTCGCTGACAAGCCGAATGACAAACTGACTCACGCACGCGCACACGCCCACGCGCCGTCTTTGTGAGATTAACGAGCCGCTAATTTCTTGTTTACACTGTACCGCGACACCAGTCCTCGTGGGAATGCTCAAACTTTCGCTTGGCGCGCGCCCGCGACGTCGTTAACCTTGTGCGCTGCTCGTTCATATAATAAATTCAACATCACATGTATAGCAGCGTCGCGCCAAGAGTCCGAGATGTATAGAGAGCAGAACGAAAACGAGGGGCCTAGTTTTATAAGTGTGCGCAACGCCGTTATGTTTTTAATTAAAGGCGCAGGATACAAGTGTATAATCCTATTGTGCAAAAATGTGCGTGTATATATATTAGTGTGTGTGTGTGTATACCTCTAGGTGTCGGTTAACAAGGAGTACGAGTATGTATACAGCGATGGCTGATGCAGATATGCTTTGAGCAACGGGAGATGAAAAGCGTGGCGATGGCGAAGAGCAAGAGGCGAAAAAAAAGTAGGAAAGAAGTTCACTTTCAAACCCCGTTACCACGACTTACTGTAATGTGCATACAATAGGCAAATGCGGAAGGAACGCAAGGCATTGGCCCCAGTAGTTAATGAGTTTATATGCAAAACCGCTTGTAAATTATTACTTTTGTTATAAATATGAATATATAGACACCTTTTCATTTTATCATTAATATTCATCATTTTTACATGTCTGGTACTAACTAGCTATTAATTAAATTACATCATAAAAAGCATTTTCTGACAAAAAGTCATAATTAATCTAATAAAAAAAATTTTTCCATCGTTAATGCACCTTTTTTTGTTCTTGTTGTGATGTATAACATTTTTCAAAACTCTTAAAAGTGACAATTCGAGAATATTACCTGCAAGTTTTAAGTAAGACTATTAAATAATATGCTATCATTTACCTAAGTTTTTATTTTATATCTATTTACAAGGAGTCATTCCAGTCTTTGAAAAATGGATTTTGCAGAGGATTTAGGAAGCTTTTTTTGTTATATAAATAACTCCCAGTATTTTTTATTTAATCTCATAGAAATTTTTTCGAAGCAAATAGACTAAATGTAGTATTACACTTAAAAATTTTCGAAAACGATTTTCTACTAATAATTGCTGTAATTTTATTTTGCTATAACTTTATGCTAAATCAATATTTTGATACGCGGAAAGAAGTAAATTAAAGGTATTATTATCCACTTTCATTTGCCTTTTACAAAATTTCTGGAGTGCAAACTTAATTTATATTTTCCTCACGAAATTTCTTTTTTTAAAGCGATCCAAGAAATTAAATTGAGGGTATTGAGATTAATTGTTGGGTACTATATAGAGAAACCTCTTAAAGGCTTGACTGAATCCGTTTCCCGGAGATAAAAATCATCTTCATAAAATTAATAATGGATTGAGTTTTCATAAATTATACCATATACTTAAATACTAGATATTTTTAGGCATAATTTTATAATTTACTTGTAGTTTATTATTAGCAGGTATAAGCTATTTCTAAAATCTTGCGAAAAGGTTGATTAAAAGAATTCGCCTAATATAATACTTGATTGACAGCAAATCTATCATTCATGCGATGATAAAGAAAATGAAAAGTATATTTATTATAAGAAATAAATTTACACCTCTGCTATTTGTCCGTCAGATTTTTGTATTGGATGTATATCTATATATTAGTAAATATACTTTCTTTAGTCAAAGGTCAAAGAAAACAAATATTGAAATATTACTACGTACTTTAATCTGACGGACATTTAGCAAGAGCCATAAATTTATTTTTTTTTATTGGATATAAGAATTTTTTTAATTATTGATATTTTATGCTGCAATATAACTGACTTTATTCAATTCAACAATAACATATATAATTAACAATATTTACAAATATTTATTAAAGTAATATACATTTACAAGTACACAGCTGACGCTGTGTAAAAATATTCATGCATAAAGGAATTTTCCGATACGGGAAATATTCCAATATCTTTTGGCACATTTATACGTAAAAATAAACATGATCGATCATTATCTTCCGAATGATATCGTATTTTCTTTATCTCGAGAAAAAAACGAAGTTGGCCTTCTATTTCCTTCGTTAAGATTACCATTTTCAATATAAATTTACAAATTTGTATCCTTTGAGCTTGAATGTTCAGAATATATTATTTTAAATAAGAAGTCATCACTGGTATGCAATTAGTGAATACAATGATATTATAAATCGAAAGAATCATGGCTACTCTTTTTCATCAATACTCAACATTTACCATAAAAAGATTAAGTATTGATTAAACAACTTTTCGTTTAGCGATAAATTTTTCCTAAGTACTTAATATTTCAACAATAATTATAATATCTCTAATATAAAATAATATTTAAAATATGAATTGAAAAAATAATTTTCACTCGAGGAAATGGTCATATAAATGAATTGAATGTAACATTAAAAATAGAAAAACGGCCTAGGAAACAAGAAAATCGGTAAACAATGAAAGGCTAAAATTATTTTTCCACAATTGAAAGTTCGCTCGGCATTGTTGCTCAACTATGCCGTGCTTCTCGATCGCTCTTTTTCAATCAGCGTTCACTTCTTCGATTGCCAAGCTTCCGGTATCCAGTGAGTAACCGATCGACTTTTTCCCTCCCGTCGATTTTTCTCCAACTCGCTCTCTTGTGTGTGTCGACGACCTCGCACGGCTCTAACGATCCCAGCCGTGGCTTTTGTGACGATGGAAAACGTGCTTGTAGATCGGCACGTGGATCGGATATGGTTTTTCTACTTCCACCGGCACTTGCTTTTCAATAGTGATTGGCACGGGTTTCTCCACCGGCACAGGGATGATCTTTTCGATGGGGAACGGTACCTTCTTCTCGATGATCGTGGCGACGGTTTTGATTATAGGAATCGGCACTGGGTGGGCTACGGGCACGTGGATTGGATATGGCTGTGGTACACCAACAGCGGTAACGTGAGCGACTGGGATACCAATTGGTTGAGCTAATGGTATACCTATTCAACGGATAATGATATTTGCATTTAGTTTTCTCTTTAAAATAAGACATTGCAACAAAATTTTTATAAGCCAAACAAGATTTATTTAAAAATAAATTTTAGAGTTGATATTATTGAGGCTTCTACTTGTGTTACGAGTGAGATCTAGTAGGTAGGTAATGGCGTGACTCGACGGGAAATCGCACCCCGAATCGTCAGTTTTCGTGACGGATGCTTTTCTATTGAGCTATCGACACCTATATATACTCGTCTTTCTTCGAGTTGTCCTCGTAATGCTCATCGTGTTGCGCAGTGTATGCAGACGTAACAATTTGTTTTCAAAACGTTTTAGTATGTTTTAATCAGAATTATTTACAGCAACTACATTATATATGATCTATATAGTTCTTCATTTTTAGTTTAACTTAGATTTTTTAGAAGATTTCTAGATCAAATATTCAAAAAGACACAAAGAAAAATCGATAAATTTTAAATTTAACGTATAATATCTTATAGTTCTGGGGCAATGGTTATAAGGCAGAGAATACTGAGTTTTATTTTTTGAAAACAAAGAATGTTTGAATGGAGTTCCTAATCTCTTGAAACTTCAAAATTTCTATCTCCAAAGTTGTTATGATAAGTTTCAATGTTTCAAAGCTTTCAATCTCAAAATCTTCGAAGCAAAATAAATAACCCTATAGTCAAAGTTTTAGTAAAGTTAATTATCCGGGTACAGTATGTATGTATAGTTCAATAAATTTTCAAGTATGAAAGGTCATATGTTGATATATTATTTGTATTTTACAGTAAAGGCTGGTCTTATTGTTGCTTATTTCTTGCTAGTTGATTGACTTTTGAATAAAGGATTTTTAATTCTCCGATTTTCCGTGTATTATATGGCATTAATATGCACATTGAGGTCGTTAAAACCTTTGTACTTTCATGAATAATATTCCAACATTTCACAAACTTTGAAGTATATATTTCGACGGATATATGATTCTATTGGAAATACTAATTAAAAGCGATATCGGATATAACTTAAACGTTTTGTGTAACTTCAATGATGGATCATTTCTTTACAATAGAAATTCATACAATTATATTACAATGTCTGGTTTAATTTAAAATACAGATATGAGATGAAAATTTCAGCTCAAATTTTCACTACGAATAGAATTGAAACTATTTTAATCAGTATACTTGCCAATATTTTTGTAAACTGGTACAATGATTGGCTTCCTGACCTCTATGTGCTCGCCGATTGGGATTGCGTGGGCATGATGATCTTCTTGATGAACTGGGTTCCAGCCATGTCCAATACTCACATGACCCAGGCTACTCAGACCGCTCAAATCTTGTACTTGATGCCCAAGCGACAAGTGATTGCTGCCAAAAGTATTGATGCCATGGGACATGTATTGTCTATGGAGGATTTACAAAACTGAGAAATAATTATTGGGAAATGCACAAAAATTTTAGATCTTTATTTTTAATGTACGACACGTTATAAATTGGATTGAAAACTTTTTTTTGATCAGTCAACCTTATATTACCGTAATCCAAACAAACATATATGCACGTTTAATAATAATGAATTATTAATTAGTTGAACTTAAACTCTGTTTTACTTTATTTTACTATTAATTAATTTACACTGTGACTAAATAGAAAATTTAATATCGAATACCACACAATTACTAAGATGCAATTTTAAAGAAGGGTTACCGAGTAAATATAATTAGTCCATATAGAGTAAAATGCAGAAGTTTTCTACGTCACCAGTTTATTACGAGAATTTATTACTTACTATAAACCACATCGCTACTTGCTGTGACATATTTTTATTATAATGACGCTATTTGAAATACTTAATTGTTTATTATGTAACAATTTTCGTCACTTACTGCCATCCGTCTCCTCCTCCAGTAAGAAGCTCTGCTGAGATGCATTTTAAGAGAAGAAGCGTGACAGTGGCCTAAAAAAATGTTTTTCACCTTTGCTTAATTACTTGTTCATTTGATCATTTAAAATATCATCATTGTATCATATAAAACAAAAAGATATTAGTTGCTATAGTACTGAACGTAAATAAAATCATTAGAAATTTAATGTTATTTTTCATCACGAACAATTATAAAATGTATAATAAAGAGTACCGTTGTTAAAAATTTTCAAAAATATTCTCAGAGCAAGTGAGAGTTAGTTTTACCTTTATTTAACTTTAGCGATAAGCGCATTTAATATACTTATTTAATTTATCTAACATTTGACGAACGAGTCTTTTACTTCTGATTAAAGTAGAATGTCAAATATTGGATTTGAAGACTTGTTATATCCACTGATCTTAAAGATTTCATTTAGCTCCATCACTATGTAGCACCATTTGAATAACTCATTTGCTCTTTGTAAATATCGGGAAGCGATCCGTGGAAATTGAGAGTGAAAAAGTAGTTTGATTCTCATCAGTCTGATTACAGCCAAATTACTTACGCTGAATAGCATTGTACGACAGGACGATGAGTCGGAACCGATCAAATCGTCGCCGACGACGAACGTAGCACTAACGCGTCGCCATCAGAGACCGGTAGGTTTTTATAGGGACAATTCGCCTCACACACACACACACTTGAAAAATTTCTACGTGTTGTCTCCCACTCTTACTAAAAGCGATCTCGCGATTAATCCCGTTGATCTAGGAGAGAACCGGAAGACCCGGGTACGCGCCAAACAAGTCGCAGTCGCGCGCGTAGAGGTATGTACCGGGGCGCAACTCCCGGGGATGTATTCAGCGATTAGCGTAGCCCCTGGGCCGCTAGCCCGCGGTAAATTTCGCATGGACCACCGGAGTCACGGGTAATTTGAGACAAGAGCCGATGAACCGCGAAAGCCCATCGATCCGTCCTCCCCTTTGGGAGGAGGCACCGAGGGGAGGAGGAGGAGGAATCGCGCGACTCCCGACCGGTCGTACGCCGCACCGGTCGGACAGCTAGGCTCGTGCTTCCGTGCTTCCTGGAGGCACCGCTTCTATTTTTAGATACTTGTCCCCGCGGCTCAGGGAAATGCCCAGTCAAGCGGACAATTTGGCGCGATTATGGATAAGTGGATAGAGATATTGGCTGCGCGGCTCGAGTCCGGCTGAAACGCGGTTGTTGTCATTATATGTGTATATATATGTGTACCTCGCGATGGAAAATAGGTCTTTGGGGAGCTCACTTAGGGCGCGAAATCAGTTTTCAATCTGATAAGAATTTTGCTTTGAGCGAATTCTCAGTTTTTTTTTCGGGTTCTTAAAATATGGGATCGAATTTTATGGATACAAGATTATTTTGAAAATTTGCAATTTTTATCACAAAACCAATGTTATCATTGTCTTCTCGTCTATCTAAGAAGAGTGATGTACTTGTTTTTTTAATAAACTTAAATTTAATATTATAAATGATAAAATGATGTCTCTAAATTACTGACATTTTGTTAACCAGTACATAAACTTATAGTAAACCGAAAAAGTTTGACAGCTCAGAAAATGTTAGTTAACTTATTCATGTAATCAAAATCGATTCTTTTTGAGATTTTACTTGAGCAAAACTCGAAAAAATAGGGTAGTCAAAAATTATTGTCAACAGCTTCGGAATGTTATAAAAAAACTCTATATATTGTAGTATTAAGAATTTATTTTCATTCGCACGCAATTTGTAATGTAAAATAAAAGAAAGAAAAAAAATTTCGCATCCCCAGTATCTAATACTTATAAATGTTCAATTCTCTCTAGAATGTATGGGAATGTCAGTGACTGACGCAGGTATCACCTAATGTTCCTGTTGAAAATAAGGTAACGTTTCGCTGCCTTGGTAAGAGAGTGAGTGAGAGTTATGGGCCGCGTCGTGCCGGTCATTATTGATCGCGCCTCGGCACAATCCTTCTCCGTCGATAACAGTTAACGAAATCGGAGAGTGGCACGGGGTGAAAATGTCTCACGAACGTGGGTCTCTAGAGACGCTCGAATGGCGTGAGGCCGTTCGATATGCGGTTGCCTAGCGTTCTTTGGAAAAAATGAACATCTCTCGCTAGGTGAATAAAGAACTTTTGCTTTTTGGATTTTTTTCTTTGACATTTATAGAGAGAAAAAGTTTTTGTTATTGTCCTGAGTATTCAATTTAATAAACGTACGTCACTGTATATTTGATTAAATCTCTTTTATTTCTGTGTGAGTTTTGACAATTATTACATCAAAACTTGATATAAATATAAAAGTTTTGGATTAACCAAAATGGAATACATTTCTTTTATTTTAGTGTAATGCTTTTAAAGATATCAAAATGTATTTAGAATACGGCTCTGTTATAGATTTGAATTATCTTGTTATGCACATTAAATTTTCATATTATGAAATTATTCAGAATATGTTCAATTATTTATAACCTTTATGTGTTTAAATTCACATGTTTAAGTTATAGAACTATGGCAAAAATAAATTTAATCTTATTGTACTTTAATAGTATGCGTTTCACTTCTCAATGTTGTCAATATAGAATCAAAATTCAACAGAAAAATTATTCAAAAGTAAATCAAAAGAAGGAAAAGCAAAGAAAATTGAGCAATTTATAAAACTTGCTGCTAACTTTAATGTTAATTTTAATATTTACCTTTGTTTACGGCTGAACTAAAAAAAATTAATCCAATTATATAATACATTTTAAAATATGTGAAATACTACTTTTTTAATTTTCATAATCTATACCTTTAATCCGACTTCCGACTAAAAGTACACCTTGCCATAGTTAAACTCGTCTTGCAAGAGTATACAACTGGTTCAAATAGTCAATACTACCTGTAGAGAGTGTATTACGGTGCTTCGTACCATTCTTTATGAATTCTATTTCTCACGTAAGAGGAGATTCTATGGATCTTATTGCGCTTTCGCCGACTTCCTTATCCATCATTTAAGAAATCAATGACACGTAAGTTATGTTACTAGCACACCATTATATATGCAGTACTTAACTAATCATTGACTTCATAAGTGATTATTTACTATCAATTCCATTCTGTTTATGCATGTTGTTTAGTGTTGCTTACAAATGTTTAAATGACCTTTAATTCTATTTTAGGTATGTAATAAAAGTATGTCACATTTGTAATAATAGTTTGCGTATTATGATTTAAATTTTAATAGATTAATATGAAAATCGATCGCGTGATTTCAAAACATATTTTTTAATTGATTTAAAAAAAATTATAATACTAAAATTATACTATTACAACTATGTTGAATGTTTTTATATAACATGTAAATAAGTACAAGCCGTTATTATAACTATAAATTTTAAAGAACATTTCAGACAAGGAAATGCAAATAAAATAATGAAAACACTCGTAATATATGGTATTGTTCTATAAGTGCGAGGAACTATGAATACAATGAAAATTTGTAGCTACTAGTGGAGAAAGTTGAAAAAGATCTACTGAAATGATTGAATAACGTATGCAGTTTATTCCGGTATAGATATTTATGTGTCGATTATAATTTATATCTCACTTAATAGACTAGAACAATGTTAACGTCATGTTTAAGTGTTGCGGTGATATGTCTCTTTTAGTGTCGAACATAGTTTGTGTAATAATGAATGAGAAGCTTTGTAACATTGAAAAGGCGTGAAAGCGTTCCTGCTTAAAATGTCCATAAGAGCAAATACAATATGATAGAAAATGATTTACCGTCAAAATCAAATTTGTACAAAATAAAGAATATTTATGTTTGTGAGAGCAAAGAAGGAAAACGTTTTGAACAAGGTCATAGATCGACATCATTTCAGATTAGACACTTTGAGTGCGGTTAATTATAATTGATTCATTTCTTTCCTTTTTAATTAATAGTTATGATCGTATTAAAAGCGTTAATGAGAGCAAGTGGCTACATTTTCCCATTGGCTTGATTGCGAAAAAATAAGGAAAAAGTCGGATGGGAAATGCAATTTGAAACGCTTAGTAAGAGCCGAAATGCAATTTGAAACGCATAGCAAGAGCCGAAAAACGCAACGATGAAAGTTCACCTGACTTATAACGTGAAAGGCACGGAAAGCGTCCATTTATTACTGTTATATCTCTCGCTTATTTTGACTGAGTTAAAATTGGTATAGCGAAAATTAAGTTATAACCGGGAAATGATTATATCTATTAGTCGAGCAAAAATATAATTTGCTTTCCTTTTTATTTCATATTCTTTTATTTTTCATGCAAAATGATTATAAACAGATTTTTGCGTAAAGTTAACTATATTTATCGCAGAACCAAAATTGTTTGTTAATCTGTATTCTCTTTCATTCTGATTTTAATTTTACAATAATGTATCGTTCTTGAATAATTTTAAAATTAATTACTTTACAGATAATTATCTTACAATTGATATAATTATTAATATGCGTAAATTACTGGATATAAGCAACAAAATAAACGTATGGTTCAAGTAGTTCACTTGCAATTAAACATATTAACCCCTAAAATACTGAAATTCTAGATTTTCGATAACTTATGGTAAGAACAAAATGTATTTATATATATTCTTTAAAAATAAAATGCATTTCGTGTTTCTTCCTGAGTCTTTACGAAAATCTTCGCGTTTTCCTCTAGACGTTATTTTTTGTTTCTCCTATTTAAATTGCCAATTTCCCCACAGAGCATTAGTAATCTGCATTCACGAACTGCGAACTGTGAACTGGATGCCGCTTGCGTGCAACCACTTTAATTCCAGCGATGCTGCATCCCGCATGCACTTGGAAAGGGGATCCAAGCCATTGTATAGCGCGGCACGCGCGTTTATTTAGTTCCCAGAAAGAAGCCCAGAGTGGAAAGGATAATGCAATATATATGCTTTATTCCGAAAAGCCAAGCATCAGAGAGAAAGAGAAGAGGATGTGGAAAGGGAGTGAAGTGAAAGGTCCTTGGCTTATGTGCTATCCTCTCCCTTCCTTCCGCCTCCTCTATTCCCTCGCGAACGCTCCACGTAACTGGACACTGAACTTGAACGTATATATACATATACATATATATACGCGCCTTTTTTCCCACATTCCTCGATATATATATAGATGGATGTAAATTATCGAAGCGATACTCGCAACACTTTCACTGTTACACGCGGAAACAGTAATATCATTGTGTTTTAGCCTCGTGCGTTTTTTCGCGCGCCCGCCCGCTCGGAAGCGGCGAGTCGGAAACAGATAGAGATCGCGATTGCTATCGCGGCCACCGCAGTGTGCGATGGCAACGCTTCATCGAACGGTATAGAAATTTTTATCAGCTCTATAACACGTATGTTTCTGTGTGTGTGTGTATATACCGATTGTGATAAAGTGAAAAGCAGCGTACGCGGGATTATATTGAGACGGGAGGAGTTGTTAGAGAGAACGCTCCTTTCCACGTGTCATCCAAGGCCTCTTATTCCTCGCTTTACAATGGGGGAATGAGACGTTAAGTAGAAGTTTATGTCTGCTGCATTCAATTGATTTTATCGCTCTCGTGAACGAGCGATTTCATGATTTCCATTGTATCGGCTTGTTAACTCTGCACGATCAAGTGGAAAGTTCTTAGGGCAGAATGATTTTTGAATATTAAAAAGATGAAAATTCTCTTCTTTGTTTGTATTTGTCCAAGTGTTACCTTTAAACATCGAAATAAAGTTTTTTTTCATTCAGTTGTTTAGTACAAGAATAATCAAATTAAATTATTTAATCAGACAACATAGAAATATATAATATAATTATTCTTTTACATTAGTATGAAAAAACTGCACTGCCCATATATTCGAGCTTTCTTAAAAATAACTAATTTTTAACCATTGCCTATTTCATAATTGATTGATTCCATGATTGTACTTCGTATCATATTAGTTAATCTAATAAAGAATTAAAATATTTCAAATAAGTCTCTTTGTCAAAATCACAATAACGTACAGATAAGTAATGGATTATCCATCAAAATTTGGAACATAGTGATATGTCTATGAATATATTATTCACATTTCATATTCTTAATTGGGTATAATAAATATTTATATGAAAATTGCAGTTTTAGCAATGCTATCTTTTTTTTGGTAAAAACATAATTTTTAAAATCCATTTTTCAAAACCATTTCGATCTTATTGAGGTCTTTAATAAATATTTCAATATAAAACTGTTATTTAATAACATTCATTAGCTACCCGTATAATTATGGAAAGGTTTGATGCTTGAAGATTATTTAGGATTTATTGGTAAGCAAATAAAAAGCTCACGATTTTATTAATTTTTATGATCAGTCACAAATAGTTATCGAAAAATATAACTGATGAATGTAAAGCACTGTCAGATAGAATTTTAATTTTTTACTTTACTAAAACGAAGTCCAATTTGTTTGATATTCTGTGTAATAGAAATGGGATTGTTATCTTTAACAATATACGACTAATTTTAATATTTTCATTTTTATTTAAGTTTTTCACTTGATTTTAGTCTTATAATTAGTTGTAAGATACATATTGCTTCAGCAATATACAGACAAATGCGAAGGTGTGAAATTCAATGACAAACATTGTCCTACGAATAAAAATTAAAGTATATGGAGATAACATTTTATTAACTTGCCAATACGAAATCGTTTGTGCACAAGTTTCTGATTATCTTAGAAATCTTAAAAGTAAACGAACGAGCAGTGCTCTTTAAGCGAACAAAGACTGACAGATTATTTTTCAATATATATATTTCGATCTTTATTTTCTCTGTATTATTCTTTCTTTTATTTGAACTTTTAGTGTAAAATTATTTTACGTAACTGTTTAAATAATTCATGGACAGCTGTTGTATATTAATTTATTTTTTTCTGTTATAAAATAAGTATGAAGATATTAATTAAAAGAACGAATACAAATTTAAATGAACACTGAATACATTTCAATTGATTTTTAAAATTTTTTCTGCAAATAATGAACAAACTTAATTGGAATTATGAGAAAATCTTGAAATTATTCAGAAATGAAGAGAAGTATTGATTTTTAAAGAAGTAAATTAATGATTTTATTTCTTTTAATTTCTAGGTTATATCACCTGCACAAAGTTTTCGAAGTATTTCACAAATTGACCATGTTTTTAGAAAGAGATAAATATAGTTATAAAAAGGATAGAACGTAATTAATTTCAATTTTTATGCAGTAAATGTAGGATACTTAAATGTAAATACAGTTTACAAAATTCTTTTTTCAGATCCCTAAAATGTCTAATTGCGTAAGGTTGAACTCTCAGAGTAAAAATATTAGCTATGGCAGAGTGTTTGTCTAAAGAAATTTAGAATTCGTACATGAAGATAGTTACATCGAAATTATGAATAGATTTAATCTTAAATAAACTTACCTGTCTAGATATTGGACTATAGTTATGATAAAATCTATCCATTGGCATACAGAATGTATGGGATAGTTGCCTCAGGAACTTATGTAGGAACGATTTCAGTCTACATATAATATTCTCATGATAGGAAGACCAAATCAATGAACCATATAATAAGTTGGAGAGAACTAAACTTATGTAAAGTGTAATCAAAGACGATGCGTTTCTGAACAGAAACTCAAACATTTTAAAATCTTCAAAAGTGGACTTTTTAACATGGTTACCTAATAAACTTATTAGGTTAACTAATTTTTTTTTATATAACACAAACGATAAATGCAAAGTTTGAATATAGGAATAAATGGCATTTTTCATATTTAATATCGTCTTTTTCTTTTTTTCAAGTTTCTGTTTATTTGTAGATTTTCTGAACGATGATCATTACAATTTCTACTAACTTCATTATGAGATTTTATAATTTAACTTTGATATTAATATCATCAGAACCACATTAGAATTTCAGGAGTTAACTTTGTTAGAGTAGCTATTAATATATTCTGACTTCGTGCATCTTTATTTTGCAGTATCTCTTCCACAATCTTTAGGATATTCATAATAAATGATTAACAAAATGTATAATTAATAAGACAACGTTATTTTTTTTATTTAGCTGGATTAATACAAACATATCAACAATTGTTGTAAGTCATACATTTTTATCTTAATTTAATAACAATAGATAATTATATCATAAAAACGACGATGCTACATCTACAACGTATCTCTCGATTGTAAAAAAAACCATCACCAATGTTAGTTAGTAGTAAAACACAGCTATCAACAACAGATATATTAGTAAATTTCTTGCTTTTAAAATCGCATTACACGCACTTGACAAAGTAAACCAATGCTGCAAGTGAGAGCATTAACCCCACGGGTGGTGCGCGGGTGGCGGGTGCTTTTGTACTGCATTATTGTGCAGTGCGTGGGAAATTGCATTTTCCTTTGCCGCAAGTAAATCCTTTGTCTGAAATGGAAGAAGGCCATGAAATACTTTATTTGAATTTATTTTTGGAGGGTACTATTCTGGGGGTTATATAGTGCTCGATGAAATAAGGGAATGAAGCTTTCTTTTGTTGTCGAAATCATCTTTTAGATCTTAACTATTTCTGTATAATTAAATCCAAGTACTGACTGATATAAAAATATAACAAATATTTTACTGTATTCATTATAAAAAAATTGAAAATATGTGATTCAACGAAGAAGAGGAAGTTTAAATAAATTTTAAAATACCGTACGCGTTCAATATGATAAAGATAAATGTTTTACATCCAGTACAGAGGGAAGCACCAGTAGTAGTGTCTTCTTGTACATTCAAGACACACTTGATGGCTCCCCTCGGTAGCGCCTGCAGCTAGATAACCCAGCACTCACCCGTGCCTCGCGTTCGCTCTGCGATATCTGCTTGTCGACGTCCTGCTTGCGTAGCTCCGCAGCGGTGTCAGCCGCGTTGCGCTGTATGGCCGCGGCGGCGGCCGCTTCGCGGGCTGCGGCTACCCTTTGGGCTGCCGCGACCGAGTCCTTCAGGGTGGCCAGGCGTTGCTGCAGGGCCACCAGTTGCTTCGCCGTGGCACGTGCCTCTGCCTCCGCGTGAGCCGCAATCTCCTCCGATCTGTAAGCGGACGGATCGCGCTGAATTATTAACGCTGTACAAGGAGAGCAACCTTTTGCCGGTGGATGGGGGCAGAATACGCTGGACGACGTTTACGGCCGATGGGCCGATACCAGCTGGAAGGGGGGCTAAATTTACGGGGACGTTCTTTGCGAAATTGAAATTCCACTCGGAAAGGAGTCCGAGCAGATGCTGCGTGGAATATTTTCATTAACGTTCTGCTATATGTCTTTTATGTGAACTCGTGTTTTTTCCTGTTTGGTTTATATATTGATACTTTGATATTTTTTTACAGGATTTTAACACTTTATAAGGCATGTGTAAGTAGATAAGTGCGAAATATAGTCAGACGGATCATATACTAAAAAAATTGTAGTGGCTTTTCACTTGCCTTATGATAATGTTGTATGAAATACTAAATTATGATCTTTACTTTTAATGCCATTGTTTATTAGTAATTCCTTTGAATAGCTAATTTATTATTTTTTTATGAAATGTGGTAGAATTAGCTATCGAAATGTTTTTATTTTCTAGCAAATACTTTGTTAGAAATACATTTTCTTAAAGAGCAGCTTTTGATTTTTCTGGAATTATAGTTTTATCTCGTATATATTTCGGTTAATAAGCTGCTTACAGTACCTTTGAGCAGCATCTCGAGCGGCAGCTTCCTTAGCCAGTGCAATTCTCTGTTGGAGAATGGCAGCTTGTTTAACCTCGTCGACCCTGTGCTGTGCTAGATGCACATGATGATTTGCCTCTTTGGCCTGCTGAATAGCTCGCAAAACTTCAGGCGGATATGCGATGCTGGGTGTGCCTGGCACAGGTCGAGGGTCTTGCAAAGTCTGAAGGTTACAATATTTGCACATTTTTATAGATTTTTTTGTAAAAAGTACTACATTTATTGATACGAAATATATATTTTTTTAAATTAGTGGAAAAGATTATTAAATGTATCTGTTATATATTATTCGCTTACATGTCTGAAGTTCAACATTCTATTCCTGATTATTTATTTTTTCTTTAAAACTTTTCATTTGTTCAAGTTTATTGAAACACAGAACAATTTTAGCAATCTTTCTTACTTTATGACTAATTATAAGCAGAGAATAGCTCATTTATGATGAAATAAATGCTATTGTTAAACAAAACTTATGTATAAAGATTTTAATACCTTATAAAGCAAGATTTTATTACGAAAACAAAAATATGATGAATTGTAAGATAAATGAATCAGTTTGATGGAATATAAAATATTAATTACAAAAGTGTATGACTAGAATAATAGTTCTAGTTTATTATCAGAAACAGATAAACTGCTTCCTATGGTTACAAATATAACAGCTATAAATTGTTGAAACATTATTTGCTAAAAAAAGATTAATTTTAAAAATACTTTGTAACAACGATTAAATTTGTATAATGAATTAAATTATTATAAAAATTTTCTTGCCATATTTTTTATAGTGTCAATAAAAAAAATAATATGATAATAAAACATTAAACTGTTTTCATAAAAACTTCTCACCTGGAGGGCCAAGTTGTGTGTGGCCTGAAGCTGTACCTGGCCTAAAGCGAGATCGGATGTGATAGCTGAGTCCCAGTGAGGTGCAGAAAATCCGCCTGGGTTCCAGAAATTACCTCCACCATTCGGATATCCCGGAAATCCATTGAAAGGATCGAGATTCAGCCCAGGTGGGCCAAAGTGTGGCAAACCTGCACCACGTTTTTCTTTTTGTGCACTGGGCCCATTAGGGACACCGGCCAAAACAACGGTAGCCGCAGAAATAACCTTTTTGCAGAGTAAAATTCGTATTGAAGTAAAAAAAGTAACGACCGATTGCATGAAGTAGCAATTATTTCAGATACATTAAAACAACTGGTTGTAATATAAAATATTATGTAATAACGTTAAAAGCAGTATTTAATGGAAAATATATTTTATGATCACTTATGTTTTTATCAACCTTGAATATTGTTTAGGTAGGTTCGAGTTATTTGTATAATGCAATAAATCTTGTATAAATTACAATATGACAAAATTCGTCATAATACGCAAAACAATGAAACGGATCTGGGCTTGAACGACGGCCGTCGCATAGCTCTATCAATTAACCACGATCGCTACCGTCCGATCGGCTTTCAACTAATTCACACAACGATTCTATAGAAGTCTTTGAAATACTTTCAACGTATATCGAATTTTAAATTGAAATAGTAAAAACGTTTTTGGAAACTCTTTTTTACTATGGATAAATACATAATGTAATGTTATGAAATATCTAAAGAGATTTAAAAAAATAACTCTGAAAAATATTTTTTGGAACATAAAATAAAAAACTGTTTCTTACTATCAAGAATACCCTCATGTTGACGACTGGTGTCTGCTGCTACTGTGACTCTATCGGCTTTACAGGCCTTTATATATACGATTTTGAAAAACACATCCAGTTACTGTATCATCTTGAACGATGGAATAGAAATAATGAAATTGTTAAAGTAGTTTGGTAATGCCATCTTTGTATTGCGCACGAGATTGGACGTGATATCACGTAACGATAATTGATATGGGCCTTTGACACTACTCCAATCTAATAAAGCGCAGAAAATTACGCCTCGTGGATAGGGTAGTCGCGGAAGTAATCAGGATATTATTTCTAACATAACCTTTCCGGTTGCACTTTTGTATTTACTTTTAGTTTCCAATGATGAAGAAAAGAAACTTTATACTTATTACCTAAATCGTATATTACTTTGTACAGTTTTCAAATTGCTGATATAGTATATTATTTATTATATATTTTTGAAAGATTTTTCATTGTCTCTTTCTTTCATTTCTATTATTTTTATTAGCATACTTTATTATACAATTTAACGATTTTGTAGGTACATTATCTAATTTATTTAAATTTTGATTTGTAATTATGGAATTTCAAAAATAGAATCAATGCTCATCCATTTTCTAAAAAGAAAAGAATGTTGTCTTTCTAGAATATACGACGTAGTAATACAATTTTATACTATATATAGAAAAAATAAAAACACTTCGTGAAAAATATCTAGATATTTCGTATAAAACTTTCATATGCCAATCAAAAGCAACTAAGATATGACATATCTTTAGGATGAACATGAATCAAATAATAAGAAGCAAAGTGTCGTACAAAAATATTGTGTTTATTTACTGATATACACACTTTAAATTTAAGCACAATACCATTTTCATAACATTACATATTTATGGCCCACAACGAAACGCATAAAGGTGTAAATTTTTACAACAAAGCATAACAGTCGTAGCATTTCATTTTAAATTGATAATCATATAGTTTTTGAGTATTCAAAGAATTACAACTACGATGACATTATAACAGTAACACCAACACTTAAATAGTGTAAATTTGTTTTACAATTGTGGCATAAAAAACATAATGTCTTATCAGTACATCATTCGCCTATTACTTAAATATTGATTCTAATTAATCCTTAAACTTTAACCAACAATAGTTAATATAAGTTTATAGATCTTATAGCACACATACAGGCATGTTTTATTCTAACATTTTATGAGTTAGATAAAATTTTTAACGATTTTTCAAGTGGTATCAGTAAAAATAATCAAGAAACATATAAAATAGTGACATTCTACTTAAATCTTAAATCTATGTTCTTACAAATTCATTTTATTATGAATTTAATTAAAATAATTTCAGTCGCAATGGTTACATCAAATTTATGCGATGTTGTTTTATAATCTTATTTTACAGTTTTTGGTGAAACGACCATGGGATGTTTATCAAGAATGTACCTTTTTATAGTTCTGTGCAACAAATTTTTGATGGAGTTCAGCATTTGTAATATTTATATGAAAAACTCGGTATTTAAAAAAACTGTTAACGAGTATCAGTTCATATACGGAAAATTCAAATTTCCAGATTACTTTAAGTTTTCAAAAAATATTTTAGGCAAGTCGTCTATGCTTTTTCCGCATTTGTGGATGAAGTATTACTTCACTGAGTTGCTGTATAAGCTTCTAGGTATTAACCATCAGATGCAACTATTTATTGCGTGTCTCAATTTTATAACAAAGATTGAAACTTATGAGTTTGATCTTTAACAAATATAATCATCTCTTTTATATGAGATTTTTAATAAGTAAATTTAGAAATTTAAGTATTACGGCAATATTTTGATTTGCCCTTATTGGTTATAACAATATACTTATCTTGCTGTTTTGCATAATTTTTTTTCAAGATAATTTTATAAATAATAACTCATGATTTAACTCTAACTCTCATCCAAGACACCCCACTTAACAAATCATCTGGCTTGGTACTACCAATATATTATGAAGAAAGTAAATTGATTGATGCTTGTTAACAAAATGCTCAAAAAATATTGAAAAAACGTAGTTATTATTTTAACCAACAATCCCATTTGATGTTTCTGTTTTTCATTGTTAATATAGTAATTTTGAAAATTATTTCGGTTTTATGGCATTACACAAAATTGAAATTAGTATGATGTTATATGAAACTCGAATGCAAACATAACCACTTTCAATCTTCTAGGTACTAAATTACGTTGTAAAAAAACCGTTTTGTCGAGTATACAAAGACTAAATCTAAGAACTTATAGATAAATATAGTATTAAAAAAAAAGTCTTATATTCGTGAAATTGGTATGATTGTTCTTATATGCCTTTCAGACTGTGAAAGAGTTCACCGCGACCTAAGCTCGGGTTAAAAAATGCCTGCTTCGTGTGTGCCAGAGATCTGGGGCCAGATGCTGACGATGGTCGGCTGTAGCTGTCGCCGTGGATGGGTTTCTTCTTGACGCTTGGCGTCTTCCAGCTGCTGTGCGGGCTGTACGTGGAGGTGCCGATGTCGTAGGAGTCGATGACTTCCTTCGCGTTAATTGCCGACGAGGCTTTGTGTCCTGACGACGGCTTTGTAGACGTGAACTCGTGGACCGGTGCTGGCAATGGTTTCCTCGTGTTCGCTGGTGTAGCAGAAATAAAGAGTCAATCAGCAAAATATATTGTTAAACGTGGGTCGAATGCGACAATGGTTAAGAAATAAATTAATTTAGAGTTTCTAGGTGTATAAAGCGATATAATTAAGCATTGATGATTAATTATTTAAGTAATAAATATCTTAGAACACCAAATCAAATATGAAAAGGATGAAAGATTTAAGGGATTAAAGAAATTAAAATGTCACTCGAAAATTGCTTTAAAATATAATTATTTAAATATTAAAATAATTTTAAGAAAAAACGTATTTAATAAAATTCTATCCTAATTCAAAAGTAAAATATTAAAATGAAGAAATTGAAAAATAATAAAAATTATTAATAAATAAATCCTTAAAGAAATATGATTGTGCATATATTTTAAGATAATGTGCAAATATTTCTAGCTTTGGAGTTATTTATTAATGTGAATATTTTAAAGAAACTTCCGAGTGCCCATAGCTCAAAACATTGTTCATATTAGTTTATTAAAAAATATTCAACTGTAATATAAATAAGTGAATTATTAACATTCAAGTTTAGAATATTTTCATATTGAATTATAACAAATTGATCAATATGAGAAAATACTTAAGTATTCAGGAAGTTATTGATCTAACTGAAATTTACGATATTATCTATCGGGTATTATGGCATAAAGATATTTTTTTTATTTTAGTATTTTTTTATAAAAATATAAACTTAAAAAAGTTGTAAAGATAAAGCAAAACACCGAAGTAATGGCTGCAATTGTTGTAAAAAAGTGAAATACTGCTATGTGTTTGTGTTTCTACGTGTCTAAAAATGGCTTGTTGAATGGGTGCTGGAATATAGTGTTGAATATAGATATTTAATGATATTTTTGATGAAATGTCGAATAATTCTATGAAAAATTGTGAGAGAATGCCTAATAATCAAACATGCTTAGATTTTCGAGAACTTCTTTTTCCGCAAATGCCTCACCGGAAGCCTCCTCTCTCGAGTAGGTTGAAGCTGATCGACTCTCGTCCTCAGGGCTGTTGGACCTTAATCCGTACGATTCCTCCCAGACGACTTGCGGTGTCTTAGTTGAGCTTTCTTTTGAATTCAAGAGACTGCGCCTTGTGTTGCCCTCCTCGGATTTGGGAAAAAATTTTGATGAATACTTGGGCGATCCCGAGGAACCGAACGGTCGATTGGTAGGTGCACCGGTTTCGTCACGATACGTCCTACGTCGGCCCTTTTTTGATGATTTGGAAGGTGAGTCATCCTTGTGGAAGCTAGAGTAAGAGTGCGACCTGTCTTCGAAGTCGCTGAAACCTTTTGGATGATGATGCGATGGTTCTGAAAAAAAAATAGGATTTATTAACAGTTATTATTAAAGTTTAGTTAAGAATATTTAACTGAATTTAATTTTAAAAAATTTTTTAACTATTTTTTGTATCTGCAATATATTTCTACTTATGGTAAAACTATTTACTTTGAGTTAAAATCAAATTAGTTAAAAAGTTTGTTAAAATATTTTTGACTTTAAATGTGTTTCTCATTTGATTATTAATAGGGTAAATCTTTAAGATACGTTAGCAATATTTATATTTATTCAATAAATTGACATTATACAAAATATAATTTTGATTAAGTATAAAAATATAATTTTTACATTAATATTTTAATTAATTAATTCGATCAATATCCTTTAGAATTATAATACCAATCATGTTTTTTAAATCTACTAATCTTACTAGGCTTGCTGGGCTTCTTCTTATACGTTTCATCGAATTCATCTTCGTAAGTCTTTCGGTGCTCTCTGCGCTGAGTTCGTGGTTTTTTGCTAGAGTGCTGTGACTCACGATCGTAGTCTACGGACTTTTCCTTTTTCTCCTGTTTTTGCGTCTCTTCTTCATCGTCGTCCTCTTCCCCGCTGTTATTGCGGAATTCTTCACGTGCGGGATGGGCTTTATACTTGGATTGCGATTTCTCCTCCGCGCTCTCATTTTCATCGTCGTCATCGTCGTCTTCGTTATCAGATTTGGACAGATACCGAAACTTGGCTGCCAAATCTACATTCGTATCTTCATCTTCATCGTCTTCATAATTACCTTTAGTAGGTGCTTTTTTCTGCTTAACGAATTTGCTATCGTATTCCTTGAATGGATAGCTCTTAGATGGCTTGAAGTCACCCTCTAATTCAGATTCTTTGAAGTACTTTCTTGGTAGAGGTTCCACGCCATGATCATTTTTTCGGAAGTAGGTGTCACTACCTTTGTATTCTAAAAATTTATATTTTTACACTACACGGTTGTAATTAATTCAGGCCAATCTATCGATTTCGTCATAAGTAAAAAATAAATTTTCAAAAATCTCAAAAAAAGTCTATATTATAATATTAAAAGCTAATAAAATTAAATAAACTAATAATCATTAAAATAATAATAATATAATCAATACAAACTATAACAATAAAAAAAAGATGCTGTTTAAGATGTTAAATTGTGTAACCGTTAATGTCTTAGTGACTTACTTTAACCATTAAAATGTGTGTGGATTTAAAAAGGTGTAAAATTATAAAAAAACTTTTGTCTTTACTAAGCTTTCTCTCCGAGAAAGTAAAAATGAATATATACGTAAGCATAGAAGAAATAGTATTCGTTTAACAGTTTTTTGAAGTTGCAAAAAACTTTAGAATGAAAGGTAAGTTTAGAAAGTTAATGAACAAAGACATAAACTTTCTATAAATATAAAGAATAAAAACAAGTGCTTTGTAGGCATGACTATAAAATCTATTGTATTTATATTATCATTGAAGCCATTAAATTTGAATAAGAAGGTTTTTAACAACCATTCTTTCGAAATTATGCACTTCTTTGATAATAAAAGTTATACAACTGAATCTCAATATTATTACGCTTTGCTGAATGATTTTACAACTTAAAGTTTTATTAATATAGAAAGCAGTTAATTACCCAGTGAATTGGTACAATAAATTACGTAATTCGTCCCAAGATAAAAACAAAACTAGATATTTTAATATGAATATTACTTTGAGCGTAATTATTAATGTTTGTTATATTGTATTTATTTATACGTTTACAATGTTTTCTTTTTTCAGATATTTTATTACTTAATTAATTTTAAAATAGAAATTAATTTTAAGAACGGAAAATAAGCATTTTTTTCTCATTAATAATTATATTTGGTCTATTTATACAGTAAAATTGTCTAAATCAAGTATATGAGTAAGTGTAAATGAACTTTTCTCATGTAACCACTAGACAAGGGGTTGTTGTAGCTTTTGCAAATTTTGGATCAGATTTTTCATTTTATGAAATTTGGGTTTTAGTTAGTCGCAAAACAATGAATAATAAAAATTATAATCCGAACTAAAAATTTACAGAAATAGAGGGGTTCTAGAGATGTTTCGAAATAAATACTATCTATAAACATTGAATTTTCACGTTATAATAAAATTTAATGTAGCCTAACAAACATAAGTATGTGACTATTTTAATTTTTATGGCAATTTACCATCTGAATATTTAGATTTATAACACAGTCTTCCTTCTAGACAATTAAAATAAAGAAAAAGTGTCATATTATATTAGCACATATGTCGTTGTTTTAAAAATTTTAATAAAAATATTGAAATATTGACTTTGAAATGAAGAAAAGTATATTTAAATATAATATCACACATAAATTGTATAATGAAAATGAGATTGTAGTATACTGATTGATTACGTTTAGGAAATAAACAAATCTGGTTGCGTTTATCATTATTTTATGTTTACCAATAATGATGGACGCAACTATGTTTAATTATGATTAATTAAATTAAATTAAGTAATTTTCTTGCTTTTATTTTATTTATTTCGAATTCTTCTTATTATTTTATGAATATTCGTTGAAAATTAAAATTAATGCACTAACCTTCTCCGCTTTCATTTTCAGCGCGCTCATCGTCATCGTCATCGTCATCGTCATCATTTTTGGGTAGGGGTGGAATAGGTTTTTTTTTATTAATTACTTCCACATCCTTTTTAATTTCTCCTAGAGGTTTGGTATAAAATGCAGGCTTATGATAACTCTTTGGTTTTTTATTTCCATTGCCATCAAAATGTAACTGAGGCTGTGATTTAAACTCTTGGTAGTCGTTAGGAATCTTAGAGAAACCTCTTGCGGGGAATTGAGCTACGCTGGCACCTTTGTACTTCGGAAACTGTGCGGTGCTGCTAGCTGTTTGAACCGGTAGAACTTGAATCGGTCCTGGATTTGGTGAATTTAAAAATGGTGCGTTAGTACCTGATCTTTGATTAGGATTATATTTTTTTGGTTCGGCATAATTAAAAGTTAAGCCAAAATTAGGTTCAGTTTTGTATTGGATTCCTGATTCAGCACTAAAGATTACAGGGGTCGTATCAACAGCTTGGATGTAACCAGGAAAATTTGGGGCTGTTTGCAATTGCAAAACTGGAAGTGTCAGCTTCTTGCCATTTATTTCAACTGTTGGAGATGTCGTGTACTGGGAATAATCATAAGGGCCTTGACCAAAATTTTGGAATGGTGAATTATATGATTGTTGCTGTTCTTGACCATGGCGATGCAAAGGTGCATATACTTTAGCAGGTTGGAAATTCTTTATGCCTTGTGCAAATGGTGCCTTGTAAAGATTATTCTGAGGATTAGGTTGTTGTACTTGTTGGTGACTCGAGGCAAGAGGTTGCTGCGGAAGTTGTGTCAAAGGGCCATAAATAGGAACGTTGGAACTGATATCTGTCAGAGGTGGGTAACCGTTGTAAGAAATTTTCTGGGGTGCTTTGTAGGCATTCTCACTTGAAAAAACGCTAGGTTTAGCCACTGCATATTTGGGCTGGTTAGCGTAGCCTTCGTAGTATGGAGTCGTCACTTGATTGTTATAAGCTGTATTACTCTGTCGCGCTTGGCCAAGAGCATCCTGATCTTCGTTAGAATATGCGCTGATTTGAGCTTCTGAGGACTGCTGAGCTGAAGTGGGATCGAAATTAGGAGCAGAAAAGCTTGAAGGCTCAAAGTTTTGGCCGTGCGTTCCAAGATTTTCAGAATTGCTTCGAGTGACTTTAAAAGAGGTCGGAATAAGTGCACTTATATCTTCCTCCTCATTAGTGAACGATGCTGGAAGACCATTTATATTTTTGTCTGGAATGTCTGGAAATACACCTGTCGATGCGTCAAACGTACTAACGTCAAAATCAAAGTCGTCAAGTTGCCGTTTGGGTTTAAAATTGCGCGATGATGCGAAATTTAGCGAAGATTCGTCAGCAGTATCGTTTTTGGATGTTGCAGTAATTAGTCCTGCCTTCGTTGACGTTGATCCTAAGCTAACTCCGAAGAGAACAATTATACCCCGTATCTGAAATCATAATTTTTCGAATTTTATGTTATGTTTCTTGCAGTTTATAAATATTAATCTTAACTTAATATTATGAATATTACTAAATTAATTTTAAAAAATTATGATAAATGAAAAAAAGTAAATAATAAACAAATTTTTTTTAAATTTATGATTTTCAAACATCAGTTGTGTAAAAATGAAAAACACTTTTCAGTTTTAAGATGTTTAATATTAAAAAATAAAAAACAAAAGAATAATCTCTTATTTCGGTTTAAACTCATTCCAAATTTAAATTATTGCTAATTTAATTGAGTTTTTGGTTACGTTCCCATATTATATCAACACGTTAAATCACTTTGTATACACTAAACACATCACAATATATTTCCAATTATGAGATTTCTCATTTTCTCCGAAGTTACTGAACAAAGTATAATTTATTTAAAACTCTCCAAAAGCCCACGTACCAGCATCGTATCTATCTGGCAGGATCGACAGAGGCCAGATGTAGATCTTAACTGCCGGCGCACGGGTTTCCAGGGGTCTTTTATATTCTGCGTTAAGCGATGCGAGACAACGGAACGGATTACACTTTTCTAAAAGCGATAAAAAGAGCATTAAGAAAAACCGAGTTAAATCTCTTCTCGCCGTCCGGCGCCGCCATCCCCGCCCGCGATGTCGCTGCCCGCTATCGACGCGGCTCAGCGCGTCATTGACATTCTTGCCTATGCCTCTCTGACTTGCTATATAAGTGACGGAATTTCTTATGGGTCCACAATGTTTGCTGGTCACTTTTCACAAACTTTTTCGTGCAACCAAAAAAAAGATGAGTTTAGGTATTCTGAATCTGTCACTCCAAACTACAAAAGAAATTATTGCCGATATCTCTTTAAGATTTAAATAAAACAGCCCATAAGGTGGAATCAAAATTTCATAGATGTATTAAAATAATGAACATTCTCATGAAGTAATTGTAGATGAATTATTAATTATGTATTTAAGAACGTCCGATCATTTCTTATTAATAATATTTCCTTTATCGTAAGTTGGTTTTATTTTTAGTATTATAAATAAACATTTTAAGAAACAGTAAGATAAGATGTATCATTTTTTGCTTGTAGTTTTCAAATATTAGAAAAAATTATTAAATAAAAACATGTATATATTTCTTGTTATTGCCGTATGAAAAGGAATTCTTGCTATATTATATAAATACTACATTATACGATTGAGAGTATAAAAACTAGATTAAAAACTTAATTGAATTAAACTATCGTACCTTTACTGTATAACTCGACTTTTCTTCTCCGTGATTAAATATATAGTTTTTAGGTTGATAAATGTCACAATTTGCCTTGTGGGGCATAAACTAAATACAATAAATGTTTCTTCAATTTGTGAAGTAAGTATCGGTATCTTTTAATGCAATATTTATAAAATATAAATTTTTTTTATAGAAATAAAATACAAAATAGTACTTACATTTTATAAAAAAATTAAAACTTATAAATTTTCTAAATTTTCGTATTACTATTTACCGTAAGTCTGATATGTGTAGTACAGTTTTTATTATTTAATAACACGCTTTCTACGAAATTCTGATCCATAGCTGTTGAATTTCTTACATAAAATAAAATGTAAAAATAAATCATGAATAATTGAAATAGGTTTTAGTAAAATGTGAGAATTAGAAATTTTTCTAACATCTTAAAGAGTTTTTAAATTTTTTTTATTCACTTGCATCATATATAAGCAAGAATAGTATGTAATATTAATACATAATTAAAAATAGTTTAAATAATAAATTTACTATAAAATTTTAAGTAAGTTTATAATAGAAAAATTAGAAAAATAAAAAACAATTATGTGGATTTTCTACAAAAAGAATGCAAAACATAAACATTGACATTCGTATGGTATCCATCTTAGAATAATATGAAAAATAATATTGCTCACAACTATCTAGAACGAACTGCGTTAATTTATTTCACACTATTTATTTTTGTTTCCTCAAAGAGGAAGCTTTGTAATGGTGAAAAATATTTTTGAAACAAAAAATGCTTAAAAACATGTTTTGGTACCAATATTTGAGGTTTTTGAGCAAAAAATTTTGTGTCTGTACGTATGTGTGCGTGACTGTATGTGTACCGGCTATGACTTTTGAACCAAACGATCGATTTTCGTGAAACAAAGCTTATTCTCTTCGTTTTCATATAGATTAGAGATGCCATAATCTATTTTTGGATTTTGTGCGTTTTCTTTTGTTTTATAACCAAAAAATGATTTAAAATTTTTCGTTTTTCTTATATTTTAATATGTTTCGGTATTTATAACTTAATATCATTAGTTTTTTTTGAAGGTCGTTAAATTACCTACAATTTCTTTTTTGAAAAGTTAAATTATCTTTAGTCTGTCACTTGTTATTAAGGAAAACGTTTTCATATTTCATAAATTAATTTCTCAAAAAATATTTCATTTATCAACTTCAAATTTTAACCACTTATTACACTCATCGAAGACTATCTTTGGTTATATTTCAAGTGATTATCTTTATTTGTTTTCGAGAAAAAAAATATTTTTGAAAATAAGTGCATTTTTTTCTCCGACGATAACAGGAGTAAAAGTCAGCCAATCGTCTTGAAATTTGGCCCAGAGATAGCTTCTTTATATCTTTGAACCGATTTCGTTACTCGAAAAAAGCGGTTCATTATGACCAAAAACATTTGAGGTTAAAAAATTTTTTTAAATATTTTTGAATCGCGTTTTCTCTGAGAATATTTCATTTATCAACTTCAAATTTTAACCACTTATTACACTCATCGAAGACTATATTTAGTTAAAATTTGAAGTGATTATCTTCATTTATTCTCGAGAAAAAAAATTTTTTTTAAATAAATGCATTTTTGTTCTTCGACGATAACAGGACTAAAAGTCAATCAATCGTCTTGGAATTTGGCATGGAGATAGCTTTTTTATATCTTCGAACCGATGAAATATTCATTTTTTTTAATAAACAGGTGTGCCTATCTACATACTGTTTTGAAAGAAATAAAATAACCAAAAAAGATTCAAAGAATGTCAGGTATAAAAAGAATCAGTCAAAAGTTAGACAATGACATTTAGCGATAGATATTAATATCTTTGTTTGAATAAAAAAAAAATTATTATTGAAATTCATTAGCAATTTTTTTTTATGAAAAACTTACTTTTAGAATTTAAATTTAATAAATGTATTGATAAATTAATTTGAGGAAGCTAAGTGCCAAAGAGTTGGCAGCGGTTTTTAAACTGTACTGTAAAAATTTGATTTCATGAAAGTGTTGAAGTCTTTTTATAGATAGTCAACGTCTTCAAAATCAGAAATTACATAAATAATTTTTAATAATTTTAATTTACGAAATCACTTACTAGGAGAGGGTCAGACCTCAGGATCATGAATTTGGCTGAAACTTTGGGATAAGTTTTTAGATGTAGAAATATGAAGAAAGCTGCATTATTCGACCCTAATGCTCAAAAGAATTAAAGTTATTGACATTTTTAGCTATATTTTAAATAAAGCCTTGAAAAAGGCTCTTCTTAAAATAGTAACCATTCTCGTTTAAAAAATGTTGAATATTATTTAAAAAATAGAAAATAAAAAATTAGAAGAAACGAGCTTTTATTCACCTTTTCAAGAATTAAAAAGTGTTGATTCCTTCCAAAGTTTAAAGTTGAGCACAAAAGGTGCTGTTTAATATTTTAAAATTGACTGTTAAATTGTTTGTACATTTTAGTGTATTTTTGATGCCTAATTTTAAACTTTTATAACTTTGTAAGAAATCCCTCGAAAAAATCCTAAATTAACAAAAAATCATAGATACAATAGTGCTAACACTTCATATAGTAGTCAATGTATTTTAGACAAAAAGTTCGATTACTTAAAATATCTACTTCGAAAATATTCTCTCTGAAACATATCATAAAAATTGTAAAATTAGACGTACAGTCATATCAAAAAGTGAACAAAAATTAGCATTGTAATGTTCTAAAATCAATGTAAAACCTTCTTCACGGGTCTAAAAAACATTTTCCATAATTGTATAGCGTTAGTACTGTAGAATATTTTTGACGAATTACTTATAAGACTAAAATATTTGTTCATTTCAAACTTTTAAGTAAGATCTTAAACTTTCCAGTGCAACCTTAAATTTTCAAAGGGTACAGTCTAATTCATAAGGTAATAAAGACGAAAAGAAACAATTTTTTGAGTAATAATGAAACATATGTTATTGTTAAATATTGGCAATATTTTATATTAAAAAATGTACTTCATGTTATTGTGTTTGGGATACATTAAATGAAATAACATTCCTTTTCTGTATTATATTTATTATTTTTTGTTTGAACTATTAAAAATCACAATAACTTGTTCATTCTCTTGTAGTATTTTTCCGGCTTTTGACGAAGTAACTGCGACGCCAATTATCTCTTTTAAGTGTCATTGGAAAATACTAAAATAGTCATTAAACTATTGATCTTGCAAAACTTTTCATTTAGCAAAGAAATATTGAATGAATCTAAACGATTTTAAAATTTTGCTTCCTCCGACCAGACGCTTTATATTTAAATAAGGTCCCTAATTTTTATACGTTTTCTTTAATAGTGTATTATAACAAATCAATTAATTTTATTACAAATTTTTTGGAATAATACTGTACTTATAATTATATTTTCAGTTTTTTACATGTTTTTTTAAAGAGGATGTCGTTATACTAAATGATCACATTTGTCTATAATGAACACTCTGATTATAGCTACTTTTCTAATCACGTAGTATATTTCGGATCAATGTGATGTTCATTTTTTGTATCGCTTACCATTCCACAGTTGCTGAAATAATTGGCTTACCGAAATTCCGAAATATATTTTTGATATCATAGCCAAAATAAAAATTTTCGTTGTAGTTTGATTTCATAAATTGATATATGACTTTAGTTCATCCAGTGTGTACTTGGAGGGTTAATTTGTATGTTAGTTTTTGTTGAAGTGTTATATACTATTAATTGAATATGAAACTAAAGTAAAAATAAATATGCATTATTATTTTAGTATATAAAACGTATATATTTCTATGTCATATTATTTACAACAAAATTGGCACTGAGGCCATTTTTTACATTCTAACACTTATTATTTCGTCAGTCGTAATAATTTTCGATGCGCCCTTTTTCTTACATAGAGTAACTTATCAATATAAAAAATAACTCATTTCATCAATCTTGTGATAACTTTCATAATATTAAGTGATAATATAAATATATTTGTAAGCATTCACATTAACGCCCAAAAAAATAATAACTTAATTAAACTTTAAGAACCCATGAATAATCGTACATAAAATTGTTTTAAATACTTATTTTCTTGATGAATTTATAAAATGAAAAAAAAAAATAAAATTTTTATTTATCTTATAAATTAAAACAATAAATAGATAATTTAAAATTAAACTTAAACGAATCAATCACTCTTATAATATTATGTATTTGGTAATATTAATCATGAAAAATCTTTGATGTATATTACTAATGACTGAATATTCTTTGATTTTAGCCTTATGATTTATGATCGGTTCTGGAATAAGCTCTTCTAGAGATCCTACTTAACGTAATAGGTCGATATCCTTTGTCAGATTTCTTTTGAAAACTTCTAAAAACATCTTGATAAGCTTGCGATTGTGTTCGTCGATTCTCTTCGTCAAAATGTTGTCCAATCAACTGTCTGTCATTTTGCATGGTTTCTTGCATACCAGTTGGTAATTGTTTATTTTTCATTAGAAGGCCCATTAAATTGTGGGTTCTTTGATGATTGATATCATAAAACTCTCGTTCGGATGATCGATACTCTCCTGATGATTTAAATTGATCATTTTCTGGATATGATGTAGTAAATGTTGGGTAGTTATACGCTTGAGATCCTCGATAATTCGTGTGACTGTAGTGACCGTTATCTTGATTGGATTGTACCGGATACCTATAATCTACGATTGAACTGGCTTGTGCATCTGATGTTTTAGGTTTAGGAGATGCTACTCCTTGTCGTGGTCGAGGTCTAGAGGATTCATGAAAGTTTGGACGTGGTCCGTGTCCGGGTCGTTTCTTTGGTGGCCTATCGTGAAATGGGCTTTTAGAAATGAAAGAGTTAACCCGAGGAGGAGTTAAATAATCATTTATTTCAGGTTTGTTTCTATGATGGTGAGAATGATGACGTGAACCAGAATGCGATTTATGATCATTTTTGTATGGTTGTTCAATTGATGAATCAGGACGTTTATTGTCACTGCCGGGCCTAACTGCCCGAATTTTATTCTCTGTATAGTGACCTTCTAATATATCTTTAGGTACCTTTTGATCCCTTGTATTGCTTTTTATACGAAGTAATTCATTTCGCAACTTTGCAAAGTCAGAGTTATCTACAAGACTTATATTTCCTGGTGATCGTGGATCATTATTCCATTTTTGCGTGTTATACATAGTTCTCAAGGATTCTCTAAACATGTCTTCGGCAAACTTTTCCAATTCTGAGTTATATTTCGGTTTATTAGTTAAATCAACTTGAGTTCCTTGTGTGTGTTTGTAAAAGTTACCTCCTGGTAATACTGGTACAAAGTTCAGATTTTGTTGTGAGAATTGTTGATTTGGTACAACGTTGCTGTTCAAGATTGATTGACTTTTTACAAGGTCATAATTTGGAACAAAATTTATAGGATTGAATAATGGTCTTTCGGGGCCCTGCAGGTTAAAAAAAGAATTAATGTTTAACGACTCATAATCATTCGGTTTTTTTGTGCCGATCTCTGTTAATGAATTGACAAAATTTTGAACACTTACCGAAGGTTCTTGCGTCGTAGTTGAAAAAGTTTTTGGTGTAACAAAGCCTGTAGATGTAAAAATTGGGATGGGTGTCGTAACCAATGTAGCTGGAATTTGGTTGACTGCGTATGCATTTGCATTAAGATTAGGATTTATTATTTCTACGTTTTTTGCACCAAGAATAGGTAGCTGTGCTTTTTGCATGGGACTCAATTGATTATTTATAGAGTTAATATTGTTACTTGCTCCTCCAACACTATCAAGATTAGGAAGTCCAGCTAATTGATAACGATTATTTTGTAGATTGTATTGTAATTGTTTCATAGAATTTTCAAGAATGTTTTGTTGAGCATTTGTCAGGAAGAGCGAATTTTGAAGGAGTTGTGGATTCTGATTGCTGATAAGACCTATACCTGTATGTAAAATAGCTGGGACCATAGTTGGTTGAACAAAAGTATTAAGATTTTGACGTGTAATTTCTTGATTACTTTGTACGTTATAATTATGATCCTCATTGACGTTTCCTTTATAGTTATTATTATGATTCTCTTTATTATTTGATTGTCGGTACGTTCCTCGCCCTACAGATAAACTAGCTGATGCTAAATACTGGTTATTATCTACATCAAACTTTTTCTTTTTGTGTGTCTCAGCTCTATCAGTATTAGGTCGACTTGTCGTGGATTGAATATTTTGAAATGAATGTTGTCCTTGATGTCCGTTATTATTCACGTAAAATTGGTTATTTGAACTTGACTGTACTGGTTGCAATAAATTTGTAAATGGCTGCCGAGTTGGCTGCGGATTTATGAGTTGCTGATTCATTGGAAAAGATGCTTGTACTTGATTCAACATCTGCTGCAGATTTGGACCGATAGTAGTAGAGGCTGAGTATCCAGGTCGTGAATTTACAGCAAATACTGTAGGAGAAACAGTACTCTGTATGTAGTGATTAAGCATATGCTGTTGTAATTTATTCGGCATCAAGACTGCTTGAACAGGATTATTAACAGAGCTTTGACCAACAATAACGTCAGGAACTGGTGTCGGTATGAGCAACTGAGGCTTGGGTGTACTTGATTGAAAATTTTGGTCAACGAAATTTGGAGGAGAACTCAGTAGAGGAGCAGCTGTACTGACTAAAGGACCCTCGTGAACGAAACCAGTAAACATTGCATTTGTTATATCAAAACCTTGACTATTGTCTAATGCGGTTGCATGGTCAAAATTAGACAAGATATTAACTGGTACAACATGAAGTTTTGGTTTCTCAATTTGATTTATTTCGAAACCATTGGAATGAGAAACTTCAACATTTGGTGTTACTTGATTCCAAGTATTTCCTTCATTGAAATTTTGCTGGCTGGACTCATTAATATTTTCTTCTACATTATCACCTTCATTATCATACTGTACATCATCATTTATAACTTGTACTTGTTTTTGTTTTTGCCGATGCCTTGATTTGGATTTTGGTCGCTTTCTCCCATTATCATCATATACATCGTCATATGTTTCTCGATGTTCTTTCGGTAGTTTTCTCGATGAATCAAAATAGGGCCGTCGTTTATTTGTTTTTTGCATTCGTCGAGACTTGCCCATTTCATCCATGTAATCAAGATTTTCTTCTGAATCTCGTGAATCAGCAGATTCATAATGCCTGCTTGTCCCTTCATTTTGTTCGAATAATTGTTCCGATGCTTCATCATCAACTAAATCCATTTGATCTTTCATATCTACATGAGGATTTGAAGTAGAAACAACAGATTGAACTGATTGCCCATTAAATCTCATATTTACTTTGTATTCACTTGGTTCAACCATAATCGGAGTTTTGAACTTATGCTCTTCTGTTTTTTCTAAGTTTGACGTGCGCACTTTCATATTTGGATTCGGTACAGTCATTGAAGCATAATTGGTTCTTGGTAATATTGGTTTCTGTGACCTATAAGTTGTCGTATGATTCTGCTTATAATGGTTTTTCGATTTTTCCTGTTGATAAGCATGTTTCTTCTGGCCAGAATCTTCATTTTGAACATATTGCCCGTCATCTTCATTAGCTGCATCATAAGTACCCAAATAGTTTTGGATTCGCTTCCCTCGTTCTCTATCTTTATTTCGGAGCGTCCTCTTACTAGTGTTATCTGTATATGAAGAATCAGATTTAAGTATGTCCTTTGATTGATCGTAAAATGAATCATAATTGGCTACAGCCGGAGTGCCATTACTGACTTTTAATAGTTCAAATTCATCTTGGTTATTTTCCGCTTGGAATGATCTACGATTTTTACTTGGATTAGGTAAATTTAAAAAAATTCTTGCTTCTGTTGAGAAAACTGGATCGTCTTCTATTTCTTTCGATTTTGCAATTAATTTATCTGTCGCAGCACTTGTAGGGTTCGTAGAATTTCTTCTTATATGTTTCGTTTCGTATGACTGCGTGGAAACTATCAAAGGTACAAAACCATTAGAATTTTCATAATGCACAGTAGAACTTTCTAAATGTTCGTCTGAAGTCAACTTCTTCGTAGGTGCGGTATTAACAGGTTTTCGAAAAAAATCATTAATAATTTTTGTAGGAATCGCCACTTGATCAAGCACCGATTCGATGGAAATATTCTCTAAATCTTCTGCTTGAAGCCCACGCCAGCACAATAAAAAAAATATTACCTAAAATAGGAAAAAAAATTTTTATTCTTAATTTATCATTAATAAATAAAAAATTATTTTCATTATTAAAATATCATTCAATACTCTTTTTATAATTTGAACAAATCTTGGTAATTTTTAAAACGATTACAAGTAAAACAAGTTTTTTAAAACTAAATCATGATTTATTTGAAATATATAAAAATATATTTCCAGTTTCTCTTCCAATTTCACAGAAAGATATTCTATTCTAATAGATGAAAAATAATAACTTATAACAGTTAAATGCGATAAGTAATTATTAAAAATCTACATTAAAGGATCCTAAAACGAGACTAATTGAAAGTCAAAGAATGACCTAGAAGAGAAAAGCAGAGTAGAAAAGTAAAATGTGAGCAAACACGCACATTATACAAATAAGGACTGAATGTGCACGGAACCAAAACTTCATAGACTTTCTCACTAGTTCACGGTCATCGCTGATGCACATACGCGCGGATTAAAACGTATGTCTCGCGGTAAATTTAGATCTGATTTATAATTTCTATTTCCGAACAAATTTCACATATTCTGCAAAAGAAAGCTGTTTTAATTTATCAATAAAATATTACAATTCCATAAAATTATTTTTTTGGCTTTACTTTAGTTCTAGTCAATAACATTAATCGCGTCTATTTTAAATAAGAGTGCTTCACAATTCTTTTTCATCAAAGAATATGTTAAGTATTTTTTTGTATTATTAAAGATATCTGCTAACTTTAATCATTCTGATTTTTGAATATTCTATTTGATGTTTGAGAAATAAAGATTGTATAGTTATTGAAGTTTTTGAGAAGTAAAAACAGAAATAATTGTGGCGTTTACTTCTCTAAAAATCTGTCCATTCTTGTATTTCAAAATAAGTCCCAAAAGTGCATAAATGTTAGTTATGCGTTGATTAAATAAAAATAGTAAGAGTAGTTATTTAAAAAATTGTAATCTTTTCATTCCAATCATTAAATTAAATTTTCATATTTAGGTTTTCGGCAACAGACCTTTTTAGGTATTTGATTAGGTATTTCACATTATTTTTTAAGTTATCATATTTCGTGTATCCTTTTTTAATATCCAAAATAGTACAAACGAACTAATTTATTTTTTTAAATATAAAAATGTATATATTTCTTTAAAATTATTTAATAAATTTAAACAAAAAACGATTCTGATTTTACAGAATAACTATAATTGAATTTGGTTTTAACTGCCTCAAGGAAACATTGAGTGTGATTGAATGATATTTGGTCTTTCCATACGTAGTTAATGTAAATACTTTATAAAATCGACTCATTTTTCACAATTGCCAGATTTTGAAATGATTCAACGAACCTTAACTAGATCAAATAAATAAATTTACAAGAACCGATTTATGCTCGTCGAGAAAAAAGTAATTTTACTACACCAATCCGCTGTAGCAATCGTACGAGTTTTAAAAATTAATACCTGCTTTACTGCCAAGGAGAGCGAATACCGAGGTATCATAAATAAAGAGTGACGTTAAACGATATAAAAGAAAATCCATCATTACCTCCTAAATCGTCGAGCAAAGTTTTTTGCTAACCGGATATCGGCAAGCATTTGGCACACATAGCTAGTCTCACGTTAGGGAAAACTGGCACTATGTTAAAAAGAGACGAAAATGTTTCAGGAGCTTGCACTTACAGGATAGAACATCATGTTGACCCAAATTCAAATGATTTCACTCTCTGGTCCCTGGCGTCCCTTTACTTCCCCAAAAGAGGCGCGCCGGTCCCCCGATTACACTGGCACATTGGTCGCACGCTTTCTCGTCGAGGGCCGAGGACAACCCTTTCAGCCTACGCGCGCTTCTTCAGCAACTGAAAACTGGCTTCGAGGAGCAACCAAGAGGACTCCTGCTGTCTCGAGCCTCCGCGCGAGAACTGAGCCACATAGTGGATGCACGATTTTCTTTATACACTCTGGTAACCAAGTGAAAAATATCGTTCTAAATATTATCCTGCCCATGTGTACACGCTCAGTGGGGAAGAGCGCGTTGCCGTCGGCGTATAGCGCAGGATACTTTCATTCACGACACGCGAGTTGCCGATGAGCGTCGACGCTGCCGCATAAGTATTGTCCGCTGAGGATATACCTATGGAGCGCTAGATATCGTGGAATTTTAGCGAAATGAAAACCGCTCCGCGCTCGTCGAGGGGAGGAAGAGGAGGAGGAGCCCGAGCAAAAAAGAAAAAGAAAAAAAAAAGAGAGGAATGGAGATCCCTGTGTGTGTATGTGCGCGCGCGCTCGCGTGGCATTACCTACTTTTCTTGTCACACTCAGCAGAGCTGATTATACAGGGCTACTTGATTTTTCCTTTGCCGTCGAAGGGGGATAATTTCGACTTTCCATTTTCATTTGTCGCCCGCTCACTCATTACACGCGTGCTCGCGCGCCGCTCTCCTTTATGTCCCCTATACTTCAACGCGCACCTTTTCTAAGATTTTCGTATGTGTGTGTATGCGCGCATTACTAATAGCTATATAGAGACGAAGCACGTGCTAAGAGTGAAAAGCTAGCGCTAGCTGTCAAAAAAACAATGGATATAATTATCTTTCCTAAATGCAGGAAATGAGTGACTTGTAGCTATAGAAGTCATTATAATTACCAATATAAACAATTTGTAGGTTCGTTAAGATCGAAATATCTCGTTTGACGTTATTGAAAAGTTATCAATATAATTATACATGTGTAATTTTAGGTAGAATAAAGAATGAGCAACTTACAGTACGAATTTATTGTAACAGATGAAATAAGGGCATGTTTTAAAATTTACTTTCAGCTGAATAATGTTTATAGTCTACTTTGAGTATTTTATAACAATTAAACAGTAGTTAAAGCCGAATGTGCTTTACGAATCTTATTAAATTTCTCTTTCTATCCGTTTATAAATTATTATAGGATTTTCCTGGAAGTTGTACTTTCGATAAGTGCAACAATATCATTTCAAATAACCATTAGATTTATGAAATAATTGATATTAATAACCTGATTTAAACGTTATATTGTCTCACTGGAACTGTGTCAGCCCATTTAACATTTTCTATGAATTGTGATCGATTTTTTTTTTAATAAAATTAACGTGGGAAATAGTTAATGATCTATATAACGCGGCAAATGAGTCCGTTAGTATAATAAAATGGCTCACTAGGGAAGTGAGAGAAAAAATATATCTGAATATTATGCACCGATGAAAGTGCTTCAAAAAGCGAAAGGCTTTTATATTTTCCTCCAATATATATTTTTATTATTAAGAAATTCAAATTTTCATGAACTCTATCATCAAAACTCTAAATATCCATATAGCTGACGATATTGGTGATTCTACATCGACGTAAATTTTTCTTTTTCCTTTCGTCATTAACACCTACTATAGATGGAGCATAATATAGGCGAAAACCCGAGAAAAACGTCGCAGTAAGGAATCTGCAATAAAAGGACCGGCCAAGCACACGGAGTACGTAGTCGACGACAATCGGACATTACTTTTCCCATCGCCGTTTCTACGCGCTCTAAAACACACGCATTATGCTCGATGCTCGCGCTCGTGTGTGCGCGCCTCGCGCGCTCCGCCCATCGCGCCGGACGAGAAGAGCGCGCACGTGGAAAGGAAGTTTCAAGGCGCGGTCTCCGCGGACTTCGCACTGTCTAGTATATACGGTATCCTGCAACGCGAATATTATGGACACACCGTGGATCTTGTTTTTGAGTCTGCGTAGATTTCTCTATGACACACGTACAGCGGCTGTGTGAGTATAAGCGTGCGTGTGTGAGTGCAGGTGTAAGTTTTTCTTTTATTGCTCTTGTTTGATTTATTTGCAAGTGTATACTTCTATGTATATTATTTTTGATGATGGAATTAAGATAAGAGTCAGTTTTACACAGGGACGTTCAAGCATCGGGTTTTCTTTACTGTCGTAATTCCTCCGGCGTATTAAGCCAATTAATAGGACACCGGATTTGATAATTTTTATAAATATATTCTAGATATATCAGTCATTCCATTAAATTATTCGGTCGTTTGGTGATGTAGTAGTAATTGGATGAGTAAAGCCGCTGCATATCTAGGCATACAACATCGCTTATCGCGGAGATGATTTTTCGCTTCGAAGAAAATATGTGGTGGGCAATTTGAATATATCTTTAGTGTTTTCCAACGGAACGGATCATAATAAATACCTAAAACATTGAAGCACGCGAAGCAAAAACTTTTAGTTATGTACTCTTGAGATCTAGCTTAAAGAACTATACAAAGATTGCGCATAATTTAAAGAAAGGTATGATCGAAAGTGCAAAGATACTGTAGTAAAAATTGCTAACTCTGAATGTAAATGTCAGAAAGACTCAATTTATTTAGAAATTACCATAAATTTATATAGTTATTTTTACGGTATAAGAAAAATTACCATAAATTTATAATAATTTTTATAATGTAGAAGAATTTGTCATAAATCAATTGCAATTTTTATCCTAAATTATGGTCATTTGTTAGTATTTTGAGAGTTTGTCTCTTATTTACGATCAGACATGGTAATTTTTACTATATGGTTTTTCTTCGTGTAATTAAGGTAGGAAGTATAAGTTGCTTAATGGACTAATGAACAGGCTATAGGATGAATAAAGGAAAATATATATTTACTATTCAAAATATAAATAATTACTATTTAAATTTAACTGATAATTGATCTCAGCAGGGCTATATGCAATATATTGATCACTTTTTTCAAACCATTTATTAGGCTGTAACATATTAATAAAAGTGAAGTAAGTAAAACCCTGTCAAGGAAGATTACTAAAATACAAAAACGTTGATTGATTGTGCCTGAGCTTTAATAAGGAAAGAACAAATGAAAGAAAATTCACTATCAATTTTTCATCTTACAATGAAATATATAATTTTTCTTTCTGCAATTTATAATAATCTTTACATTTTTCTTCAATTCTTCTTACACTAAATAATTAATATATTTGAACATTTTTTTTGTTGTTTAATGTTAAATGCTTTTCAATTTTTTTAAATATTTGAAAATTGATATATTTGTTAAACAAAAATTAGTTCTTTTGGAAATTTGATTTATATTTCACGTCAATTAAAAATATATACAAACATTAATTTATATAAAAACCAGATAATTGTAAGAGAAACTGAGTGAATAGTGGCACAATTATTTCTAAATGTAGTTCTGCATTGTGAAATTGCTTCAATTATAATCACATTATTTTATCTATTCAAATAATATAAACGCTGCTACATACCTTCAAACGCCAATATGCAGGTTTTAAAATAAACAGCCTGTAAGCATTTGTGGAATTTTACCTGCCTACCCATCGCACATATGCTCAACATTATGTACATTATTCTCAGGCTGAATTCTCTAACGGCTAATTGCTGCGAATTCTAGAGATATAATCAAAACTCACTCGTGAAAACTACAGCTGCTGTGGCTCGTCTCGCCCTGGTGGGGACGACGTGTACCATGACTGCTTGAGCATCCGAACGAAGTGGGCAATTAATTTTAATTAACGGTTAATGTGATGTATACATTGCCGACCAGCCGTTAAATCCCGTATAACGCGAACAGTCAAAATTGGCCGCTTGCGTTTTTTATCGTGCGCATAGATGCATAAATAAATCGCGGTACCATAGGCCGCTGAAGATTCGACGAAAAATTTTCACTGCAATTTTTTTTCAGCTCGTTATGAATCTCTTAAATAATTACCTTTTCTAAATTATTACTTATATACCAGCAGTACTTATTTTACACAGTTTGCATAAAAACCAAAGGTTTTAACTTTCTGTAACTTTTACTTTTGATATTGATTAGTTTATTAACGATCTAATAATTAAAATTATAAAACGTACATTTTAAAAAAAGGCTTATAAGCTATATAAATAATCTAATGCATCGTTTATAGTACAGTTTATAGTGCTTTCCTTAGTATTATTGCAGTAGAGTGATATATTGACAAACTTATGAATAAATCCATTTAAAAGTATAGAGTTCTAATTGGATTGCCATATATTATTTTAATAAGAGAACTTTTTTTCGTATTGTATAAATAATATAACATTTTTAAATATCTTCATTGTGAAAATTAGATTAAAAATATATATTATAAAACAAGTACTAGCTATTATTGTGTATAACATTTAATATTTTCGCACGTTGTGATCCATGTATTATATAGAACAATATACAATATACAATAGATGATTTCTATATTTATCTAATTTGATTCATAACTTTTTCTGTAATAAAGTACAAGTTATAATTCTTTTATAGAATTAGTGCATTTTTTTCTGTCTTATTATCATCACTTAATAAAACTCATTTTAAATAATTATAAGAGATTATAATTTTAAAGTTTACAACATTTTTGTATATTTTACCTTTGCTTTATATTTATTAGATATTATTCAATGTTCTTAAAAATTTTAATATTATTTTTATAAGTAATATAGGCTTTTGCTGTTCTACAAATGTATAGAATTAAACATAAATAAAAAATGGTTGATCGTTTCATTAAAAAACAATTAAGTACACCATGAAATCGTAGTCAAGTCTAGTTAAGAGTTGAAACATTATTTATCGTAATACCCACAAAACTTTCTCCAAGCAATAGAAAACCCGTTTATAATTTTATTTTTATTTGAAACCTACATCCATCCATTTTTCTATATTCGTGAAAATCGAAATCAAATGTAGAACAGAATATCTATATTTATAAAAGAAAAATTAATCTGTATGGTACAGTATTATTTTTTTAGGTACTGTATGTATGAAGTAACAGCTAACAAAAATCTACATAATATTCTATATCATATTTATTTATTTAATTACAATTGTTTAGATAATAAATAAATACTTCACAAATCATTACAAAAAACAAAATTTTATTGTCGTAAACTGGCAGTTTATAAAACTTATTATACAAGTTAATTTGATAAAAAGCACTTACTTAATATGATTAATAAATAAGGTACCTTCATGAAGTATAAAAATTTGGCGAATTTTATTAATCACCCGCATTTTAAACATTTGTGATAACTATTAAATCTGTATAGGAATGTAATTAAAATTGCTAAGTATTTCTTGTTTAGCATCAATAAAAAATCACTATTGCTAGAATGCAGAATATTGTTCTACAGTAACATCAAAATTAGATATCATAACACTATAAAGAACCGACAAAGTTTTTCAGGTACTATTGAAGGGATTAATATATAATACTTCAAAGTCTTTTGATGTATACATTTCTGGCATAATATGTAGTGAATTAAACTTTAATTTGAATTCTGTATGATATTACTTTACCTACCGTTAAATGAAACACAACGTATTTCATCTATTAACACAATTATATTTACGTACAAAATTTTATTCGAACGCTCACTAAAACGATTAAAGTTAAATACTATATAATATTTCTGTACGTATGTTTAATATATGTAGAAACGCTAACGCTATGCATGTACAAAATTATTTAATATATGTTTTGATTATTAGCATTCTTTTTAGGATAATCGGTTGTTTATGATAATAAATAAAAATATAAAATTCTTGACAATACATTTTTCTGTAATTATTTGATATTTTGAGTTATGAAAAAATATTTGCATATCCTACTTACAAGAAGAGTGTGAAACCTTTGCGAAGCAGTTTTTAAATTGAACTTAAATTTCTTAGAAAGTAATTAGCAATCTTATTGTAAGAAAATTCTTAATATCACTCTTTCATTAACAAAACAAAGTTTAATTTAAAACTTTTCTAGCTTACTTTAGTTACCCTTTTGTATGTATTCGTAATATAAACACACGAGAAGGTGTAGATAATTAAATGGATATCATATTATATCAATAAAATAATGAATATTTAAGATAAATTAGCTCAAATCTCCAGAAAAAGAGGCTATGAAAACTAATCACCGGTACTTCACTTTTAGGCACCAACTTACTTTCAGAAATGAAATCTTAAGATCCAATTAATAATCATCGTCTAAAGGTTGCCTACTCTCGTTGTCAGTCAATGATATTGTTTTTCAAGATTTGTATATTGGTATTAAACAATACGAATAATATCGACATGAAATGACGAATTGATTTCATATAGAAAGCTATAATATTGTATTTGAAAGACTAAAGAATATTAATCATGATGTTTCACCCAATTTTTGGCTTAATAGTTATGATCATCAAGTAATAACTAAGATCATTCTCAAAAATATTTGAATTTTAATTTTTTATAAGATAAGATGTAATAAGTGTAATGTACACGTCCATTCTTTATGTTATCTTGAAAAATTGAGTTCTATTGACTGATAAAACTATATCATTATTTGCACATATATAACTTTTAAAGATAATCATTACGATATGCTTACAGAAATATTCAATCATTAAATATGTAGTTTAATTGTATGCCCACTCTTCAATCGCATTCATCAACATTCAACAATGATTTCAAAACTCCGTTACAAAGTCGTCCATTCGCTGCGACAATTTTCACATTATTTACACTTTCACTTAATTATCAACTTTATATGAAGTATATCTTGGATCTTCAATAATTTGCACGTTTTTAACTTTCTGAGATGGCTTTGTTCCCTGCTGGCCAGCATGTAGTTTCTGGTAATCTTTCACGAATCCATTGTACTTCGCTGAGAAATCTTGTCCCAATGCAGCACTTTGTTGTTGTTGTTGTTGCTGTTGTTGTTGTTGTTGTAGTTGTTGTTGTAGTTGTTGTTGTTGTTGTTGTTGTTGTTGTTGTTGTTGTTGTGCTATCTGTAGATGGTGCTCATATTGACGATTATAATTTGCTGCAAAATCAGGGTCTTGATGACCACGTTGTCGTAGTGATGCAAGGCTTTCGGTTAAATGTTTGAGATCTTCAACTGGATTCTGCTGTGAGGCAGATACTGTTTCTTCAACAATACCACTTCCCAAGTCATAATTAGTATTTTGAGTTACTTTAGATACACTATTAGCATACTGTGTTAAATATTGACGAAGTAAAGCTTTAAGATTAATGTTAGATCCAACTTTGGGTTGTATAGGTGGTGTGCCATCAACTCTTAGAATAATAACAGGAATAAGAGAATTTCCTGCTTGAACAAACGTCGGCTGGGCATTTAGAATAGACGAAGGATCTTTGATATATTGAGAAATTGATGGATTGTAGTTAAGTAAGTTGGAATACTCTGAGTTTTGATAAGTTGGAGGTACTTTTGTTTGTATAGGTTGGTTTATTTGATACTCTTGTGGTTTAGAAGGTGCTTTAGCAAAAACTCTCATCAAGTATTGTTGTGCTTCGGGTGAGTACTTAGACAATACTTGTCTATTAAGTTGTCCATTAGGCATAAACAAATTTTCACTTTGAACATTTCCTCCATGATAAGCATATTCGGAATCTGGACTACTGGTTGGGTATCTTTGTAATGGACGATGAGCATTATGGCTAGTATAATGGACTTTGTGACTCGTTATAGGTCTATAGTTATTAAGTTTAGGGTGTTGCCTTAATCCAAATTGTCCGTGATAAGAAGTATAAGAACTTGTTTCCAAATGAGCAGGTGCGGCAGTCTTAATTGAAGCGGAAACAAATCTAGTTTGATCTTTCTGCTGATTTCCATTCTGTTGTTCCTGGTCGCTTGGGAACTGAACAGGTCTTTGTGAGTAAATGTTTGCTTGTCCATTACCAGTATATGGTACGTAATTCGTCAATGCAGCACTTTGAGGTTGCGAAGACGCTGTTGGGCGTGGTTGGTATTGTGCCGATGGGTGGAAGCCATTTGTATTTGGTTGGTTAACTTTTTGTTGGTCCGCATATTCAGAATATGAGTTGACATAAGAAGCAGGAGGAGTTTCAGAGATTTTGCCGTCAGGATATTTCCATACAATTTTATGTTCATATTTAACACCATTTTCAATCGTATATCTTGGATAATTAGAAAGGTTAATTTCTTGATTATTGTTGGAAGTCAGTGATGGATTGTTTTTCAATTCAAAAGTTGGTTTCTGATTGGTACTACTGCTGTAAATATCTTGCATGTAAGTTGCAACGAAAGGGGCTGTCATGGGTCTCGCGTAACCATTAACATTAGCTGAGCCGGAAAAGCCTTCAGTTGAACCGGTTTGGTAGCCGATTGGTCTCATAGATGTGTAAGCTGCAATCAATTTATTGTAAGTTTCGGAACCGGGAGGAGCGCCAGTAGTGTAAGTGCCAGCAAATGGTTTTGTCTGTAGTCGTCCATCTAAAGCAGATGTTTTCTGAAGTTTTGTACGTTGTCCAAAGATTGGGTAAGGTGGATAAACGGGTAAAGGTTCCCGTCCATTCTGAAGAGGCAATGGATCCGGTAAAGATTCGAACGAAGCGGGCTTTTGTGTTGATACATCTTTATTTCCGTCGGATTCGGATTTTTCAGTAATTGGTTTAACAAGTTCTGTTACGGTTTTTGGTTCAAAAGGACTGATAGATTCCTCAATACTAACAGCTGTACCTGTTTTTCCTGCAGGGAAATAGAAATTATGCTTGCCTGAGAATAAATTGTTTTGATTGTAGCCATAGCCAAGACTACCGTCGATTGTTCTCTTAGCCTTTTCATCTCCCGATGCCGTAGAGTTAGAATCAGCCGTATCATCAGTACCGTTAACAAAATCTAATAAGATTATAGGTGGAAGAATAGGAAGTTGTTCGTTAGTTAATTCTTCTGCGTCAAATGCATCATCTAGATCGATTTCATCTTCGAGTTGCTTTTTATTATGATCAGTGCCTGTTGCAGTTTCATTTTCAAGAAGAGTGTCAGTATCGCCTTCATCATTCGCTGCTGGTCCTGATTTTGGTGTAGCCAAGACGCATGATGTCAGAAGTAAAATGCCATAGATAATCTGAAAATAAAAATGGCTGTAATATACATCTGGCGATGAAAGATATTTAAATTACTGTTTCAAGCATATCGAAGAATTTTTTTCAAATAAAAAGAATTAGAGATTATAATTTCAAATTGTTTTGTTACAAATGAGATTGTTATTATATAAGTTTTTATTTATAATAAATCAGTATTCTTTTTTCAAATTTGAAAAGTTTAAACTGAAATAGTTCTTCAGGTAAATATGCAAATTTTACTGTCTCTAGCTAAATGAATTTTTATGAAAATTTTAATTTATTCTTTCAATAATAACATAATTAGACAAATTACAAATTTTAAGAAATTCAAAGAAATTTTGAGGCAATTGACGACAATTGACGACAATTGACCGTTATTTTCTTGTCACGATAACCGAGGTACATTTTTTAGGTTAAAAATAGTTATTGTAATTAAACATTACATTGGAGAATAAGTAAAATAAAATTTATATAACACGATGCACGCTATTTACAATGGATATTTAATGTATGATTTACGTTACGCATGAGATATGTTAGTCAAATTTCCTTTCCGCTTAATTTTATTGTTTTTAAAATTTATTATAGTAATATTATGCTTATTATAATAAAGGAGGAATTTATTTTCAGGAAATATGTCCGTAGCCCATAAATTACGTTAACAAGATCTAATCTTTATTCACTTTAGACACCTGCTCTTCCGCACCTTTCCAATCGTTATATCCCAAGCTCATCGATATTACTTTTAACATCTAGTTATTCTAATGTTCTTAAGTAATACATACATCATATTTTAGCTTTCTAATGCGTCAAAATACCTGCCGAAAATCTACATCGCCAAACTCGTCAGTCAGATGCTCTAGTACTTATTCCCTATTATTCTCGGTAACATAACATTACTTCCTCGAGCTCAAGAATACCTCAATTCTGCGCAACGTAATTTCCCGACAGAACAAGAGTGGACGCGTGCGGCAATCAAAACCCGATTGCGTTGTCTATAATAGGATTCTTACTTTCACTCCGTTTCCGAGATCAATGTGCGTGCACTTACCCCACGCCTCATCGCTGTGGATATTATGTGATGACATGTACTAAACAGCAATTTTGATAAATACTTGCGTTCCACTTTTTCATTTTTTTCGATTTTGGGCATTCGATATAGAGATTTTTATATAGCGGGCTTTGTTTTGATCGGATTAAAACGGTTCGCTACCGTCGAAAATGTTTCATGCAATAAAACCGATTTATAAGCGCATGGCGCATTTTTTTATTGCACAACAATGGCGTACCATGACTCTGACTACGAATAAAAACTTTATTACGAGTATTATAATGAAGCTGTAAAAGTCCGTGAGTTTTCAACGGGATCGTGCAATTCGTACGTATCATATTGATGTATACGAAAATGCAGTTGTTTACATCGATTACATGAAAAGTTGCTTTATATAATATCTATTTTCAAATGTGTTACAATTAATAGTTTTTAAAATCACGATAAGCCCGGTTTAAATTATAAAAATACTTTAAATGGTAGAAGGATATACACACGTGAGGAAGTTTTAATTATAAATAAATTATATGGTGTTTAAAACAATTATTTTTTTAAAATCAAAAACAAATTACGTAAGCTTATATGTTGTGCGGATATTTATGACAGCACTATATTTTTGCAAAACCTAATGTGCGTGTGATTAAGAGAGGATGAGAGAGAAAGATGTAGAAAGAGAGGTAGAGGGGGTCAAAAAGAGAGGGGAAGCGGTGAGAGAAAATTCTCAAAATAATTTCTCACGTATACAATAATATTTCAACATTCATTATGCTAGTTATGAACGTATTAAAGTAATCGATAAAAGTCATAAGATTTTACAGACTGATTGCAAATATGAAGTATATTTCAGTAATAAAGAAAGTGATATAGAAATGCCTGAAAGTGCCGCGATGAAGAAACGAATGGTATAACCATTTCATGTATTGGAAATCAGTTGAAATTTTAATTAACGTCGTAATAAAAAAAATACAACTTTATATTTGATAAATAAGTTATATAAAACATTTAACATATTGACCTGGTGTGGAGAAAACTAATTGTTTTTTATTTATAATTACAGATTTTCATACAGATTTTTTATATGAATTCTTGTTTTGAGAGCTAAAAAAAAATTGGAAAAGATAATGTGATCTAAAACTTGTAGTTTAAAAAATTGTTTCTGAAATTCTAATTTCGTTTGTCCCAGTCATTTGTATAAATGGAAGCAGACATCTTGTAATTTATTCCCTTTCCAAAAATTCTTTCGTACACGCTTTTACATTTGTAACAGAAAAATAAAATTCGTAAAGATTGAATGACAAACTTTCCCTATTTAAGATTTTCTAATGAAATAAAATTTATATCTGTTTTGGGAAAAAAATTTCAATTATTTTATTCGCGTCCGACTGTGAGTAGTAGTACATTTTTACCATAAATAGATAAAAGATATACAAGAAAAGATCAGTGCTAAGAAGAATCACACTGATTCTATAGATATTACTAGCATTCGATTTTCTCACACTTTTCTAATGTAGATCAATTTATATAATATTACCAATATCATGTAATAATTTTGTAAGTTTTTAATATCTGGTCAAAGTTCTACTTTTGTCAGCTTACACATGCCAACTTTCTTGCACTATATTTAGTAACCGATTACATATAGGACTCCTCTTCAGGCCACGAAAATAGCGGTCGCCCCAGTTGAAAAACATCCTCGTCGTTGCACGGTTCTTATATGCATCACGCGACAACAAATCATGTTTATATAACCCGGTCACATTATAGAAATCTCGTTAATCTATTAAATAGTCTTGTATAACAGCGAAAAATGTATATATTTATGCCCAGCTATTCGCAAGAAAGACAGCGTCGTTCGCTTAAGTGAGACATTAACTTTACGAGCGTTTGCGCGCAGTTTCGAGAGAGAGTGAGAAAACACGCGTACTCAGTACTAAGATGCGCTCTTCCGATCTCTCCGCTCACGCATGCTTGCTTGCGCCGTATCTGATTGGCGCGTGAGACTATATGAGAAAAATCCTTTAACACTTCTCTTTCTCTGTCTCTCTTCATTGCTCGGTTTTCTTTTCTTTATCGTTATTGTTATTATTATTATTATTGTTACTATATTATTCAAAAATGCACTGAGAAATGCTTCTTGCAGTTCCGAACTGTATTACCTGAAATTGAATCTTCTTGACAGTGAAAAATATTGAAGTGCGATTATTCGGCTTTATTTAATTATCTGCGTGACTGAATTTTGGCTGTTTATTATTGTAATTTAAACGGTCGAGAGAGGCTCAAGCGTGCTCGCGCAAGCGCGGTTTTAAACGTTCGCGCACCGTTACGCGTTGCATTTTTACCTCGAAAAAAGAAACGATAAGATCGCTAAGTGATAAAAAGTTATTATACTTTTACCGTTATTATATAAAATGAAATTCTGCGGCGATTCAGAAGAAAACAGAAATGCCTTGCTACGATCTTAAGAAACAAAACCAATTGAAACTTCAACTCAATTTTATACTTTAATTTATAGATTATAAAATCATTTCTTATTCCTTATATGAAATCTGAATTAATGAGCTCTGACAACTGTTTAATCCACAAGAGTTGCTTATTTTATTAAAATCAGTAGACATAACAAATATTTTTCTTATACTAAATAACAAATGAAGAAAAATGTTGTTTATGTTATCATCACTTTTGAAATATTGTTTGTTCAGTGTATCCCATATAATCAGCTTATTTGAGAAATTAAATTTTATCGTTGGAATATATAATACAGATAAAGTAGAGTTTGAAAATTACTACAATTTTAATTTTTATTCAAATTGGAGCTATTTTGGAAAATGGTACACTTATTAATCGTTGATTTTCTATGTTAATTAATATCAATATTTAACATAGATCAATATAAAAATCAGTTTATACCGAGCCTCCACAACTGTATTTAATAATTAGACTTTTTAATTTCAAAGGTAATATTTTAACAAAATATGTTTATAATTGATAAATTAATTATAAAGTTGGTTAAAGTAAAACATGTAAATAAATCGATGTTTTCTCAGAATTTAAACATAAATATTATTGTAATAAAAGTTACATATTCCAGGAGAAAAAACTGTGCGTGAATATACTATTTTTGAGTAGGGGTAAGATTATTGCATAGATTTCAATTTTACTATAGCATTTAAATAATTATAAAACAATCAATTACGTTGAGGTCCGGAAACTTCCTACTATATAACTCCTCTCTCAATATCTTTCTAATCCTAGACAATTCATCAATCATCCAAGATCTGTCTCTGTGACGTAGCAAAAACTCAGAACAAAAACGCGCGTACGTGAGCCGGCAGTCAGCGTAAAAAAAAACAAAATTCCCGAAAACCCCGGCATTTCACCCAATTAAAAACCACACAGCCAAAAAAACAAATCCGGTGGTAGATTGCCCAACGACTGAAATAAACGATAGGGGAACCGTATAGAAAAAGCATCGGATTTTCGATCCACATCGTTCGTAAATACTATACGCACACAAACGCACATACGTATATATGTATACATATATATCTATATATCTACACTCCGCCAGGATGACGCGACGGCGCGCGTCGAACGTTTACGAAAAGGACTTTCACTACTTGCCCAAGATCATCTGTCTCTCTTTCTCTCTCTCTCTACCGTGTGTCACACACACATACACATTCACATACATATCTACTCTCATGCGGGTATACTCGTCATGTTTAATCGACGCGAATCTCCGGCCTTCCTCGCGTACGACGCAAGTGTATATATATCCGAGGTATAAAACATGAATATATATATATATATATATATATATATATATATATATACACGCGCGGACGTATAGCAACGACGTTGTCAGGAGATCCCGCGAACTTTCTCCGCAGCGCTCGGCGCGCGTGCAATTACGGACCGCCAATTCCAGGAAGTAATCGCGCGGCAGCGGCGGTGCGCGCGCGCGCCACGTCGAAAAACAATATTCCCCGCGCGTCGACGCGGCGTTAATGCACCGTGAAACACTTATTGTCGGCCGATTTTCTTTATATTATTGCCCGGCGAGCGCGCGCGCACTTGTAACGTGCCGCGTGTGCAATGACGCGTCGCCGCGTGAACCTCGATTGAACCTGCGCTCCGCGTCGATGTGCGCTCCCGGTACATGCACTGTCCGATGTAATTTTAGCGCTGCTGCTGCTACTCGGCTCGTTCGAGGTGTCAATGTATAAGGATGCGCCTACAAGCGCCGAGTGCTTGATTAAGCGATTACAGGAATTGCGAGGCCCGTCCTGCGGAGATGTACTCTTCGAATACAAATAGTGATTATCTAAGGTACTCCATCATTCCAGTCGTTTCGCGAGATAATGAGGAGATGCTCCAAGTCCTCCAGTTTGAAAAAAGAAAGTTCGTCAGATTTGATTAGAAAATCATAATACTTTTTTCTTCTTTGTTGTATTTTACCGGCATAGATAAACCTATGATTTTGTTATCTTCCGCGTTTACGTGTTACGCACACGCTTTAAAGTTTTAATTAATGTTCAAGATATGTTTTAATTCGTTAATACTTGCTGTTTGTGCATCTTCAAGCACTACAAAGTTTGATTTTGCGTTCTGATTTAATATAAGCATACTCATGCTACGAGAGACCGAGTGCTTGTAAGCGCTTGAAAATGAAAACCAGTTTAAAAAGCCATAACTCGAGGATCCAGAAATTAGAAATCCAAATTTCGAGATGTAGTTTGGAAAAAGCTGTGAGTTTGAAAAGATGACCCTATTTTTTATGTAAAGATCTAATTAAATATGAGTTTAGCATGGCCGATATTTAATTGATGATTAATCTCTGAGATGTAAGGAAAGAAAAAGAAGTATAACCACAAATGAATATTCCAGGAAGCTAAAAATAAGTATATTTTCTACTGAATGAATTTTCAGCTACTTTCCACGATGCTAAAAATGAAATCACCTGAGCTCTCCAGAAAAATATAATTTCATTTTCCAATACTAGCACTGTCTCCACTTTCCATCTCGATCCTATCTCGCTAATAGCTATATCACACACTCATACACACACGTAGAGTCCACGCGTGCATGCGTCGACGCGCCGAACCTCGAATGCATAATTAACGCGCGGGCGAGCCGAGCTGAGCGTGAAAGGTACATATATATATATATGTGAAGATGCAGCCGAGCAGAGATTTTTTTAGACTAGGTCGAGACTGAGACGACAGTTTTCGTCCAAGTTGTGCACGATTTCGGGCTAATTTTTTCATAACTGTAAGTTGGATTTATAATTCTGTTGCTACGCCGAAAAATCGGGATTAATTTTAATTGTATACTACTATATATTTGCTTCTTTTCGGTTAATCTGATAAAATGTACTTTTTAAATTTTTCAATTTTTATATTTTATCAATTTCACTAGCTTCAGAACCATGCATAGGATTAAAAGCATTATAAATAATTTTTTTTTGCAAATAATTATATCGAGTTATTTACATCAAAATGATTTAATATGCATTTCTTTGCTAATTTTTGGTTTATCTCCTTTGATTTGAATATTCTGTTCAATACTATGCAATTAATTACTTCTAAAAGTATAATAACGTAGATGAAAAAATTAAGATTAGATTAATAATAATGAAATATGATGCTACTATATGATGCTCATAAACCGTTAAAGCGAATTTGCAATATTATAATATGTGTTCAGCATGCATAAAGATGCCTGAGTTTCCCACAGTTTGGCCATATTACTTGTTTCTATTTAAATTTTAATGTTATTTAAAAAGTGAATTTAATTGATAAAAATTTATGTTTTATATTTCTTGTCATTTCTGAATATGTATCAAACTGTGCAAAAATGAATAAATTAATGCAAAATTGCAACAAAGTAATTGTTCGTAGAAAGAAAATAGTTAGAAACAACTTAATTCACATTAAGCAGCTCACTTAAAAAGCAATGAACACAAGTCGCGTAAAAAGTAAACAGTCTCATTTGTAATTAGTAAAAATGGGAAAGAAAGTAATAACTTCTGTCAGCTTAAGAAAGAAAAAAAACATAACTATTAGTTTGAAATAAAAATTTCAAAAGCTCAAGCAACACTGTCTTCGTAAAATGATGTAGGACGCAAACGACTGGAGAATAATAAATCTGCCAAGAGGTGGGAAGCAAGTGAGTACATTCATAATTTTTTCGTAGGCGAGTGGTATTATTGATGTTGCTAATAGAAACTTGTTTCGATATGCAAGTGTGAAAGTGTTATCTTCACGGACTTTCCGTTAATGTTTAACTAAATATAATCTTTGAAAGGTGAAAACTGATTGGAGAATAGAATTTATTTAAGTTTTATTTGCAACTTCAAATGCCTTAACAATAACAGAATTATTACTATATTAATTCTATATCAAGCCCAATTATTATAAAGGTTATTAATTTTTTGTTATTATTTATAATATTTAACTACTATAACAAGTAAAATGAATTAAATGATTTAAAGATCAAAAAATGATTTAGATTTATTTTACAATCTTACATAATTTGTTTACATTTTTAATAACTTTTTTGCACTGATAACTGTTAATAAATTGAATTGTATCAGCTGTGTTGACGTATCTTAACTGATGTAGTCATGCATTCACTAATCACACCTATGTAGTACACGTATCAGTTCTAAATTAGTTCAAGAGCGCGAACAAAAAAAATTGAAATCCGTTCCGGCTTATGAGCACCGAGCATGTAGCAAGAAACACTGATATCAAAATTAATCAATGAAAAACTTTCAACATCATAATTATTTAGAATCCCACATTGAAATCATTGAAAAACGATCATCCGATAAAGATGATTCGCTTAAAGTGTAGATTTTCATTTAATGGCAACCGGTCTATTATCGGAATTCCGCCCAAACCCGGAAGTGCGCTCCCTACACAAAAACCTTGTACATGCAAAAAGCAGCAGCAGCAGCACACAGATACATCTACATCGCACTGCATTCGGACAACCGCGACCACTTCATTTCCCGGGCTCACCGCATCTCATTAAATTTCGCTCGCGGTGCAAGTGCACAAAAAAGAAGAAGAAGAAGAAGAAAAAGAAAAAACAAACCAAGCGGCAATGAAGAAAAAAAAAAGAGAAAAAATGGACCAGCAGAGTGCGTTACAGCGTATATAGAGCAGGAATGGGAGACTCACCTGAACGGCCACTGAACGAGGAAGCAGCCTCATCGTGGAAATAGTCTCGTCTCGTGTCTGGCCGGTCTCTTGATAACACTTTTCTCTCTCTCTCGCTCTCTTCTCTTCTTTCTCTCCTGCTCGGTGTCGCGGCGCGTCGTCCTCGCGTGCGTGCTACCGGTACGAGAGACAAGTCGCGTGTGTGTTCGGTCCTCTACACGTCCGGTTGATGAGGCCGCGAGCCGCGCAGCATCCCGCCTTATATGCCCTCCACTGCTAGCTGCGACCATCGTGTGTCGCCTGCGTGTATAAGTTTCACCCGGTGAAAGAGAGAGAGAGAAAGACACACATACGTAAGCCCTCTCGTGCGTGAGTACGTGTGCGAGTGCCGCTGCTGGGACACGCGCGTTCTCCGGTCTAAGTGTGTCTGTGTGCGTGGGTATGTGTGTGTACCTCTCAACAGGAGAGAGGAGATGCGCACGCGAGTACAGGAGGAAGAAGCAAGTGTATAGACGAAGGCGATAGCGATGCTGCACAGCTGATATAGCTTTTCTCCAGAGAGTGCTCAATTTTTCTTGTTATTGGCCGCTTTTGATTTACAGTTGTCACACTTGACGTCTCCCTTTCATTAAACACATACCGTCGATACTATAATTTTATGTAACAAGGCATTGCCGTTGTAAAGTGATAAAATTAAATGAGATGATCCCGCAGTGTGATTTCGTATTTCCTCGAGCAATTAAAGTAAAAATTCTCCAAATGGTGGCAATTCATTTTTATGCGGATTGTTTTTTACATAACATTCTTTAATTAATTAAACATTTTTGCGTCTGCGAACGGCGAGACGTCGAAAACTTTTTCACTTATGAAATTCGCTATGCTAATGTTGCCTAATGCAGAGAATGTGATATAAAGCACATTTCACATGCCAAGATGTCTATTATATGTAGAAGAAACTGCAAATATAAATACACACCTTTCTTTTAATCTCTGATAATCACTAATAAATTGTTTTAGATCAAATGTATTTTAGAACATTAGGCCTCAATTTCAGGGCCATATTTTTGGATATGAAAACATTAGATTAGATATTTAGATTATAGCACTTTCTCTTTTTATAAATAATGAGCTTAGAAAAATAATTAAAACGAGGGCCTATCAGAGTTTTCCATGAAAACGAAGCCGAAAGAGAAGAAGCTGCAGGCAGTCTGATCTGATTCTACTAAACTAAATTTAGTTTCACTTTCAAACTGTCTATTAAAGCCAATCGATTCTTGGTACGACCTTGAGAGATGAAAAAGATTTATTTTCAGCGTTTTTTAGATTGAATTTAAAATTTATTATACGGACCTCATTTAAATTTTATTGGAATTTAGTTTTGATACTCTTGAAAATAAGAATGAAGAAAAGTTGAAATTATTTTAGTTCTAGAAAAGAGTAAGAATGATTCAACGTTAAACTATAAACGTAAATTCAGTTCATTATTTTGCTTATTACCTTGATAAATACTACTGTAAAATTAAGGATATCCAATGACACTAGGATGTTGAAAAGATTATTTAATAAATCAACTGGATATTTTTACTGCGTTTGTTACAAATGATGAATGTTATGAAACATAGATGAAAAATTATAAAAATGTTAACTTAATGTATTGATAATTTATTCTATCTCTATTAAAATCTTTACTATTTTAAGATTTAAACCTTATTTTTAGATGCATTCTCAACAATGGGCATATTTCGTATAATGATTTTTTGAATGTAATTAGTTTTTGTTACGAATAACTGTTTATTGAATTAATATTCTATTGATTAAATAACTACTTACGAATAATTCAATTTTTAGTTTTATTTAGCAAATAAAAATGTATCTTTAGAGTTTTACTCAGTATACATCAAAGCTTATAATATTATCTAAACCTTCTTTGCGTAAATGAATCTTTCGTAAACAAAACTGTTTCCAAATTATAGCTCTAACCACTCATAAATGATCAAACGGTTATAACTGCGTTTTCGAAATAAAAATAATAGGTGCATATTAATTGATATATTTTTTAAAATAATTAACAGTGTATTAACGCAGTTTTAGTATGAAAAGGTAATGAGAGCAATTTTAATATGTCAACGATTACCAAGAAGTCGGGTCATGGTGGTGACCGTGGTTAGTTAGAGTATCTGACTTAGTAGTCGACGATCTTGGTTCCATCAGTTTTTATTATAGGAAGTTGCAGCAGTGCATTCGTAACAGCATCAAAAGGAGAATTTTATATTTTTTGAAAGTAGAGATGGAAAAGGTTTGCAATGTTTTTTTGAAAGGAAAATAAAATCACAAGCGTAACGAGCAAGGATTATCTCTCCCAATTAAAAATACGGATGAAGAACTTTACTTGAAACTGGAAAAAGGAGAGACTATACAAAGTTGTAACAATAAGAAAAAAAGGATTGGTTATGTCATAAACATTTTTGTAAGAAAAACATTAAAATAATGTGGATATATGGAAAAATTTGAGTCTTTACCACGCTATCGCTTTGCACGCACCTATCGTTAGTGCGCGCATTTGTTTCCACTGCCCTCTGCATTACATTAATTTACTATTGAACATAATTAGAAATCACCTATAAAAATAAATACCTACATATAAAAAAAATTTTTGTTAGACAGAAAAGAATAAGTAATTGTCTGGTGATGCTAAACTACACAATAATTTAAGCAATTTCTGAAATTCAAAAACAAAGTCATAACCTTCATCGTTTCCTTTCGTTTATTCATTTTGTTTATTAAGATATTCTGTAAACATATTATTTTTAAAGCTTGAAACATAAAGAGATTTCAAGTTTGTCATGCAACAACAAAATATCGATGAGAGCAGTCACTTTGTGCCTTAGTTGCGTAATTTGTTATTTTGAACCGAGTATAAAAAAGTTTTTCTTCGTGTCCTGGGACAAAAATTTGCGTTCATTTGCGCTTCCAAGTTCAAAAACTCTATGTTTTGTGCGATGCAATATGGGACATACATCTTAAACGTTGACACTTTGAAGGGGAATATCTCAATTCTAAAACTATTATGATATTCGAAAATACATGAATTTATGTGCAACATGTTATATAATATTATATATTATTACAATATTTTAGCATCATAGTTTTTATAAAATGATGTCTAAAATGTCTAAAAGTGAGTCTTTCATAACGACTACTTTAATGCCCCTTTTTTCTGAATGCGGTTTTATACTTTTTTCCATTATTGATTAGTTTAGTTTTCTCTTTTGAAAGATTGCAGTAAAATTAGTCTTTTATATAAAGTTTTTATGGTATAATTTTATCAACGATAATCATTTTTTTTGTTTTTGTTTTGAAAAAATTGATATTTTTAATAATTAAATTTTTCTGGGAAAATATTAATAAGTAAAGAGTAAATTACTAGTGCTTGTACGTCAATTGTGATGTCAATCAATAAATTTAGCTTATGATAGTCTCTATTAAAATATTAAAATAAAGAGTTTTGTATATTTTTTTAAAATTTTTTTTAAAATCTTTTTTAAAATCTTTTATTTTCAGTTGAATCAAGTTCAACCGGTATTGTATAGGTATAATTCATTCATACATTCAGATGATAATAAAAATAGAGTAGGATACGACATTATAAAGTAATCCTCTGATCAATTTATATATTTCATTCTAATAAGTCTGAATATTTCATAATACATGGTTATTCCGAATTCATTTTTTTAAATAAACATTTTATGTAAAATTGCAAAGCATATTTCATTTTATAGCGTTGGAAAGCTTGACACAACGTGGATAGTATTAAATATATTGATTTTAAAGTATCTGTCGTAAAATAAAGAATTCTTTTTTAAGCATACCATTTATATACGTAAATTTTCAGTATTTTATATGCAATCAATATGATACTTTTTAACATTTATTAAAAATACTGAAGAACTCAGGTGCAACAGACGCCTCTTATACGCAAAAACATATAGGTTACCTTGAACATGTTATTTTTTCTATACCACTTAATTCGGCAGTTTGTCTTTTTAAGTAAAAATATTCAATAAAAGATAGTTTTGTTTTGATCAGATTTACAAGTTTTGCATTTAAAGTTATTATGTAAATCGATATTCCTGCGACTTGAGCGCTAAATGGAACGTTTTTATAGTGGTTCGAATATTTTCAGCAGATAAATTTGAAGTGTGCAATTGCATAATAAAAGTGACAATAAAAGACCATGCTTTTTAATTATACGCTAGTCAGAAAATAAAATAAAAATCGATTCTATCCTGGTCTAAAATATATATGAATACATGGATTACCGATTTAGAAATGGTCTTTCAATTAAACATTCGTATAGGATTAAATTCAGCTGTATTACCTATTAACTTTTTATTTCATTTAATCTTATTTTATGTATAAAAATTAAAACAGGATACAATTATTTAATATGCATTTGATATTTTTTTATTTCTATAAATCGAAATAAATTACACAGATTGATACTAAACATATACAGAATTGAATGAGTGTAACGATTCTTTAATTTGCTTCAAAGAAAAAATAACTAAACGTTTAGTTTCGCCTGAAAAGATTCAAATGTAATGAGGACTAATTGAAATTTGATTGTAGCTACTTCCTTAATTGAATGAGATTAAATTACATAAAAAAATGCAATCAATATTTTGTCTCCTATTTAAATCTGTGAAAGGATCAAATTAAATTTTTTATCTTGATAATAAAGCATAGTAACAAATTGAAAAATATAACACTTTTTGTGTTAAAGAGTTGTATGTACCAATAGTAAGATAAAATTTCAGGATCATCGCTATAGTAAAACATTAACATATTGCAATTATACAAGATTTAATAATAGCTCTCGCTGTTAAATCGTCATAAATCTGGATTGGTCTAAGTAGAAAAAGTAATATTCAAGACGAGTTTAACATTACATTGGAACATGTAGGAACTTTCGTGCAGCAAAGTTTACATGTTAGTAATAAAATTAAATTTTATTAGATTATTAAATGAAATTATGTGTTATGTGTAGTGTATTTCCTATTAAACATACATAATATATCTTAGATAGTAAAATTGCGATTTGTTTCTACTTATATATAAATTTGTTTGAAAATATCTGACTGCTTTTGTTTTGGATGATTTAATTTCGTAAAATTAATATGTGTCTATCTCTGCGTGTATAATTCTATTTGAATAATCAAATTTTTTAGTATATTCTGGCCGAAAGTGCCACTTTCGCTCCCAGCATAAAAACGCAAATGTAGTATTTTCGGCCCGGGTATGGTGAAAAATGGTATACGCTCCACGGGAATAAAATTAGAGTGTTTGCTACCCGTGCCTTTGGCTTGGGTGGCAATTCGCGTGAGTTATGGACTGTCCAAATTTTGTCCTCCCTAGGTGCAGCATATACTATATATATGTATATTATATCGTTCGTACAGAACACTTTTTTTTATTAAATCGAATTCCTGTTATATAATCTAATATATAAAAGATTTTCATTGGTGGTAAATAAATGATATATGTAATTCTTGCAAGCTAAATAAGTTTAGTGTGTTTGTACGTAGTGAATAGGATTTAATTGATTTTTTGGAGTAAGCTATCAACTGTATTATTCACAACATTTTCATAGACAATCACATATCTGCAAACTGAAGTAAAACAATTTTTTGTGCGATAACACTATGAGTTTTTTACAATATGACAAGTGCTATTCGTGAAACTTGATGAATCACAACTGTCGATCCCTACTCACATCGTTAAAAATACTCAAACGGTGTTTTCTAATCAAAAAAATATTTTTTTACTATAATATTCAAGAGAAATATAATCCGAGTAGTCATTGAGTGTATAAATATACAATATATGAAGTTTCAAGTATTATTATAAACTGTTTTGTTTCTTTTTTTTTTTAAACGATAAAAATTATGTTTCAGGTCAGTCTTTAGTCAGAATATATCGCGTAGCTGGTATCCTTGGAATGACCGAAAAAAATTAACTAGACTTGGACCAAGAATATAAGACGACTACTCAAATGTCGACCGTTGAATTTAGGGGCGCCAAGGTCGGGTACCCGGATTCCAAAGACCCAACCCAACCCAAAACTTGTGAGAATATTTTATTTTATTCTTCAACTACGTAATACATAACTTCGTATATGTTTAACAAAGAGTATTCATAAAAATGCTGTAGAAAAAATTTTATTTTTTTAGAATATTAACTTTTAATCAAATATATAACCCATGTGAATGAATAAGAAGCAACTTATTCCATAATTATGTACGATCATTTATGATGCATATTGTGCTACAGGTATTATAGAAATATTTACCAATATGTGAACCGTAATATATATGGTTTAACACTGCCCATAGAATAAAGACTGAAGTTATTTTGGAATCCTCGAAAAAATTTTCCATTCCATCTATCGTCATTGATCATTTGATGCAACTAGTAATACTTTTCTACCTGACATAAACATTTATCATGACTATCCGGGAAAAAATTGTGCCAGATCACATGAAATTAGTAATAAATGATTTTTTCCAAATATCACTAAAAGTCATGCCATTATGTAACGCAATCGCGACTGCAGAGATACTAACTAAGTTGTTCTATAAATCATCGATATAATCCTTTTTGAAACATGTAAAAATTGTGACCCAATAAATGTAATATGCTTCATACGAGAAAACAAATAAAAACTTTATAGCATCAAAGAATATGAGGATCCAGCTGGTGCAAAAACTATATCGACTATAGCTCGAAAGTGTAACGAGTGTTACCCACACGTATACGCGCGAAAGCAACGCTACGCCGCAAAGGCGCGTGCGTGCAGTATAGGTATACGCACGCGTGCCGACTGTACGTTTTCTTAACGCCGGGTTCTACTTTTGCGTTATATCAGTACCGCACTCGCAGCTGAATCATCGTTGCTGTATATATCGGAGTGGAAGTGAAATCGGCGAGGATCTCTCTCCGATGCGCGCGCAATCGGAAAAACGCCATATACGCGCGTGTTACACCGTGCCATGGGATTTCTTATCGATTATGAGTGTTTTGACCCTCGTGCTTGGTTTATACGTAATACCTTCGGCTTTTTAAACTGATTGCGAGGAGTTTTCGAAGTGTAAGATGTTTTTCAGGTAGCTTTTACGATTACTCGCGCTTGTGACGATTACTTCATAAGTTTAGAACAAATATATGAGAATGTTTGTGTCAGTGTCATTGAGGTCGGCTGTTGCACGTAGTTGATTATATGCTTTATAATTGTAGATTCTCGTGAGAGCTTCAAAAATATATAATTTTTTTTAACATAACAGGCCTATTAAAATATGTTATTCTAAAAAATAAACAACTTATAAAATATTCAGACTATATTAAATCAAAACGAATCTCGTGTCGTGAAATAAACTGGTAGACGCGTTCCATTGATTAGTCACAGCTATAAATACCTTGAACAAAACAATATTTAATAAATTACAGAACATGCAACATTATGTGAGTATTTTTGTATTTATATGTAATTAATACTGAATAAAATTTCTTATTTTTTAGTTGCAGTATGTTTGAGAAATCAAGTGCTTAATCTCCCTATTTTTGTAAAAAGGTTCATATTTTCGTTGAATAATACTTCTTCTCGATTCTTGACCTGTATACCTACAAATATGTCTAATATTTATGTACTTAATAGAAAATCCTAATAATATTTTTTCCTTCCAATGTACAAAAAGTCATTGAACTTCCTTTAAAAATACCATAGAAATTTTATTTAAATTGTACTTATCATCATTTAATTTAACGTTGTTCGAGGGTTAATGAAATACATTTAATTTAGATTTTTTAATGATTTGTCTTATGCACTACTATAAGTTTATTTCAAAAATAGCATTCGCATCATCCTCATATTGGATCAGCTTCTTAAAATTTACAATTCAGATTACAGATTTATAATTAATGATCTTCAAAACATTGAAAATAGTGTATTGCATCAACGATCCAACTATAGAAAAAATGCTTGCATTCATTTATCATTCACGTAGATATCTATAAGCTTGCACTTCATAATCAATACATAAAACTGCCGAGTTGGACCTACCACCACGATTGACGCCTAAATCAGGATTTCTCCAGACAGCACACGTGTGATTCCGGTGCGCTTTTTATAAATGCATTGATATTTATTATATGACAAGTCTCAGCTTTTTTCAACCACTATTATTTTCTAGATTCACTATCTTATTATTCCGACAGAAATATTATTAATTTAAGAGCACTTGTACTGTTAAATGTGTGCAAATAAAATTGGTCTTGATTCAAATGAAATTTTTTCTCATTATATAGTGAAAATCTCTTTTGTAATTTTTTTACTATATTGTGTTACTATAATTTTTTGATTTTAAATAGATTTGATTATAAATGAATGAAGTTAAAGCGAGAAGAGGACGACGATTTTTAGGCAATCAGCGATAAGTACTTGTGTCGATTAGTTTTTAGGCAGCGGTAGTTATTATATCAAATTATTAGAATCTGACTTTTGATTTAATCGTTGTATTCCATTATCCTTTCATGCATTAATCAATCCAACTTTTTAGTATTTAATTTTTAATAATGTGTAAAGTAAAAATAAAGAATCATCAAGAAGTTGATATATTATATTGATTTTTTCGGAAATCGGTTTTATTCATCGTACAAAGACGTATATGAAGAAGATTTCCATAAAATTGGAGCTTATTTGGCGAAAACAGTTATTAAGAGGAGTCTAGAATTATTAGACTTTTTATAACGAATAAAAAAACAGCTATACAACCTATGGATATGATTTTGAAATTTAGTCCTTATTAAACTACTGTCATATTTAAGCGTCTATATGTTTATGTGTCTTTGTATAAATGTCTACGTTATTCTGATTGTGGAAAAACATTTTTATTAGAGATTTTATACAATATTCATAAAGACATTGTCTTTTAGTATAATCATGAATTAATCCTACGTCTATAAGTAATGCAATGCAGTTACAAGTACAAGATGCACATGATTCCCCGATATTTCAACTTTTTAAAGAAAATTTTTATTTCAAGAAAGAAGCAACTCAATTAATGTTAGATTATACAGTACTTAACTTTATAGATAAATATTTACTCTGTAAGTATTAAGCACAGTTCTATTTTAATTAGATTATTCTGTAACATTTTTCAAATTATAGGTGATAATTGATATCAAATTATGAATATAACGAGAAATTTAATGTATCGATTTAAAAAGTCTTTTACTTTTTATTTAGATTTAAGTATCATGGATTAGCTATGTAAAATCAATGAATTTGATAATGAAGTTTCTCTAATTACTTCGATTAGAACCCGATGTATTGATAAATACTCGTAAGAAATTTGCTTAAAATCCGGAAATACAGAAAACATTTCTCTGATGTGAGTAAGAAAAATGGTATGTGGAAAAAGGTAAGAACATTTTTGCTACCGTACGCTATGTCGGTATCTACCCATAACAGATGAGATAGGTCACAATCCCAATCGAAAAGAAATTGAACGGGGAGAGAAAAGTAAAAGCGCCCTAGGCGGAAGTGAGATGATAGATACTTGATCAATTCCGCTATAATAGAGTAGAGGAGCAAGAATCTTCCATTGATCCTTTTTATGCACAGATCTAACTAAGTGTGTTATGAATAAAAAGTTAATTCTGCGTTATCGTGAATAAAATATCTGAATAGTAAAATTAATATCTCTTTTTGAATTTATTTTAATCTATCAGAAAAGTGTAAATTAGATAGATTAATTTTATAATTAATGTAATTTGTATTTGTGGCAAATTTAAAAAAATAGTTATTTTCAAGTAAGTATATTCAATATGAATAATATGAAAAGAATGAATAATATTCAATTCTTTATGATCAAAAAAATAATTAAGAACATGTAGATTTAGTAGTATCATTAATATCCACAATGTTTTTATGTGAAAATAATATACAAGTAATATTAAATATTGGCCCATAATATTTTTGTATACGTTCACGAAAGCTGAAATGTTTAACTCGCAATTGGTTTTATGATTGATTTATGCCTCATTTCTGTGACATCTTATGCACTACTTAGTTCTGTTAATAAGATATTTAAATAGTATTTTAAATTTGAACAAAATCGGGAGAAAGTATCAATTAATTTCAAAAAATAAATTCACGGCATTTTAACGTCGTTATTTTCTATATTGGTATGTGACTTCCTTCTTCATGTGATTTTTCCTTTCCTTTTTTCGAAAGTTTGTAATTTTCAATCGATTTTGAATTTTGTAGGTATATTTTAGATATGAAATTGTTGTATTATTGTTGTAATTTAATGAATGAAACGTATTCCATAACATGGATATTCAACATATTCAAAATATTCTATTCCATATATTAACTTAACCTATGAGAAGAATCCACGCTCGTTTAACTCCCGAAATATTAACATCCCATGTAAGCAGTTAACGAATGCAGCTTATGCGTTTGAAATGCGCGAAAGAAAAACTAGAACTTTACATGGCGTTGCACCACTATGCTCATCTCTAGCGATGTATAGTGAACTACAGGTTTATACGTACTGCTTGGTATACACAAACGTACTTGAAGAACAAAAGAATAGCGAAATATTAGGTTTTCTATTTTGTCTATATGAAAAGTCAATGCCTTGCACTTTCTTCCAGACTTTTACTTTTTACACGAATGCACTGTGCCTTTTTGGCATCCATTAATTATGCATCGATTGCCCTAAATGCGCTATTTGTATTAAACGAGAAAGTGATAGACAATTATGCGCATTTTTATGACGAAACCAGTTATAATTTTAAATATAGAAAAGCCACTGCCCGAGAAAACAGGTTGGGATGATACCAATCTTACTATTATAAACTGTAAGGTCGACATTTTATTTCAGAACACCAGTATTTAAATACAAACCGATAACAACACTTTGCCATTTAACTTCATTATACAGAATTTATTTTTGTACCGAGTTGAAAATAAGATTCGGTTTCGATTGTTTTGTGCGAGAAACAAAACCAGTAACTTTTCAATATAATTAAGATTTAGTGCACACATACTACACACATTTGTGTAGACCTCATGAGAGTTACACAGTTCTTGGTACAATTTGTGCCATTCTTTCTTCAGCTGTATAAAACTTAAGATTTTGATCTGTGGATCACATCCATTTTCTATAAAATCGAATTTCTACGCATTTGTCCTATAATGTACTATTATGATAAAAATTTGAATATTGCAACTATCAATATTCTTTTCTGTTAAAAGGTTTGACATAGGATCGAGTTTGAAGCTGTCGTTAGCGAATCTAAAAAATTTTTTTGGAGCTATACGATAATCTAAAAGTTAGTCGGTCAAATGAATTGAATTATTATAAATTTAGCATGATTTAACGCTCTCTTTCATTCTGAATAATGCATATTCGAAGGTTTGAATCGAATCTGTTGACCTTTCTTAGTATGTGTATCAAGGAATTAATATGTGAGATATACAAAAATTGTGAAATTTCTAATAATAATTAAATAATTAAACAATTTATAAATTCTTATCGTAAGGAAAAGGTAATTGGGACGTCGATAGAAAGTATAAGGTTATCATGTACTCCTTATGTCTGCTGTGATTTCACTGGTTGCTGTTGTACAGGAGCCGCTAGTCTTTAGCGTCAGTTCCTACTGACTTCGCATTTGTAAAACTGCATAAACGTAGTTACACATTCTTACTAGAAGAGTAACTAGTACAAGACTTCTTTTAAAATAATAAAAATTATAATCTTAATTTGAAGGGAAGAAGCACCATTATGAAGTTTAAAAATAACACAAGTTGTGATAGCTGATGATATTGAGTTAAATTTTGATTAATATCATTGTTTTTATCAATAGGTATTATTTATATTTATAGCTTTGCTATTATATGAAAAGTAATATCAATTCTAGGTTTACGTAAGGATAATAAGACAAGTGTGTTGATGGAAAATAATTAGTTATATTAACGATGTTTGGGAAAAAACAGTGGAGTCTCTCAAAAATAGTAAAAGTTAGTTACATATCACTATGAGTATATGAAATAATAGTAGCATTTAAAGCTTCTTAATCAAAAACTTTTTATTTTATTTTAACTATAAGCGAAGATTGTGTCTCAGATCCGTATCAGAAATTTTTCTCAAACTTTGAGATACGTTTCTAGATACCGAAATATGAAGAAAGCTGCAATATTAGACTCTAACGTGTCAATAAACTAAAGTTATCGACTTTTTCAACTGTATTTTAAAAAAATACTCAATAAAAGGCTATGTTTTTGACGTTAACTATTCATTTTAGGCAAGCTTCACATACGATTGTAAAAAATAAAATATGGAATCTTCATATCACCAACCCTGGCCTATTAGCTCGTCCTTCGCCATCGAAAAATCTGGACAGCATTTTGAGTAAAGGCTTCTGTAAATTTCCACCTAACGAGGAGATAGAATCCAAGCTCTGAACAATGTTTGTTATAGGAGATAAGCACCTTTATTGTCGCCTCAGCCAAACACTGATTTAAGAGCTATTTTTATATCTTAATTATTAAATGTGGCATATCGATAAACATATTTAATTCCTTAAAGTTAAGAATGAATCTCATTCCCTTCGATTTTGCACAGTAAACTGGTGAAATAAACTAGCGAAATAAACTAGCCTTGTGTGCTCTCCGTGAGGATATGTTGTATCTGAAAAGGTCCCAAAGGGCGATGTCTTATAGATGGTCGTTGATGATCGCCTGCTCTACGATAGTTTAGTTTATTCGTTGATTCCGGCTTCATGGCGTTTTTTTCTGACTTTTTCGATTTCCTTAGCAGCTTTCAAATTTCCAGTGAAGTCTTCTATAGAAGTAACTTCTGCAGCGTTTGTAACTATTTGTGTTACTACTAAATGTAGTTTTGCGCGCAAAGAAAATACTTTAACTTTTTTATCAAATATTTATTAAACTTAATATTGAACAGTCTTAGAACATTTGATCGGTAACGTAGCTTAATTCGGAATGCCCGAATTCGCTCTTTTCTCCCCTATCGCTTCTTCTTTTTCAGAGCTTTTATACTTGTTTTTTCAAACACCTCCTTGACAACCATGTATATAGTGAGCGTCTCGTTGGCTTTCCGTGCGTGAGAGCGCCACCGGCTTTCTCACCCCATATTTCTATCTTTTATCGGTGACTTTTGTCTCCGATGATAGAATTGAGCGGCCCCGGACGATAACCACCAACTCATATCGCCGTACCGCATGCCTACGCAACACCAATTTTGTTGTGTTGAGACGCTCGCACCTCCCTTCTTTACAACATTTCATTCAATCTCTTTCTTTTCTACACCTCCCTCTCTCTCTCTCTCACACACACACACACTCTGAAAGAGAAGTAGCGATTTACATTTTTAATCTCTATCAGGAACAATTTGCTTTAATCCAAAAGTTACAATGGATCACCATATTGCGAGCATTTCATGAAGAAGGTTCGTTTGCAACTTCTATAAACATCACTTATTCATCTCGAAATTTCTTTGTGCGACTTAGTGGTTTTTGCTGTCATCAGTTTTTTGCGTCATCCTTACATTACGAAAATTCACTCCTCACCGAATATGGTATTTTTTAAAAGATTCTCCTCAGTTTCTTTACCAAGTCTTTCCTGACATTAAAGTGTCCATCTGTCAGCGACTTCTAGAACTATCGGGGTTCTAGATTTTTCTCCGTGCGAGGACTCACCCAGAAAGTTCATGAAGGTTTGTATTCTTATTTTTATTTACGATCTTATCCTCATTGTTCAGGCTACCAACAAACGATCGCGAGTTACGACTTGGGCTTCGGCTACTTCTGCAAGAGGATGTTTTTCGCAGGACGAGCTTCGTGAGCGACGTTCTCTGTTCAGAGCTTTTGGACGTCTGCTCTTGCTTATGATGTGACGCGCCTCTGGGGCTTATACATTTGCTATCGTACTTTCGCGAGATTATGTGTCAATCAGAGTGGTTATAGAAGCGACATTTGGTTACCACATTTTTATGTTTCTATGCGATGTCGGTGGTTTCGCTGGCTACGAGGGCGAGAGTGACAATGTTTTTTTTGTAATGATGCAATTATGGCGACGAGGCTAGTCGGACTTTTTGATGGCGATAACACTATTTTCGATACGGTGTCGCTTTCGTTAACGAGAAATATTTTCGTTCTCGTTGGAGCATGAACCATCGCGTCTATTTTGTCAATGATGACCCATCATGTTGATTCTTCATGCCCAAATATGAAAAAGCACGTCTTACGGCGCGTATGTTGCTCATAAACGGATGTAAATTTTTTTCGTCCACGAGATCTTATTCCTTGGTTTATTCTTTATTTTTATTTTTTTTGCTTATTGATTACAAAATTTTTGGCTTGTTATTATTAATGCTCTGAATGTGTCTGGTTATAACGTCAACCAGGAGGTTTTATATTATTCGAGAAAAGTATCATTATTGAAAGTCATTATAGAGAAATGCAATCATATCTGATAAGACAAAATATGGACTTAGATACAACAAATTTTATTCCAGGAACAAATAAAGATGAAATATTCAAAACGTATTACATCAAAACCTTATATTACAGACCTTAATATTATTTCTTACTTTGATTGGTTTCGTCCAGCTGGTCAAAGCGGTAGTGATGATTTAAGCCAGAAACCTTAATATGTATGCATCTACACTTACACACACACACGCACACGCACGCACGCACGCGAAAAACAAATTTTAGTGAATTTTTTATAATTTTTCACAACTGTTTAAGAGTAAAAGTAAATAAAAGCATAGCGAAAGATTTTAATAATGTTATTAACAAAACACCATTTTTTATTCGTCAAAAACAATATTTCAATTTGTAGAAAGGTACTATTGAATAGATGAGGTGATGAAAGGGAAGAGATTTTGTAAAGAATAATAATGATTAATTTCGAATACGGCGTATTCTTAATGATGAGTTTAAAGAAATAAGAAAAAATTTGAACATTTGGGTTTTAGTTGTACAACTAAAATTCGAAAATTTCTGAAATGGGCCGAAAGTTACTTCTTATATATTTTAATAGCCGTGGTAAGGGAAAAAGCTGCCGATAAAATGTACTTGGTCTTAACCGCAGGTTTTTGGTGGTGCGCTATGTAGTTTTTTCCCTCTAGGTGCCACCTAGACTACGTTATCGTCTACCTCGAATACCTAGACGACGTACTTGATGTGTTTTAACACCTAGAGGCAAACAACTACAGAACGCACCACCTAGACTCCGACATTGACTACCTTTAGCACTTAGAGTACGTGCTTGATAGAGGAAAAAGAAACTACGGAGCGCACCACCTAGACTCCGTGACCGTATTAATTTACCATGAACTAAGAACTTGTTTAATGGTAATTTTACGGTCGTGAATCGTACCAAGACATACTAGCAGTAGCATTATTTACAATTGCAATGCAAAAACATATGGAGAAAAATTAGTTGGAAACGTTAATCAACGCATTTATATGGTGTTTGATGGTGAATATGCATATTAGGAGTAATTGTCTCATCTGTTTTGTCGTTTGATGTAAGAACTCGACAAACTCATTTCCAATTAATTATTCATCTTTACTTTTATCTTTGACTTCCATTCTTTCATCTTTGATTGTAATAATATAATAATTTCGCCAAAATATCGTATTTATTGGTTTATATATAAAATACAGATTAAACCTATTAAAGCAGGTGCTCGTTACAAAATTCAATTCCACATCGCTCACATTTGGTTACTGTAAATCCCTGTTGCTGCTTAAACGCTCGGGCGTAGTCATCACATGAAAATCTGGTATCTAAACAGCCTCTTATTGCATGCACAATACGATATATATCATCTGAAACATAAATACGTACAAATTAATAAGCGCCTATTATCAGAAATGCTACATATACATTCAAACAAAAATACGTTGAATAAAATAGAGGACACACGCG
>JAWWEQ010000001.1:16803159-16842896 GCA_035583055.1 Torymus tubicola
TATATATATATATATAATCTTCAATTATTCGTTTATCCATATTCTGAATTTCTGAAATATGTATATGAATAATCAAATATATCTTATTCACAATTATCTTGAACAAATAATCTATGAATTAAAATAACGAGATTAAAATACATTATTGAAATTTTATCAATTTTGAATTCCACCCATTACAGAAAGAAGTTCAATGCGAATGATGAAAAATACAGAATGAGATTCTGTTATAATTTTCTAACCATTGATGATCCCTACTTAAAATAAAAAAGTATACAATGATTACCTTAGTTCTAAAAATTTATAACATTTTTTAAAAATGAAAAATGTTCGAAAGCAACCATTAATCACGTCTGTATCATACGACCACGTACATTACTTTTAAAACCGTCAAGAGTCCTAGAAGAGTATGAAGCACACGTGCAAGACACTATCACTTCAATTTATCTTTTTCCCCGACACCATCGTGTAAAACCGCAAAGGATAAACTCACAAACTCCGCATCGATATAGCCCATAACCGATTTCAATTTGTATCGCCCGCGCGATTATTCCTCGCGTTCGACTACTGCTCGACATCTATTCCCCCAGGAAAGAGAGAGAGAGAAGCTGGATGGAAAAGAAAGAGAGATATCTCTTACGGAGATGCGAGGTTCATTCATAACTGTGCTTGCTCCGCGCGAGTTTCGAGCGAAAGGGAGAATGAAAGAGAGAAACAGAAAGAAAGGAAGAAAGAGAGAAAGAAAGAGATAAATAAACGATGAGTCTCTTCTGCTCAGTTCTCTTGTCATCCTTCTTGCTGTCGGCAGTTCTTTCTCTCACTGACCAGTGGATGCTGTGTATACAGCAGCAAGAAAGTAAGAGTGCATGCTCCGACCGATTTATTGTGGAGCAGCTTTTACCTGCGTACTTATCTCTATCACTCGCGGTATAAGGTAAAACACACACACACACACACATACACATACCTCTCGCGGTGAGAGACGTACGTGTAGGTATTATATACAGTCTGAGAGAGATGCATGTGACACGTGCACCCGTAATTTTTAGAACGATCTCGCGGCATGAGGGATGGCTACATGCTCGCTCGTATAAAATCCTCCAGATTTTTGTGCATTTCGCGGCTGTTTGCGTGATTTTTCAGGAATATTTAATGCGTGGACTTTGTTACTGTCAATCTCACTGAGAAAGTGCAAGTTTTGAGGAAAGCAAATAAATTGATTGAAAGTTATAGTGAGATATGTTTAATGCGCAGTTGTTGTCGTAATAAATCAGTATATTATTAACAAAAAATAGATGATAAAGTGTTAATGTTATGATTCAAATTTTTTGTTTTTCAAAGAATAAATAACATAAAGTCTGTATTTTTTCGTTTGTCATTGTTCTGTAAAAGTATTTGCAACTAAAAAGTAACATATCTGTGTAAATAGAATTTCAGATCTCTATTGAACTATTATCAATTGGACTCTGTTGCTATCAATTTAATTACTACTTACAAAGGTGATGTATGGTTAACTCCGTGGAATACGCAGAAAGTAACATGATTTTCCTAAACTGATTTAGTGTCTGGATATTTTCACAACATAAATAAATTACACGAATAAAGCAAGTACGGTGAAAGTGCTCTATACTCGATACTCTTTCTTAATTTAAAAGTCGTTACTATTACTGCCATCTATGGAAGAACATTGAAACTTTGATCTACAAAGCAATACTCAATTAATAATTGATTTACAATAATTTAATTTTTGTGCAAAATTATTGAAGAGCAGATAACTGAAATGAAACAGAAAAAAGATTAGTTGATTTTAATTTAAACTTTCTTGAAAAAAAAAGAAAATATACGATAAATTTAATTATAGGTCACTGAATCTGAATTATATTATGTGTAAACATGTATTTCAGTCTTAAAATAATTAATAATTCGCAATTAACAGCTGTTCTTGTATTGAACTAGAATTCTAACTCAATTTTCATGCGAAATCGAATTTGAATTTCCATTGAATCGAGAGTCAAACTAACCAGAAGAATGTATTAGCCCTGGAATATGCGATATTACCCGAAACTCCAACGTGGACAACGTTCGAGTTTTGAAAGTGTCCACAGGGACAATGCCTAAGGTTTGAATGCAATAGTTTGCACTGGTACCTACGTGTCAATCGATAAAGGCAGCCATTGGAATTGGCAGCATTGTCAATTAGATTGTATCTATGCACAACGATTGCCGACGGTTCTATGCGCGTACTACATTTACTTTTTAGCAGCTTGGAAATTTGATGAAAATAGCTTTTCATTTTATTGACGGCTCTGAAATGTTACTGAATCGAAATTACAATTAAAACAACTATATATAATAAAAATGCCTTCATTCATGCAATATATTTCTCTTTCTCTCTAATAACAAATCAAATACAAATTATATTTGCAATTTGTAACATTAAAAGTCATATTTCTCGTGAATATTTTATCTACTTTATAAAAATGTTCATTTACAGTAGTATAGAAATAATGTTTTTAGAGCTAGAAAAGTCATCCACTCTCATCGATCGAATGCGAGCAAACGAATACACAGAAAGTTGAACAGGAGCGTTTTGAAATATCATCTGTCCCTCTATACATCCAATCTTAGCAGCGTTCGGCATCGATATGATCTCTCTGCGAGTGCGCGCGAGAGCGAAGCTCTCACCAACTGCCCCACTCTATATATATATCCACTCTCTTGACCACTATATATATACACTCACTCTCATTTTCTACTTCGCTCGGCTCACCTGTGCGCAACTCTTATAAGAATCTCTCTTACTCGCCGCGGCTTCGCGCACTGCGCTATTTGTTACCTTCACATATATCGCGCGCATGATCCATTCTTTCTCTTTTTTTGCTTCATAAAGAGGAAGAGCTTCGCCGCGTAATCCTTTTCTGCGCGCGTACAGTGCGCTGGGGTGCGAGTGCACAACTTGGAAATGACGTCTAATTAAAAGGGAAGCATGTACGGTTAATGAATGCCCGCCGGTGGCCCCCGTCCAGGGCGCATTAATCAAAAGCCGTAATTAAAAAAGAGAAGCGGCCAATTCATTAATCAATGGTGCGAGCTCGCGCTCGCATGCGCTCCTGCACTCGTGCGGCGGTATGGAAAATAAAATGCCGCGAGACAAGAGCTCTGCGAATGAATTACATATAATGCAGAAGGCTATAGAGCTGCCCTGCGTGCATATTTCAGGGATGAATCCGTGCTCGTTATCTGTAGCCCTTTCTTTTTATTTAATCTTCTCAATAATCGTGCTCTCGAGAGGTATACTGAAGGTTTTAGAAGGCGAGATGCGAGAAACGTGTGTAAGTTGTGTAAGAAATAAAATTATTCTTGGTCAAAAAAAGAAAAGTCAACTTGCCAATTAACGAAATGAGTTATTGGCTGAGGTTGAGAAAGGGGACAATTTATTGCTATAATCACTATGACAAGTATTTTTGCACACTATAAATTTTGTGAAATAGTTATGTAAAATTAAGTTAATAACCATATCAATTTTTTTTATTCTAGAACCTTTTCAAATTCACTACAAAACTATTAATTAAATTTATTAAATTAAGAAAAAAGGAACATTATAAGGAATAAATAATTGGTATATTTTTAGATATTTTCGTAACAGCTTTATTTGTAACAACAAACATTAGTTTCGATAGGAAACTCTATGCATCCATATATTTGAAAGTTAATAATCATGCATATACATCTTTTAAATACACAGCAAAATCATACATCTTAATCAATATTATGGTCTTAAATTTACAAATGTTACAAACTCATAATTTATTGAAGGGTGCTTATTCTGTAAAAACTTAAAATTTTAAAATAGATTGTATTATCAATAAAGTATATGTTGTATAAACGCACCGTAGTTTGCAAGCAAACTATATTCATTTAATTTTAAGTTAAATACACATATTTTCTATAATTTGCCCATATTTTCAAAAAAAAGAAATCACAATAGTATATTATCTTACATTCTTATATAGCCTCGAATAACGGTCGGAAATAACATCGTTATAATACTGCATCTAACTCTTTGTCTTGTGTTTGGTACCAAAATTAACATCCTCAAGGCTCGTTTGCTGTGTTGGTCGGTACGTCGAATATGGATAACTTGCACGAGTTGGTTCGGCGGTAGCATGATTTCTCGGTGTTATAGATTCAGGGGCATCGTAGTCTCCGTATTCCGGAGGTGAAGAATGTTCATTGCTATTTTTATGAGGTGGAATGTAAATTCCAGGGGATTGTTGAAGCGTCACGCTTGTTGCTGCTTTCTGCGCGTATGAAGATTGCTTCACAGGCTGTAGCAATTGACTGGGATTGTACTGGCCTGGATTAGCGCGGTTAATAATAGTGGGATTGACGACGTAGCTCAGTCCAGTTTTGGCTATCGTATTCGGTATGCTGAGGTACTGCTGTTGATTGTCTCTGCTCACCTGTTGTTGAGTGGCTTCTTGCTGAATCTGCTGAAGGTTCGCTTGTTGAGCAGCATTCTGCGCCAGAAGCCTAGCAAGAGCTTGACGCATCAGTTGTTCTAGTTGTTGAACTTTAATGTATCCACTGGGCCCAGAATTGTAGTCGGTTGTCGGCTGCTGTCCAGAAATACTGACAAGTCGATAAGTTGCTTTCGGGGCGACATTACGTGGCTGCACATCCGCATCTTGGTCGATTTGATTGTACGGGCTAGGACTACGATGACTGCTGGACTCACCATCCAAATCCTTCGAGCTGGATATGATGTAATTAGCGCCATCAACATACTCAGTGTTGGAATCACGATCGGCGTTTCTCAATTTGTTCTTGGAACTACCAGTTTTCTTGCTCTTTTCGCGTTTTTTCTCATCCTCGTAATCGTCATCGTCGTCAGGGTGGTGCTTAGACGGTGCGCCTGGGTATCCGGGAGGAGGCGGAGGGTAAGGTGGTTGGCCATAATAATTGGGATAGTAGTAAGGAGGATAGTAGTAGTAAGGTGGTGGACCCGATCCGCCAGCATAAGGCGAAGCTCCATAATTCGAGGGTAGAGTTGCACCGTAATTAGCTGCACCTGCTGCACCATAGTTGGCTGCACCTGATGCGCCGTAGGGGGACCCGTATGACCCTAACAAACCATAGGGGTTCGTATTGTACGAGGAATAGGATGACTGGTAATAGGGTGAGTTACTCAAGGCATTTTGAGCTGTCGACGAGGCTTTCGAGTAAGGATCATAGGAAGAAGGCAGAGATGAAGGATAATAGGGGGCTTGAGCGTATGGACTCGAGCCGTAAGGGTTTTGGCTATAGCTGGCGGAATAAGAGTCACGAGCGTCTAGCTTAGGAGCGTAGAGTTCTGGCGTGAGTTGCGCAAGAGCTTGCGGCTGCTGAGGCGGTGGCAGTTGTGGTTGGATCGCTGTTTGCTCGGCGCCGCGCTTCATCAGCTTTGGGTTGTAAGGATACTCCGGATGGATGGGTAAAAAAGGTTCATCGTTAGGGTTCGTGCTCTTCCGGTAACGCTGAGCACAGATCGCTGCTGGCGAAAGCAGCAGAATAATCTAGAACACAAGTGATTTAAGAATTTTTTATGAAATAATTGTAAAAATTTTAAATTAAAATGCATAAATGGATGTCAACAGCAAAGCTGATAACAAAATAAATTGATATTAAGTAAACATTAATAGTTGAGTAATATTGTTAGTATAATGTTACATCCGCGATGAGATTGACTTGTTATGTTAAAAGATGAGCACATTTGACCCAGAAAAAGTAATAACTTGGTTTTCGCTTTCATCAAAAAAATGGAAGAAATAAAAAAGGTACTAACGATAAAATTCATCGTGAAGTCCCTTTGACCTCGATGAGCTTGCAAAAGAAGAGGAACGGCCGCCTCACGGGTTGGATGTCATTGAGCAAATATCGTCCCCTTTGCAATGACAAAGTGAGATACACTCTCGCGCTGCGAATTCACCAAAGCTCCTCGCGACTGCGCGGTTCGACGGTCAATGATAGATCAGTCGACACAGAATTTCTCCTTTATACCCCGGTCGGCTGAAAAATCGCCCAGAACTAGTTTGGCTTTTCTCTCTTGCGCTCTAACGGCCGTTACCGGTAAACGGCGGCGCGAGCTCGAGCGTCTATACGTATGTACGTGAGCACACGCCCCGACCCATTCGGAGCAGTGAAAATGGAGATAGATCCGCGCACACGCTTAAGCCGGAGAGACCGGTGTATCTCGTCTCTCGTGGTCGAGTCGTTAAGGATAAATTGCACTTGCTCGCATCTCCTCTCTCTCTCTCTCTCTCTCTCTCTCACACTCACTCTCTCTGTCTCTCGCTTCTGCGTGCGTGAGTTGCTACCGCAGAGAGCATTGCACATATACACCGACGCGCCCGGTAGAGAGGCGCCATCCTGCAGACGTTAATGATGGCGAATTATACGCTGTCTAGAGTAAGTCCAGAGGAACTACAACGGAGAAAATTGGGAAAATTTTTTACGACATCGCACGTCGCGCACTTTTGTACATGTATATATATATATAGATACGCACGCGAGGCTCGGAGGACGTGCTCGTCTGGGGTCTGTGGGTACTTGACTTTTAACAGCTTTCGGGGTTCTTTGAACTAACGGCCCCTTGGCAAGTTAAACGGCCGTATTATGCTCATGTTAGAATAAAATTTTTAATCAACTATAATTTTCTTTCTTGTATATCTAGCTGAAACTGCTATTTTTATTTAAGTATAATATTAAACTAGAATATTATATCTATTTTAATATTTAGATAATGATGTACGTTAAAAGTATCACATTTATGAAACCCGATAATGTTAACAAGAGAGAAAATATTTGCATAGTTTACTCTCTATATAAAACGAGATACGTTTCTTTCATCTCGAGGATATTCACACTGGCTAGATATTCTAACAACTGTAAAGCGTATTCGTATCTCGAACATTAAATTTAAATATGCAGCCTTACTTGGAGGGGAAGAAGTATTAAAAGAACATACATAATTATTAAAGTTATTCACGGTTTCATTTAATCCTGTTATAATACAACGGACAAATATTTGTACGTATCTAATAAACTTAATAACTTTTGCCAATTTAAGTGGGTGTCTTTATTTTCTTTGTAGTATCACGTACATAGTAGAACTTTCCCGCAATCAAAGAAACCTAATTTTTCTTGTCCGAAATGATATTCAGAATGTTAAATTAGAAAAGTTAATTAAATTTTTTGAATAAAAGGTATTCTACGTAATTAAAATGAATTAATTTTTATCACGGTCACAAAGCATGTATTATAATGAAGAAAAGGAAATCCTTATTCGAGAAGATTTTTTAATAAGAAAAATATTAAAACAAAAACTTAAATATCATATTTATTATTGTAATTATTATTATTCTTGATGTTATTATCTTTTTGTTTACGTGCTTTTTAAAATTATTATTATTGATATTCTAAACACATATTTTATTATATAAATGACAAACATTCATGTATTTATCAAAAATTAACGTTACAGATTTCTAGAATTTCCAAATAATATCAGGCTTCAATTTCTACAAAGGAAGTTACAGATTTCTAGGACGTCCAAATTATATCGGGCTTCAATTTCTACAAAGGAATTTTATGTTATCCTTTTTCTTGTTTTAAAAATTTTCACAGTATTCAAATAAAAAGGTAAGAAACAAAATAATCTTATACATAGTTATGATTTTTTTACTACAAGTGTGATATAAATTGTAAGAGTAGAAAAAGACAATGGTTTCTATAATTAGACTTAACAACAGACTTGATCGACAAAGGATGTAATTTAATATAATCATACAATTAGAAGTTATATCATGTCAATTTTGTCAGATTAAAAAATATTTTTGTAATTTAGAAAGTGCCTATTCACTAAATAAACTGTCGATATTTTCAGAATAATTGTTTCCTAGAAATGAGATAAAAATTTGTACTAGATGAAGTAAAAAAATAATTTGTCAATCTATTCCAATTGTTTTATAATACATAACCATAATTCGGTTTACTTATCAAAATAAAGTTTATACAATGTTATACCGAATTGAAAAATATATATTACATATTGGTATAAATGGGGTTTGAAATGAAATTAATTTGTGAACCCAGAAGAAAATAGAATGATTATAAAGTTTTCATTCAAATACACATTTTCCAGTATAACAATAGTATTTTAGCAAAAATGTTGGCTTATTTTTCGAGGTATCGCGATCATTTAATTAAATATTAATTATAATTTAAAGCAATTAAGCATGACTGATGTAAATAACGTTATAAAATTAAATAAATTATGATTTTATTATAACCATCTAATTGTTTGTGCTGTAATAGCAAAGATCAAATTTAAATCAATTACCTATTTTTATATGTATCATAAAGTTTACAAATATTTGAATTTAATTCTCTTTTCTTTTTTTTATAAGAATATCCACTTTTTAATGTGTTTTTGTACAAGTATTTTATTAAATAAAGGAATAAACGTTCGTGAAGTGTAATGGAGACTATTAATAAAAAGGCTTACAATAAAATTAGAAGAATAAGATTAATAAAAACAGTTACCGATGAATATCGACTTTCATGATGCGATCTACCATACCGGCTGGTAAGCAATAACAAGCATAATGTAATTTTGTAAAGTTTTAAGTAAAAAATCTCACAATGGTTAAAAATATTGTGAATTTTCTCTTACATATTTAAGAAATTTGAAAACTATTCTGTCAATTGCATTGTATTTGTAAGAAGAGACCTTGATAGAGCGGTGATTCAACAGGCGGCAAGATGTTTATCCCTCAAGACAAACGTTGTTGAGGATCTGGGCTCGATCGACCAGTTAGGTCGAAATTTTCGGAAACAGTTTGTCCAAATACTGTTCAGATTTTTCGATGGCTCCTGTATGCATTTGATCTGTGGGTCGAATCGATTGAGTATTGATAATTACGTTGAACACATAAATATTGAAAGACCGATTCCATTGCGAATCTCGCTTGAAAAGTTTATTGCACAACCTATACAGGTATAGCAGTTTACACTGGCTCGGACAATAAGACTGGGATTAATTACTCGTCGAGCCGGCGTAAAGTCCCAGATTTTGACCAATTGATACAAGCACCACATATACGCATGTGATTTATTTATCAACACATTGTTGTCCTCCTACGCTGTTTAGCACCATATGAGAGCAAAAATAAGACGACGTTAAACAAGATAAAAAAAGTCCTAATTGATATTGAATCGGCCAAACACTTATACCTAGGCTGTGTCGATCTGACAGCAAGCATGGAAGTATAGAGACAACGAAAATCTGTCATCGATCGATGAATACTTGAAATGCAACATGTTAAACTTAGCTAAAAAATGTACGGATGTATCATTTTACATTTTAAATACATTTTCAAATACATTACAATATCATTATAACATTAAGGTAGGGTTAAAAAATAAATGAAAAGTTCTTTTGTAATCAAAAGAATTCTCATATTCAATATGGGAAGCTCATGCCCATCAAAATAACATTGAGAACGTGCTCAGCATATCTAACTTTAGTAGTTACAAAAATCACGATGCCATGAAATTTCAAAGAGTTAACTGTAGAAAAAGATTTCATTTAAAATTGATTTTTGTATTGTATTATGTTATAAGTAATATTAGTGTTAATATTATGAAAAAATAATGAATAAAATTTTAAAACCACATATCGTTATAAAACAAACGATGAGAATATTTGACAAAATAGTATTTTTCGTATTCAAGGCGTAATGTTATGTTTTACGCCCCGAAGCGAACATTGATTTTAACTCTCCGAGCGCGAAATTTGGTTTACGTCGACCTACCTTGCGAGGACGAAATAGTAAAATCTGACCCTACGACGTAAAGGCGAAATGCCTTCGGCACTCACGAGAGTCCGAATTTCATGTCTAAAGCGTCAAAAAATAGTAAACGCACCACCTGCCCTCAGGAGATTTCTGTCACACGTATGAGTTTGCTTTTCTCACGGACGACGTACACATATCTATGCGAAAATCTCATGTTTTGTGTCTTTGGTACACAATGTAGTATTCCCGAGTTGTGCAAGGAAAATTAAAAAGAGTAAGCTCTGTATAATCAAAACCAGTCAAATATAGATCATGATATACAGCCACATATCTACAAGCACATGCCTTTATGAACATTACCTAAAACTAATGCATTTCAATTACGGAAGTTCAATAAAACATTTTTAACACTTTTTCTTAAATTTCTTCAAATACTGATTAAAAATTTCCTTTGATTTTTATAAACATGACAGTTTTTACTTACCAATAATATAAGAAAAAATCATAGCAGGCAAAAACCGGCCTGTCAATTTTTTAATCATATTATTCTTCATTTTATTAACTCTGTGGTTTACAGTTATATACATAGAAAATAAAAAACTGACTAAGGCTATTTCCTATAAAGTTACGTAGGTCGATCATTTATAGTGAAAGAGAAATGAAACCTCCAATCAGAAAATCAAATTAAAATTACAGCGTAAACTACAAAATTTTAAAAAAGACAACCTCTACACTGCAATGAGGAACAATTATTTCAAATGTCGAGCAAGTCTTTAAAAGGAGGGGTGCCACAAAAACACCTGCCCGAGAAGATTGGAAAAATCCTGGAAAAGTGCGACAATGGAGGAAATTGTTTCTCGATTTCCTTTCTCGGTCTCTCTCTGTCTCTCTTGAGAGAGGAGGAAATCGATATCTTCGACTCTCGCACGTCGCACGCACCGAAACCAAGATAAGCCGGGCGACCGCATCTCTACCTCTATCTTTCTCTTTCTCATTGTTCTCTTCCTCTCCCAGCAAAGTTCCCCCTTTCTTATAGAGGATACACTCGCGAAGACAATTCGCACGCGAGAATTGCCGATCGAAATCATTCCACGCGGCTTCCTTTTTCCTCCCGGCGTGAGCCAGTTCGAAAGCGATCCGCGTGCGCGCCTCCAAAAAAGAACGCAGTCCCGCTCTTGATTCTTGACTTTTATCCGCGTACGCGATGGAGGGGTAATGCCGCTCTGCACAAGGAGGAGCCGGGCTGCAACGCGAGCCGGTGTAGCCGGCTTTTACTTTCACCCGAAAGCCAACCGAGTGAGAGTGAGGAGGAAAGACAGACACGAGTGTCTTTGACCGATGTGGATGACCGCACCTTTTTCGCTGGGACGCTGAGGGGACGACGCCATAGGCGCTTCGTGTCGTTGTCGCTCGCTTTGTTTTGCCGGCGATTAATGAGATCAGTATTGACAAAAATCCTGCCTCGCTTTGACGCTTTTCTATGTTGAAATTGAAAGCTTTTGATCATCGAAGTTCTCGATGCTGTGCTATTAAGGAGTAACCTATGTTTTAAACTTTAAATTATATTTAATACATATACTACTGAATTGATTATAAATTACAATTTAATTAAACTTATTCGTGAGAATTATTCGTTCAGTAGTCGATAGTAACTACTTTGGAAATAAAAATGTATGCTGTTAGGTTTGCATTCATTTCATCGAATTAATATTATAGGCGAATTAAGAGATAGATACTGTCAAAATTAACATTGTTATTGAAGTTTTTGTGTTTCTAGAATAATGTGTTTTCAATGATTCTTTAATTTTATAAATGTCGAATCTTTACGAGATGATTTTAGTCAAACACTAGAGAAATTTTCAAATTCATTAAAGTAGAATAAAAATATAATTATCTAACGATTACGTTCATACTTAACTGAATTAGAAAGTAGTTAATCTAGTGACACATTTTTTAATATACTGTTGTGCATATAAATAGAAAAGGTGAAAAGATAGTAAGCAAACACTTTCATATTTTGCAAAATAAATTGAATAAAAATTCAGCAAAGGAAGGCAAGTGCCGTTAAAGTTAAAACTGAATTATAAATACAAAAGGGAATGCATGAACTCTGTTTCGTCATATAAATAGCTATACGTGCAAGTATGGTATCGCATACAGGACTATACTGTCTATCAAAATTCTAAAGCCGTTTTGTGTAAAAACTTGCTCAAACCAATTAAAATTAAATGTTGGTAAAGATCATAGGCACCGACTTAGTTTTTTTTTTTAATTATTGTCAATTAAAAATAATGATATAAAGATAGTAATTAATCCTTTCCTCGTTATCTTTGATAATAAATCATACAGCGAGAAATCTCAACAAATAAAATCAGCTTTATAATATATTATCAATACCTATTAGATGTGTTTGCTTTAACACTGACTATATAATTTGCATTCACATTGCCTTCCGGTATATAATCATTATTTGTAAACTAAGCTAACGATTTTTCTATAGCAAGGCACAAAAATGAACTCGAATTTTCGTTCGATAGCGAGCTGCACTTACTCAGAAGCATGATATTTGCGCGAAAAACAGCTTTGGTATACACGAAAAAGGAAAAAGCAATCAACTTCGCGTCTTTTTCGTGTATTAATGGAATGAGCGCGCATATACACGTGGGTCTATAGAGTAGAAGCCGATGCGTATTTTTCGCGACCAATAACATGCACACAAAAGCATGTACGGGCTCGGATACACTAGGCAGTATTGAAGTGGAGAAGCAAAACTGGAACTAGTCCCGGAAAAGTGCGAGCTCCGAGAAATACATTTTCCACGAGTATCTTTGTGATTTCAGCAGAATTGCATATACACGCACCGGATAGGCGGATGCTAGGGTAGAAGGAGAAATTTTTTTTTTCACCGTGGGAAATTGCTTCAAAGCTAATAGAGCAGATAGTATTCGCGTTATGCGGAAAACGTCGTTGGTAATGAGTTTTCAAAAATTATGGCTCTATCTTGGCAGATCTTGTCAGGACAATTAGTAATTAGAACTTTCGCTAATGAATAGAAATCGTTATATATAAATTTTTTGCTGTTTTCTTGAATAATCTAAAATTATCTTGATTGTTCAATATTATATATAATTAATTGTATTATACACGGTTCAATCTCGAAAACATTTTGTATAATTATAATACAACTTCAAATTCTATAATTTGAATACAATATTATTGTTGGAAACGAATTCAAATTGCTAAAATGAAATTGTTGATAACAATGCGAACTAATTAGTTTAGTGAATTTATAGCCGTGTATGTTACCATTATTTCAAAATCTTTTTATGTATGAATTATGTTTAAGAAAGTAAACTTTACTTTAGTCCTTATCCAGTAAGCTGTACCAAAAATGAGAACGAATGAAACATAATTTTTCTTTTCATAATTTCATTTGTTCAACTTTTTAGGTCAGAGTCATGTATTTTATTTTATTTCAAAAATTGTGATTTTACTAGCCATTAGAACTGATTTTACTAGCTATTACAAATTCATTATTATTTTTTTAGATCTACGTCAATATACTCGTAGATATACGTAGATTTTAGACCATTAAATTCATACAAAGTAACTATAATGTTTACCAAAAAAATTGTACAATTATACAAAGTTATAAACTAATATACTTTACAAAAGATTTAAATTATTTCTGAAAATAATTTGTTTTTAGAAAAATCTTTTATCCAAGGAATATTGTACATGGAATAATGGAATATTGATGAAGTAGTACTTTATGCTTTTATTTCTTTATTTGATCCGGGTATCCAATCAGTCTTCTCAAAATAATGAAAGCTTACTTCTTCAGCTGCTAGAATTTGATTTATCAATATATAATATGAGTAATTATTTTAAATTGCTTTTAATTTATTTATTCAATCTTTCTAAATTAAAATGTACTCTCAATTCATAATAATGAATAGGTCAATATCTGTCATTTATCTCATAGATTATTTATATATTATTATTCTCGAATATTATTGACGTTTTTAAAATAAACGTATGTATTATTCGTAGATTAAGATGTTATTTTAAATCTATGAACTTCTTCAATACAATAAAAAGGTGAACATATAATATACTTAAAAATATTTAAAGAGAATTTTTTATGCTAAATTTTAATATCTTGATGTTAATTAACATCAACATTTTCCTTTTTTTTTTTTAGTGATCTAATGGATGAGAAACTCAATTCTTCATACATGACAGGTTAATACACAAAACCATAATAAATGTTTAACTAATAAAAGTTTTGAGTAGAAAGGTCTTGGCCGATAAAAGTTTTTGAAGGATAGACCATTTCATATGCACCGTTCAGCTGCGTACACGAGTATATCCAAAGGAAACCGTTTCTCTCTGCGGTAGTGGAGCAGTTTATATTCCAGCGGTTCTGGAGGCGTGCGTATGTACATGCACGCATACCTTCACACACTGTGGTACAGGGAAACTAGGCCAAGTGCACGCACTATGTAAGTATATACACTTGCGTGTGTGACGTTTGCTCGCGGTAGACGGCGTCGCGTCTCGAAAACTTGATCGCCGACGATTAATTTTGCACTAATTATTTCACACACTAAGCTTCTTCAATCCCGACCAAGTTTCCATCTAGATTTTGTCAGATGATAACAGCTCGAGATGCATGTAAGGCTGCTATCTCAATTTTATTAGACATAATGAACTTTATACCGAACAGATATGCTCTTGAAAAGAAAATTCTTTGAGAAAAATATTCAAATAATGGAAAAGTTATTACATATTAATTATGAAACTATCTTGAATACTTGATTTCATCTTATACATAGATTATTATTAGTTATTAGGGCCATATATTTATAGTTGCATATACGTAGGTGTACGTAGGTGTTGTTGAAAATAGGGAAATTATTGAGTCGATTAAAGGAAAGTAACTTTTATTCATTATACCACTTTTGCGATTAATGAAATCACTTATAGAATTTTCGTTTATAGATACTTATATATAGTTCTTATCATGTGAGTATTTTGAATTTACTTTACTTAGAATAAGTAAATTTGATTTTAATTTCAGAGGAGCAGTAAACAACTTTCTCTTTGAACATTATTATAAGAAATTCTAAATGGGCTTTCCACATCTTGCGGGATTTATAGAAACTATAAAAATACGAAATACTTATTATAAAATAAATGGAAGGATGATATTCTTTGTAGTTTTTACAAAGAATAGCATAATTTTTTAATATAATATTTTCTTTAGTTGTGTATATATATTTATAGTCGATAATATTTCTTTTTTTTTTTAAAGATTTTTAGTTATTGTTTCACGTCGTTTTGATTCTTAATAACTTTTCAAGAAATTTGTATTTTTAAACGAATAAAAACTATCCGTAGACAATTAGCATTTCCTATATTTCAAGACATCGAATGTGAGCACGAAATATATTTGATAAAATAGTACAATAATAGATGCACAATAACACTTCCTCTATTAATATGACTCTAGAAGTGACAAAGGCATAAGTAGTGGCTGTTACTGGACACTAATCGTCGATGGACTACTTTCCCCTGTATATTTATAAACACACATACTTTTGTATTGAAACTTTTTGGAACAAACATACATATATATGTATACTGCAGTTGTTGAGTCACGCGTATTTACTGTTCCGTCAAAAAGAGAAGACTCACGTTCTTTTATTATCAGTTTTTTTCATTTCGTGTTTACTGCAATGCCCAGAGCGTATTATCGACATATATACTGACAAATATATAAAATTATAATTTAAGTTTCGCATCATATATTATAAATTTGAGCACATTTAATTAAATATTGTAGAATTTAAACGAATCAACTAGAAAAAAATTCTGGAGATGTCTGAATTATATAATTTTTGACTGGTATATCTATATGTATTTATTATGACTATTACAAGGTAATAATGTCTATTAAGATTATAGTTGAGAGTATTTTTTTATTTTTACGTTGATTATTTGGCTAATTTAAAGTCTTCTATATCCAAAAATTAGTTTTAGTTTGTTTCTGCCACTTTAATAAAAACTAGTAAGAGTATCTCATTCCCATCAATATCCGTTAAAATAACACAATTTAATAAAAATTTAATGTGGATAAATTCCAGAAGTTGTATAAAAATCGACTGCGCAAATTAATACAATCAGTGAAATACAAAGATTGGGATCCTAATTCAGTTATTCAATATGCATATCGGTAACTTCACGGCAATTTTTGAAGGTCAAAATTTAAAAATTCTTCAAAATGTATTTTTCTTGTTGATTATTAGCCCCAAAATACAACCCTAGAGTTTTAGACCTAAATATTCAATTATTCAAAAGTTACAATCAATTAAAAATTTGAAAATTTCAATTTTTTTTCAAAAAACATCAATTTTCATGATTTTTTAACTCAAAAAGGTGAAACTTTTTGTATAACACAATAAATGGGAAAAAGTTTGCAATTTGTGAGTAGAATTATATATTATAATATTTTAATAATCAAAAGCGGATCATCTATATTACAGTAGTTTTTCTCATTTTCTATATATGTCAAGTATAATATAGAATTTTAAAAATATTTATTACTTCTGTAAGAAAAGCTAATTCTCATTTACTACATATCATTATATTTTTCAGTTGTTAGATTTACACAATAAATAATTATGCAGTATCTGTTAAAAGTATTTGCATATATAGCTAAAACAACTAATTGTGTGACGCTTCAAAGCATTTTGTGTAGCAATGCAAGTAATAAGCTATTAATAATTAAATATGTTATGTTTAGTTTGTAAAAGCTTTTTTTAGAATAGAAATGTGTAATTATATAAGTATAAACTTGTAATTATAAAATGTAAATAATGTTGAATGAGTGATGATATGAATAGATATACAAGTAGCATGTAAGTATTTGACATGCATGATCGTTAATGCATTAAATATTTTTGGGATGGGATTATATTAAATAGTGAATATTGTGCAAAAAAGCCACCGACTAACCTATAACATATTTGAAATTATATCAGCTGTAATATAACTATATTCATATACATAATGTGTCAGAAAATGACTAAAAAATGTGTTTTTTGCTTTTTTTCACACTTACTCTACATAATTCTACACACCAATTGAAAATTTTGTCTCAATTAATGTGTTATACAAAAAGTTTCACCTTTTTGAGTTAAAAAATCATGGAAATTGATGTTTTTTGAAAAAAAATTGAAATTTTCAAATTTTTAATTGATTGTAACTTTTGAGCAATTGAATATTTAGGTCTAAAACTCTAGGGTTGTATTTGGGGCTAATTATCAACAAGAAAAACCCATTTTAAAGAATTTTTCAATTTTGACCTTCAACAGTAGACGTGAAGTTACCCATATGCATATGTGGAATTTTACGAAAAGTTTCCCCTAAAGTGGTTCTAAAAACGACGAAAAAAATGATGATTTGGTTATTTTTTACGATTTTCAATTGCATGTAACTTTGCATAGAATTGCCCGATTTTAACCATCTTTAGTTTAAATTAAAGCTCTATCCTTGTACTTGAATTTATTTTGTAAAAAATTCGTTGTCATATTTGGAGTCTTAATATTGATTAATAATGATTGGTGACTACTTTTCGTCAAATTTTTCCATGTTCAATTTCAATAAGAAAAATGGATTTGACGATCAAAGGGTGTCACAAGATCGTTTTCTTTGGTTAAAAATTTTGCCCGCCTCTTCTATATATGATTTCAAATAATAAACTCTTTTGAAAAAATTGAAGTCTGTAACATTGACATTGGTTGTTTCCTTTTTTAAAAAACTCAAATTAAACTTCTGCTTTTTTATATGTGTACCACATAAGTACCTCTATCTTTTTCTTTTATAATTTTACATCGGTTGAATACATGTTTAATACTTGTTTGATTACCTTCACATGCTTTCAAACAATATTTTAATTATACGCACTTCTGGTATGTCGAAGAGTAATGTATGCATATGAATTTTGCAGCTTTGCATGCGATGCAAGTGGAATTTCATTGTTATTGTATTATCATAAACCGTTGTTTCCAAACATATCATCAATATAAAATATGTCAATAATTTTCATCATCGAGAGGAGGAAAGGTGAAGATAGAAATATTGATGTAGCTAGATGTATTTACATTAATTATTACATATATTATTTTCATTAAATGAAATCAATATATCAATAATTATAAGCATAATCAACTATAAAACATAATTTAGTATTTCCTATCTTAAAAAAATGATGGATTTGTCGTGACATTATTTTATTCGTGATTTGATTGGTTGGAGCATATGGATTGCTAGATCATAAAAACAAAAGTGGCGCGCGAAGCGCGCTTAGAGATGACTAGTATGTATAAAATCAAAAAACGATAGCGATAACACAGGTAAATTCTGAAAATGTTTGAATCAAAGGTGACATATAGAAATGGTTGGATTAGCAAATTATTATAAAATTAATGATAAAATTTGGCATTTTCCGCGTCATCTTTTTAGTACATTACTACATGCATATATGAAACAAAAAATAATCATTAGCATCGGATTATTATTCTTATTTAATTCTATGTATAGATAATAATTATTAATGGAACAAAATTCAGTCATTTTAGAAAAAGTACTAATTATTTTTAAGAAAACAAATAGGGACAGCTATTAATTTTTCATATAGTATTTATACTTATTTAATATTGAGATTTTTTTTAAGACTCAACTATTTCTATTTACAATGGATGTTCTCTTCATAATTTTGTATCTGCAAATTCTACAAATTTGTATTAATTCTATAATCTAAATTTAAGTCTTAAATGATTTCTTGGTAAATTTCGTGTCAAATGACAAGTTTTATGTTTATTAAATGACTATAACTGTATAATTTTCTGTAATCAGAGCAGATCTTGAAAATAAATATTATGCGTGCCTTTTACACGGCGACTATGTCAGTACTCAAATTTTACAGTTATACATTATACAATAAGAGTAAACGATGTAATATTGACTTAAACAACACGTACGTGAAATTATGAAATTCCTTGTTCTCGTTAGAGGTGTAAGAGGTCCAACATATTGGGCATGTATTTCGTGCCAAAAGTGGGAGGTATGTTGTGCCAAATTCGGACAGCGTTTTACTGCTATAAGAACATATTAATGTGTTGCAGTTTTTTCAGAGCACACAAACACACACATGTATATGTATCGTATGAAATTGAAGAAGTAGACAATTTCCATAAGTTTAATATTTCTGAATCGTCTTAGCTGAAATTACTACTTATAACGCGGGCAATAAATTCTAATTTAGCTCAAATTTGAGTTGCAAATAATAGAACACGTGTATAATGGAATTTATTATCTATTACATTTTAACATCATGTATTTCAATTATATTCAGTTGTCATGTATACAGGAATATTAATTTATATTTTTGATCTGTGAAGCAAAGCGTTATGAAAAGGTAAATTTATTTATATCAATTAATTAACAATGCAAAAACTTGATTATATGAATGCCATTTGGAAAAGTATAATATCTCTCATATATATTATTCAAAAATTAATATGCTGCTAAAAATTATGATCATTAATTACATTTGTCTTCTTTTTATTCTAGAAATTATATGAGTCGTACATAATTAACGATCACTGAACTCCTTCTAATGTCTGTATTTATAAAACAAAAGTTTTTCCCCTTCAAGTAGTTCATTGCACTATATACGTATCCTCGAGAAAAATGAAAAAATAAACAAAAGTCAAACGAGATTCCGAAGAGTATTTGCCCGACCACTTTCTAGTACAGAAATCGAACGTGAACGCATGAAAAAAGATACAACGATTCTTGTTTACGCATCAGAACTGCAGTCAGTAAGCGAGAATGACGAGAGCTTTTTGCCAAGGTAGTTGTAAGCTGTTCCTACTCAGGATAGTCGAATTGGAAAGCCAACAGCTATCAACTTCATCCGGTTTTAGTGAGAAAAGGAGAGTGAAAAGAAGGGTGATCCGAAGAGCGGAAGGGCAAGAGTATACATGTGTATATATATATATGTATCGCATTAGAACCGGTCACGCCTAACTTCGTGACGTCCAGCTCCACGCGTACATTAATCCGCGCACTTTCCTAAATAAAACGTATATTTAGAAAGGATGTGATCTTTTTATCTAGTTTTCGCCTTCTTTGCTCATAAAGTAAAAGTTATCCTGCGTTTCCTACGTGTCTATTTGCATTTACAAAAATACTCTCATAATTATTTCACTTTCTCAAGCCGAGTTATCAAATTTAGAGCGTTTACTCTCCAAAAGAATGCTCAGTAGATTAAATGTGGTCTACTGAATTACAAAAAAATAAATTGCTTACAGAATTAGATTTGAATACAATTTCTCATAAGTTTTCATATTTTAATGACATTAAAATCAGTTTGAATAGCTATACGTTTATGTTTAAACTATCTTTCTAATTATAAAAATGACTAAAAAATAAATATTTCAGTTCATCTAGTTTTACCACAAATAATTACACGCCTATAAAAGGCAGAAATGGGAAGATAATTTAAGATTAATTGATAGTTGTATTTTGAGAAAAGCCTGTCTTAACACTAGAAAGTTTTAATTTTATACTTTCATTAAATTAATTAAAGCTAAGGTTATATTGTTTGAAATTAAAAATAAAACAACAATATCATCGTAGGTAAAATAACATTTTTATTATAAAAATTACTACAACTAATTAACAACAGATCACGTGTCACTGGCAAGTAGGACTCAGTGTAAAACAATCAAACAATCTATTATTACAAATAATCGTAGTACATAAATAAACAAAATAATATAAAAAAATTAAACTATTTCACATCTGCGCCGGTAAAGATCAACGCGCGTATAGTTTCAGCCTCAATAATATTGCTATATGCGTCTGATGATTCACACGAGTACGCAAAAGTGAAAACGAAGTGGTGAAACAGAAATTAAAGCTCGATAGCCATGCAGGTTTCTCGTTCATACGGATGACGCACGAGAAGAGGCTTGCTTGTTTTCGAAAATTCTCTTGGAGACGTACGTACGCGCATTACCGCACGCGCAGAAAGTTCGCTTCATCTGTGTATGTACCGGGCTGCAACAACATGTTACGCGTTATACACGGGAAGGGGCCGGTCAATACCCGAGCGCGTGGCCTAATTTTTCTTTAATACTTTCCACTAGGAACGGAATATGAAATCGTATCGTAACCCGAGCTACTTCCGGAATCTTCCTTTTCTGTGTAGGCCATTGACGTCCTACCTGCAGGGTACCTAAGGTAACGTGGAGAGTGGCTGGAGTAGGAGCTTCCTGAGTCAGCTGCACTCTCGTATGAGTTTGATGGGCTTTGCGAGTAGCTATCTACTGTGTTTGATAAGCTAGATGATGAACTCGATGATGGGCTTTTATAGCTAGATACGTTGCTCACGTCGGATAATGAACTACTGCTGGGTGATCCATAATTCGCGCTTGGTGATGAGTAACTTCCGTCGGACGAATCATAATTAGTATTTGGCGCTTTGTAGGAAGAATCTGATTGGTAAGAGGAGCTAAGACTTGGGCTACTGTAGGTACTTCCGTGGCCTGAGTAGCTTGAAGTGTCTGCTGAGGCATAACTCGGACTGGCTGTTTGAGAGCTTAGGCTCGGGCTACTGTAGGTGTTTCCGTGGCTTGAGTAGCTTGAAGAGTCGGCTGAAGCATAACTAGGACTGGCGTTTTGAGAGTTGTAATTTGAATTGGAGGTTGAGCGAGTGCCGCTAGGAGTGCCGTAACTTGTAGATGGAATGGAATAGGACATCGCTGGGGTACCATAGCTGGTTATTGGATGGCTGGACTGTCCAGATGAACTGGAACCGGAGTTAGAGCTAGAGTAACTTGGAGCTGTTGAGTAACTTGCGCTGACGGAGGTAGAGTAACCGGAGTCTGAAGTTGCTGGAGTTCCATAAATTGTATTGGGGTTACCAACGTTAGTTAATTTTAAAGTTGCAGCGTAAGCGCGCAATTGATCATTTGAGTACGTAGGGCCCGATGATGAAGCTGGTATGTACTTAGCATAGCTTGTGGAGGAAGCTGTTGCCGGCGAAGCAGCGTACGACGAACCTAATGGCAATTGGTATTGATAACTAGAAGCTGAAGAAGAACCTGGGTAAGATGACGAGGCGTAAGATGAAGGCATGGAGATCGTATATCCCGATGAAGGCTGTGCAGAAGAAATAGCAGATACGGGGACACTGTAACTCGCGGGCGATGCCGATGCGCTTTGATGCGGTGCTGCCACAACGTATCCTCCAGTGACGGCGTGCGATGAAGTATCAGATGATTGTCCAGAACTGCTCAAGGAGCTAGTTCCAAGTCCATGTGATCCTGCACTGCTCAGACTCGATGAAGGGTAACTGTATGCTTGTAGACCAGAGCCGTGAGAAGATCCCATGACGACAGGAACAGTATAGCTGCTATGTCCGATTGGAGTTGATGAGGCATACACGGGTACATATTGCTGCTGTGACTGTCCGATACTTTGAACTCCTTGGGTACCAAAGGTAACAGGTCCATTTTTGTCTGCCGGCGAGAACAGACCCACGCCAGAGGATGAGTGACCACTTAAACCTCCGTAAGATAGGCCATGCGATGGAGAACCATAACCAGAACTCTGGCCCAAACTAATAGGTTGTCCAAGACTGCCGTAGTTTGCAATATTGACACCTAAACCACCATAGCCTTGCGCTGGTTGAGCTGAAAGGGCAAACGGAGAATGGCCGAGGCCGCCGAGTGAACCACCACTGCCATATCCGCCGAGTGAACCACCACTGGCATATCCACCGAGTGAACCACCACTGGCATATCCACCTAGTGAACCACCACTGGCATATCCACCGAGTGAACCACTACTGGCATATCCGCCGAAACCAGGAAATCCATGGGTTAAAGATGAAGCCCCAGGCACCGCTGTTTGGTAACTCTGTAGGGATGGGCTTCCATAAGACAGACCGAATGGATAATCACCGACTCCTCTTTTGTTTTTCGAATCCTTGAATCTTCGCAGTGGTCCGTTAACTTGTTGCGGTGGATGATCCTTACAAGACACGTGTGATAGAGTGGCCAGTAGCCCCAAGAGAATCTGTAATTGAGAAGTATTAAAATGTAAAATTGAAGTTAATGATAATAAAATTAAAATGTCAAATAAAAAAAATAAAAGATTATATATTTAATTCAATAAAAATTAAATTATCGTCGTCCATTATTTGAATTTTACGTTAACTTCCAAAAATATTAATGAGGCAGGTACACAATATAATTAAAAACGAATAAATTATCAAGCAAACACTTGACGACGAACAATTGCGGAGCAACAAATTGAAAATAACTTACTATGGATCGCATAGTGTGTGTGTGTATTATTATTGTACGTGTGTACGCTTTACGATGTTATCACGCGTACCAGAAAGCACCGAATGGTATAAGGTGGCGTGGTCTTTCTGATGGCATTGCTGACCAGATGAGACCTTTTATATCGCGATCCCCTCTCGGCACGGCTTTTACCTTGCTCTTGCTCAGCCGCAGCGAGAAACGAAAGGTCTAGGTGAAGGTAAGCGTATAGTAGTCGTCTCCGCCACGAGCACGCGCGCGCCATGCTTTGGCGAACGTATACACACACGGCCTGCACACGCGTATAGGCGGACCGGTGGATTATACATTTACCGGTGATGTCGTTGCCTCGATCGCGTACAGCGGAAACACGCGGGAAGGAAAACTAAGACGTCGCGGACTGTTAGATATAAGGGGAGCGCATAGAGAGTTGAGAAAAAAAGGTGCTCGCTTCGGAAATTCCTTCGCGAGTACAAAGAGACAATTGTGTCCGTCTTGAGATGCGTATCTGAGCGGTTGGATGAGCGGAGGGGGTTTGCTAGAGACAACTTCCTCGAGAGCGAGAGTGCGGAGAAGGAAATCCGATAGAAGCAGGCGATAGAGCGCGGACGCGCACGCGCCCGTACCTAAAACAATGGATAGTTCAGAATGGAATATGAATATCACTCGCGCGGACGCTTTACGGTTCGATGGTTAATAATTCACGCTGAATGAATGCGCTCGAGAGCGACGATACGCGCCGGCTCCCGTTATATGCGCCGCGCGTATATAGCCTATCTAGCGATGTAATTAGCTTGAAAATTTTACTTTCAGTCGACGATGTTAGAGTTCATTGTTCTTCTTATGCGCTCGTGTTGTCGCTTAAAATTTCCTTGGATGTGTGTGTATATATATATATACACGCTCGACGTAATAAAACGCTTATTCATTTTTCTCATTGTCCGCGTTTATCCTTCGCAAATTAAAATAGCTCGTGGCAAAAATGACGTTAAATAAGCGAAAATTCAATTTTTTTCTAATCAGATTAAGGATTGAAATTTTTTACGCCAGATGTTTTAACGTAAGCAGACTTTATTTTTTAATACTTTATCGTATAAAATATGGGCTGAAAACTGCTCTTTCATGTCAAATAGAGCCGTTAAACTCATGACGGAAAAGTAGATAAGAGAAATGTACCGAATATAAAAATATTTAATCTTTAGCTTTGTTGAATATTGTATCACCTTAAAAGGGAATTGTTTTCATTTCACTTTCTCTTCCGAGATAATGGAAACGCCATCAGTAATAAGACCACTTTAGTTGAAACAAAAACCGTATATTACTTTGAAAATGTGACATGGAAGATATCAATTATTGAACATCAAATCAAGGAAAATATATTTCAATTTTAATGATCGCATAAACAGTGATGACTTAACACCAGAAATCAATAAATTCGTAATCCCATAAAATATTTTAAACGCATGTTCCGGTCGACTGATTTATGCTGAATTTCCTTCCTTTTTTGTAAGCAATTAAGATGTAATATTTAATTAGTTATTTCGAACAAAAATTTAACTTTTTCTTTTGTATTTTGTGGGTGTTATCGTATTTGTAAATATATTGTCAAAAAAAAATATTTATATAATGAATGTAATCTGGAGCAGCAAGAAACTAAAGTCGAACTGCATTGCTTTTATTACTCAGACACGCCTCTGCCGAGGTCCTGTTCTCGAAAGTATTCTCATCTCGGCGACAAATAAGACATTACTGAAATTCCTCTCCGAGTCCCTGTGCGCGTTCGCATTCAGGGAAAAGGAACTTCTATGTGAATAGGAAGGCAGCCTGCGCACGAGCTGTCGCTCCTCTAAACTAATTCGAATGCTAATCAATCGACTAGTTCCGCACCCACCTTTTCTTTTCGTCGCGCATTTTCTAAGGGCAACTATGTTTTCTTTCTCCGATGAGATTTCACGATTAGAGGCTTATAAGGCTACGATGAATATAGAAATCTCGACGTACGAGATCCGGTATGAACGGTAAAAGTGTAGCAGGGCAGTAGCTGCAATGCCAAGAGCAAGAGACAGAGAGAGAGAGAGAGAGAGAGAGAAAGACACGAAAACACGTTGAGTAGCTAATGATGAAAGTGAAGTAGGCTGCGGAACTTGATATAACGAGAGTGGACAGCTGAGGAGTCCGGTGTTTATATGGTTTGACTATAGGGATGCTGATCACATGTCTCAGAGCTGTTTTACTAAAGAGAATTGAAGTGTTTATTCCCATATATTGAGTGGAGATTGCCTTCTCTAGTCTCGAGACATTATTTACTTCTTAAATAATACTTTATAAAGCGCCTGCTGCGAGTTTTTAAGTTATATATATTCGTACTAAGTAGCTCGATTAGTTCAACGCCTTCTAAACTATAACTTTGCATTTTAGACAAATTAATAACGCAAAGTAAGCAATATATTTTTCTCAAAATTGACCGATCAGAACGGAAATGGTAACGTTATATTTAACTCGAAATTTGTCGAGTTGGATTTTTTCATAAAAGAATTATAGTTTATTAATGATATAGATTTTTCATGACTGAACTCAGCATGACATTTCTTGTTAAATCTACTGTTAGCATATCAGACTAATAAAATCTGTCATTTGAATAAATAATTGCGACGACACATTCGAAAGCTATATAAGAACGTAACGTAAGCGCCATTTCAAGCAAGTCAATTTAATATCGGTTAATTAGATTTTAGTTAATTACAGTAATGATACAATGAAATAGTAATCTTTCACTTTTTTAATCTTACGTATAAATTTGAATATTTAAATACATATATAGATTACAGTCTACTTAGGTATGCGCGTCTTACGAGATCCAAGACGTATCTACTTACATATAACTATAGTGAGTCTGTTGTTTTTGACCGTTAACCACATTTTCTCAACTTTCACCTCATTTTGAGAATATCGAATTTCTTTTCAAATTCATATTTTGTATGCTTTAAGATTAACTGGGCCAAAGTGAGGTATTTTAACAATATCCAAATGGAAAGTGATATATTTCCGTGCACCAACAAGCGCGCATTCTTTGCTCTCTTTTTAACGACGACGTTCCAAAACGAATGTCAATTTTCAATACTAATATATAGATATCCATAGAATACAGTACGACTACTAATGATAGATAAATATTCTATATTGCTAAAATGTTTGATTCATACCATGTACTTTTTTTTTGTAAAAAAGAAATAAAATAATTATGAGAAATACGCTGCAAATAAACGTGCCAACCTTTTTGTGAAAATTTTCACAAATTTTTAGCTGTTAAGCTTTCACTTGAGGAAAGCAAAACTGACTATCAAATCGAAATCTTCTGACATTTAATAAATTTAAATACGATAATTCTTCTGAAATTTCACCTTATATGATAATTTTGGCAGCAGTTAGAAGTAATTATCTGCAAAATTTTTTTCGAGCTCATTACCGATATAATGAATGCCATTAATTATCGTAGAACATTTGGTTGAACTAACTTCTATTCCGAATTCCCAACAAGCCAAAAATTTGCCGCCAATAAAAGGATAATTTACTGCTAATAAAATGCACCGGGGCTGCACAGAGTCGAGTACCGGAGGCATTCGAAATAAATCTTGCGTCAAAATTCAGTTCATTGGCACGCGCGCACGCTCCAATTAAACCGTTCAATGCGAACGTAAGCTCTGACATTTGATATAATCGAGCAAGTGATTTTGGCTGAATTCATGGCGCAAGCGAAAAGCGGAATGTCAGCGAATTCGCCGAATGGTGCCGTTCGGTAACGCGCAAAAGAACTGACGAAACTGCATGCGGCAGAGAGAAGAGGTGACGAGGACTGCGCGAAATATATATACACACGTGTGTGTGTGAAAAAAGTCGGCGACATATTCGTCGCGGGTGCGCTTATTATGTATGCGAGGGCTCGCGCCAACTGCAGAGCCGCGTCTGGAATTGTCAAACAATTATCGAGGTCAGTCGAACTATACGAGAGCAGCGGTGGAAGCGCACGGGGCTTTCATTCAAGGTCGATACATATATCCGTGCACGCCTACTTACGCTCGCGATGTTTTTAAAATCCTCGCGCGGGAGTGAGAGTCTTCTCTCCTTATGCCGGAAGTACGCGCGGTACTTTATTTTCTCCTGCGTGAACCCGACGCCTGTGTACCATGGCTTCGCTTTCCATCTTGAGGAGAGTATATAATGCTGCAGCGGCCACTCCATTTTTTTTTCAATTTGCCTGTAAACGCTCGCTTGATTGCCCCGAAAAGATGCAGTTCGCTGCCTATATGGGCGAGCAGCAGTTAATGCGTTGCAGTCACTAAATCTCGTTTAGATCGGTAACTGCTACTCGACTCAGCTAATTTCGCGCAATTAGAAATTTTGTTTGTTTAAAGTGGCTATTAGTGACAAGATATATGAATTACTGAAATCGCAAAAGAAACAGTTTATTAGTTTGATTATAGCCTACCAGCTTGAGATTGGAGTTTAAATTCCAATCAAGAATTGATTAAACAGGTACTATACTGACATTACCAGTTTATTATCAACAACACTTTCGTTTTCGTAAATGAGACAATTGATATTTAATGACTTAATCGCTTGAACAAGTATTGCCGACAAAATATATTTTTCTTTTCAAATTCCGATTACGAAAAAATAAACGTTTCTCGCATGTTGTTTAAAAAAACAAAAATAACCGTAGCTTTGATAAATAAATAACAAAATAAAAATACTACAATATTAATTTACTTTTCGGTCTCCTCGTACACATCGAAAACTTGTAAATAGTTTCCACTAATACATTCCAAAAGCTTTCACTTTAAGAAAGTAATTATATTGTCTATACGTATTACGCATGTTTATTGCGACAGGTCATTTTAAAAATATAACTGTGGAATAGTTTCGTTATTATACACGAATAGCTTCGATTTCTTCTAAAAGTATTATTATATTTAATACAAAAAATAATATAAAAAATACGAATATTAAAATATATTTCGGCCTAGATTTTTTTAACGGCTTTTTATAATTTCATCGTAGGACATATGCTGTAATTAAAGAAAAATATTAAGAAAAGAAAACAAAACAAGCTGATAAAAATTTTTTTATTATAAAAACAATAAATAAAACTTAATATTTACACGTTGGTATTAAAAGACTATACATAGCATAAAAAATATAAAAACGCTTACTCAATTTTTTAAATATAGTCAATTCAACAAAACAGAAAAGCAAACAGCTAATACAAATCTAAATTAAACAGAAAGACTCCTAAAATAATCTCATTTTTTAAATCTTAATCTCATTTCCATATCCCTAGCGGTTTAGCTTGAGCGTACGATGGCGCATAACTCCATGGTTGCGTCGGCACAGCTGCTGCAACTGGTTTTTGCAGGTGTTGATACGCCACATTGGGATAATAATAAACTGGAACGACTTTTACGGGTTTGTAAACAAAGCCCGGATTAACTACCGCCGGATGCAATCCATAGGTCGGATGTATAGGCGTAGCTGCTGGAAACACTGGGACTGGATTAGGTTTGATCACAGGTGGTTGCACCGGGGTTCCCACTGGGCGTACTGGTCCCAGGTCTATAGAAAATGTAGGCGTACTAGGACGAGAAGGAGTATGGCTAGGAGGTTGCGTTGTTGTTGGTGTCGTGCTTGCTGGTTGAGTTGGGCGTGCGGGTTTCTGACCTTGGAAGGTTGGTATAGGAATGCCAAAGTGAGTCGGTGAGTTCTCAGCTGGTTTCAGAGCTGTTGCTGGGAACAGTGTTGTTCCATAAGTAGGTATACTTGGGACAAAGCCAGGAGAAATAAAGGTTGGCACGAATCCTCCATATTGGGAGTAAACAGGGTTAACAACCGTGGGTTTGAAACTACCGGGTGCAGGTAGACTAGTTCCAATTTGCGTACTTCCGGAACCGCTGCTGCCTTGACTAGGTTGAACAGTCGTAGTCGTCGTTGTTGTAGTAGTTGGTGTGGCTGCTACTGGCGCTTGTGTTGTCGATGTTACAGGTGTCGATGATCCGTAATATCCTTGAAAATTTAACGTGCTTAACGTTGTACTGGGTATAAAAGAATTCGGTGCTCTTATAGTAGAAAACTGTGAGCTAGCCGCAGCTAAACTTTCGGCCTGTCCAAAATCATTATTATTATTAATATTTTGTACTAATCTTGCGGATTTTTCCCTATTTGAAAGTGCTTGTTGCAGTTGTGCAATTAATCTGTCTTTTTCAAGCGATTGTACATTCTGAAAAGATTCCTGTGGATTCAAAATACCAGTAGCGTAAGAAGGTAGTTGACCGGGGAAACCTTGAGTTTGAGCATTACTAACTTGAATATTCAAGCTGGGTTGAAACTGTTGCTGTTGCTCAAATTCTTGATTATTAGGTGCATAGTTCTGATTAGGGGCTGGAGCACCATAAAGGTTCGAGATAGCCTGAGCATTTTGAGTTAAGAATAATGTTGCGTCCGATATCTGTTGATCTGTAAATTCATTTTGTCCGAAATTTTGATTTAACGCATTAAAATCTTGACCAACGAAGTTTTGATTGTCAACTTGAAGCTGTGGTCGCTGCTGCAATTGCTGTGAAGTCAATTGTTCTTGCTGATGCTGCAGATGTAATTGTGGTTGTTGATGATCAGGGAAGTCATGATTAATATTTGAAAAAAGTTGATGTGAACTTGGCATTGGTAACTTTTGATTTTTCGGCGGTAAATAATTTGCAGTGTGTTGTCCGAACGGTTCATTATTTTGACTAGCAATGGGGCTCTCTTCTGCAAAATCATTCCATCTTATTGGGCTTGGTATACCTTGATTAATTAGGTTTGAGGGCGTCGTGGGTTGAACAGATTCCGGTTTAAGAGAGTGTCCTTCCTGATTAGGTGGTCCATATTGTTTGAAAGGACGATTAATTTGATTTTGTAATCTCGTAACGATTCGACCTCTGTAACCATGTTTACCAAACCCGTTATTGTTTCGGAAAGGAAATTGATTGGATCTGCTATAATAATATCCAGGATCTTGTTTTCGCTGGGCATCAAGTGATTTTCCATCTGCCAAAAAATCGATATCACTCTGAGTCGCATCTTCTTGTTTCACATCATCTACTTTTTTAAGGATTGACGTTTTGGATGTAACCTTATGATCGGCCAAAACGAAAAATACTTCCGCAATTAGAAAGCAAATCACCTGTTGAATAAGAATTGTATGAAATTAGATCAGCACAGTTAAGTGGATCGTATTGAAAATATTATTCATTTATTAATGTTAACATAAATAGTTCAATAAAAATGTACGTTACATATTAAAAAAATTCTTATTAAAAAACTAAGTAAGTGTGAGGGTTACTGAGCCCTGCCTCCAGATATGGAATACAATATGTAGAGATATGTAAAATACTTAACACATGCGTCATCAAATGCTTGCATTGATATTTAAAGTTGTATCGTTAATCTTGATAAAGGAAACTTATTTTAATAGATTATAATAAACGCAATGCAATTAAAGATGACAAAATTGCAAAAGCTAACGTTGGTCAAAACATTATTTTATCTACAAAGCAACTCCCTCACTTACCCATACGGTTTCAACTAAATTAAGCTGAAATCTAGCTTTTTAAAATTTGAAGTAATAAACTAAAATTTTTACAACTTGAAATTTTTAAGTATTAAATTATAACTTTTATTCTTGCTCAATATTTAAGATAAATGAAATTCAGTTATTACATTTTAAATTAAGATGTAATATAAAAACCGTATCATCCGCACTTGATCGTTCATTTGGAAAAAAAATTTTTTATTTTTCGTATAGATTAAATAAAATTATTAAGCGGCACAATTTATAATGATCAAGAAGATTAAGATATTTCATTTTCTTGAAAATATTTCCTACATCAAATACATACATTGAAATTATAAGTAAAATAAAATAAAAATATTTGAAAAGTCTTATTTCGTTATTGCTTTGTAATTAATAATTTAAAAAATTATACTAAACTTCCTTTCTCTTAATTCTATCTTTTTATATAAATTGTTACTGCTTTATAATCCAAAAACCTTTTTAAATAAAGTTGTACATGAATTACTCACCAAGGAAGTTCTCATTTTCATTTTCATCAACTCAATTTTTTGGTCGATGTAACACTATACACAACATTCGCTTTTATCACTTAATTTAACGTCAATGTGCATCCAAACGAAATAATTATCTTGTTACACGGTACATTTGTCAGTGAGCGCATCCAATATATGAAAAAGAAGAGTCATTCCTTCAAGGCTAGACGGACACTTAGCGACTAAGACCGGTGGCCATACCGGCACATGTATAAATACAGTTGGGTCGCGACCATCCACGAATTACAATGGACTTTCTTGTCGGCTTTCATCGATTCAAACTTGAGCAACACGCCGGTCGTTGGAAGATTCGTGATGTTACATATAGACGATCTTCTTCGTCACCAATGTTGCCGTGTACGATGTATCGATCGACCTGGAACCAGGAAGTTCCGAATTTTGTCCGTTACTATACCAGCGGGTCATTAATATAATGCGCGTAGTCCGACCAACTACACGAGCCATTCCGTTTAGTACAGATTCCGTGTTTCCCTACAAGCCATTCACAGGAATGCCTAATTGGCCGTCTTCGTTTTCTATTATCAAACGTTTCAGATTGGCCCACAGCGCATTAAGTACCTCTGACTAATTTACTTGGACGAAAATTGTTTTACGAAAAATATCTGTCTTTTCATTATTTTGCGAAAATGCATTAAAATATTTTCATAAATTTTAGAAGATTTTAGACGTTTTCAAAAAGATTATTAGCAACAAAGCGTTTACGATTTTGAATAAAAGGTAATAAAGAAACAATAGTTAATTTAAAAAAAAAGAAATTCTTTGTTTTTAATATACTTTCATAAATTTAGAAAAACTAGGTGTTAACGTTTCTTTGCAAATTATAATAATCGCACTTTGTGCACCCTTTGTTGAATGCAACCTCATTAATAATTCATATTCTATCCTTTGTTATCAAAAATCCATGATTATTTAAAATTACTCTTCATGTTTATAAAATATAATGTTTAGCATAAATTAGTATTCGAGGGAAAATAACAGCTTGTCTATAAAATATCATGCGTCGATCAATTTAATGAAATATGTAAATTTTCTTGAAAGTAGTATATAAAGTAAGCAGATTATAGCATGGTTGCAGATTGTAAGGCTGACTATACGTTGTAAAAGTGCAGTTTGTCATGAGTCGAAGGCGATTGAACTCAGCATAGATCATCGTTACGCACCGAAAACGAAAGTCTATTTTGCACGTCGGAGAAAAGTTCAGTCAATTACGCAGTGCTCTTGTAAACAATGCTTTTACATTTTTCTCCAGTACATTTTCATAGCGGCGACAGAAATTCCCATGTACGGGCGCCGATAAATTTTCATCACTATATACCGTCCGCGCAAATGACAACGCGCGTCATTCGGGTCACGCGCGCGCACGCGCCGACTCGTGTCGCTGCCGCGTATCTCAGTGAAAGTGCCCAAAGTCCTCCTCTCCCCGGTTCTCGAGGAATACAGAATGCGAGTTCATCCATAAAGAAGCGCCTCCCAATTGTGCAATGCAACGAGATATGTGCGCGCACGCGCAGCTGTCAGCCTGCACGATTACGCGTAAATCAGCTTCGAACTACACGTTTTCGAAGAAAGCTCATGATTTTCTGGGCTTGTTGGTAAATTTTTGCACGACACGTCGTGAACGTTTGGAGTTTTATGTTCTGTCAAATAAAGCAAAGGAAAAGTCGTACTTTACGCAACGACTGTTCGAAATATGTTTGATAAAAGTAAGATATATACTGTGCATCTGATCACGGATGTTCGATACGAGTTCGTTCGTGTACACTACGAGACTCTTTCTTATTATTGAAAATTTCATTAAGTATACTGAATAATTATTTTAATTGAATAAATTTTAACTTAAATACAATGGTTTGGAAGACGTATATTAGTTCACAATAATACGTAGTAACTTGTAAGGAGGGATCTTTGAACTTTTGCATGTTTTATAGTGTCTTTTAACAATGAACCATCAGTAAGTATTCACTAATATCAGTAGATTTCACTAACTATGAGTATATTACTGATTAGATATCAGTGCATATGCATAAAGGTAATACATATTTTTAGGACTAACAAATAGACGACACGGCTTCCGGTGTTTCAGAGTTTTCGCCAATGGGTCTTCGATTGCTTCTTCCGAGACTTGATATTTACTTTCTTAAAAAATCAAATCCCTCTTGAAGCCAAAATAACTCAAAATACTATGTTTACTATAATATGAGAGTTATACCAATAGAAAGCTGAAATAAAATCTATCTATTGGAAAATAAAGTTTACACGGAAAGTCACATTTGTTCAGAAGTTGTATCAATATCAAATATTTTTCAAAATATGTAGAAAACTTTAAAATTTCGAATTTCTAACTGTAAGTATATTATGGGTATAAGTTTTGTTTTTTAAGATATTTTTAAGAAGGGATTAGATATCAAGTCTGCCGTACAACGGAAAAACACCTATTAGTTGGATTTTCGGCAAAAATGAGTTTTATATATCAATCGATTCGCAGTAAAAAAAACTGCTCCGAATCATCGTGGTAAAAAATTTTTAAGTCCTACCCGTGATTATAAATAATATCTTTTGTAAGACTGTGATTAATTAGTTTTTTGAAAAAATAACCGAAAGTCACTGAATAGTTGTAATTTACCCGAAATACGTCATCACTACACAACTCAGAACAATCGTAGGTCGACTTATAGCTCATTTTAACTTGTAAAAACGCTGAGCATCAGCCGCAAGCTTGGACATTTTTGCTACTAAAAACACTGTAACTCGACATATGAATCTTTTTCAACTATATTTCCGACTTTATCGATCACCTTTCGATTATCTTAGAGTAAATGTTATCATATTTACAATGAATCTCATTATGTAATAATTTTGCAGAACACGGCACGCTTCGTTCGTTTTCTCCAAATTGAAGAAAGTGATCTTGTACGGCAAAAGTCTCTAAGTCATAACCGAGGGCCTGTTGGCAAAACCCTGAAACATGAGTATTTTTATTTTTCAATAAAGAATATTTACCCAAAGTTCCATCAAAATCGGGCTCTCAGACCTCTCATGATCTCCTAATAAGTAATTTTTTTCTTTACTACAAAAAGAATCTTTTATATATTTATTTTCAATATTTCCAAGCAGGATTCTTTGAACAGTAACCTTAGTAAACTAGTATCGAGTTTTCACCCATAAAAACTACAACGAGATTATGAAGCTACGATGAGGACATGATTTATGGTCATCTGAAGAAGCACGTTTAGATACCGAAATAATGCATATTCAAGATTAAACAGCTTTTACCGTGAAATAGAGCACGTATATTACAGATATTGAACTTCATTTTTACGTTCCAGAAATAATCGTTTCTAAAGCATGTTAAGATTTAAGGTTCAGCACTAAATAAAACAATCAAATATTTATTAAAAGCTTTTAATGGTACTTGCACACAAAATAAAAGACGCGGTTTTGCGATTAACTTAAACCCTACACCTTCGAGTTTTAAGATATCCCTAACAATAATAATTTTGGAATATCTTAATATAAGAGACATTTGATACAGAATCAATTTTGAATTATCTGAATACGATTTTTTTCACAATTTATTCAGTAGAATAAAACTAGTAGTCTATAATACCATTGATCTAATAATTAAACATTTTTTTCATTCTTTTGCTATGATATATAAAAAGTGAAGGATATCTTAGGATTTTGACGTGCAAAATAAAAACTGAAGTTATATTTGATTTTAGCGGTTCAAAATACATGGGAATATTGTACTCTTATATGTATGAAACAGACCACTTTTCAGGTTTATTTGCCCGTAAAATGAATTTTAAACTAAGCAGCATTAATTGTTTTACTATTATTGATATCTATATATGTGAATATTTCTTTTTCTTGTCTGTTTATAAATCCGTGACATTTATCCGTTTACATAGTAAAGAATGTACTTGAGTTTGTCCATAAGAATATACGCCTCACCTCACATGAATGTACGTTGGGTAGTACTTTTACTGGCGACTTCCAATACATACTTCTGAATTCACTCCCTGGTAGAAATTTATCTTATTTTATTTATTTATTTATTTAACCAGAGTAAGGTGCAATATATTACTATGGGCAGGAAAATAATAAATAGCTAGTAAAAATAGCTAATTTCTAGGTATAGAGATGAAACTCATTTTTTCCATCATATTCTCTATTTAATGGAAATAACATAAAATGAAAATACTTCTACTAAATGTTTTTGCCATTATAGATCATATATTTAAAAACAAACATTAAAAGAAGGTAGCCAACTAAAATGTAAATACAAATTACTGGTGTTTAATTCGTTTATAGTACTACTTCAGGCGATACAAACGAAAACAATGATTTTTGCGTTTGATTCTGTCTCTCTCACATCTCGTCATAATAGTACTATTAGTCATTTCTTAAGTAAAAAAACTGGCCAACTTTAATATCTTTTAAATTCTCATAACTAAGCTAATGTAAATTTGTGAAAAAACTGAATCTATTACTCCGCCTATTAAATGGAAAATATGAGCTAAAAAATCGTTTCATTGATGGATACATAGAAATGGCCAAGAAAAGTGTCTAGTTTTTAGCAATTATTGCAGAAACTAGCTATTTATTAGGTAAATAATAGAATCAATTTCTACCAGGGCTATGTAAACTATTTTAGACAATGATTTAAAATATTTTGTCTGATATCATGGAATATGTGCTAAAATATAAATTTTATTATGCATATTTAAAGATTAATTTATATTGTTCATTTATATAATTGTATTGTAAGATTTTTTATACCGCGAGTTTTTGAGATTGACCATACATTTGCTTGAAATTTAGTGAAGATATAATATAGACTTAGTATAAGTGATACTCGTTTAATATTTTATCAATAATTTTAGTCGACATAAGATTTTTCATTTTTAGATTTGTATGTTAAATATTTCGTAAAGTATTTACTTATATTTTTAATTTCCAAATGAATTTAAAAAATAATCAAAATGAAATCTATCAAAACGAATACGTATAAAACAAAGCACTATAAAACATTGAAAGGGTTTTGTAAATTACTTTTGAGTGACGGCACCTGACAAACCAGTTTTATATGGTTCTCTAGAACATCTCGAATATGAAAAAATAGCGAACATGATAGATTGGGCAACAAGTTTTGCACAAAATACTGTGGGTTTCAAAATTTTACCATTTCGAAATAAGCGAATGAAAGCTCCTATTTCCTTATTTTATATTCAAAATCTATTTACGTCTTTTTGAGAATAGTTTTAAAAAATTGCGTTTCTATTTAGTTTTGCTACTTATTATTATCTTATCTAATGCAAGAATTATATATAAATCGTTGCTTAATTTTTTATTTTCGAAAAGGTGTGTAGTGGTAAAAGTGTTTAAATCCTAAATTTTAACATTCGTTGAGTTTTTCCAAATGTAAAATAGAATTTTTTTAAATTTATGTTTTACAACGAGAAAACATTTCTCGTCACAACAACTCCCTGCATTAGCAAAAATGTATTTTTGTTAATCATATTGGAAATTCTCACAGTTAGTGAGTATCGAGGAAAATCTGCCTAATGTATGGATATTAGAAAGAAAAAAAATAGAAGCAGATATAGAAACATAAGCTTATATGAGCGATGATCATGCGTTATTCTAGCGCTGAGAGTGGGTTTTGCCACAAAACGCAACGATCTCACGATTCGAGTATCATATTTAGACAGTTAATATTAATACAAATGCGGAAACGAAGCGTGATTCAATGTTTAATGAGAGAATCAATCTATTGAATTTATGGATCGATCTCACCTGGCAATCGTGCGGTCGCATAATTTTACCCTTATAGTGTCTTAGTTTACCCTCCACGTTTGTGTATCTGCATATTTTCTATTGCTTTCTTAAATAAACATTTTCTGGTAATGAATATTGCCATTTTATTTTCATATATGTTTGTTATCGTATATCGAATATCATATGCGTGTTGTGTTGAATGCACAAAGTCTTGCAATTTTTGCTGAATAATACTTGAATTATTCGCATCTTGTTATTAATGCGATTATTTCCCCATTATAGCTAGCTGGAATATAAATAATCCATTACTGTATGTAATTTGCGCCTGTGCTTGTTTATATAAATATATATGTATAATGTATATATGTGATGTGTATGTGACGACATTTTATACCATATATAAGTAAAAAGTATGAGTACAAGAGAATTTTTCTATAATAATTACTGGTAAGCTGTAAATCGGCCTGGCAAGGTAATTTTTCTAGGTATACCAAACTCTCACGATATTTTTTACACGAAAATTATCTCCGTTTAAGTAAGGAGTATAAAAATTCACGAACAAAAGAAGGGATTCCAGCTGAAATTCAACAGATATATATAATCTATTCTGCAGATTTACGAGTTTCATTTCAAACTCAATTCAAGAGTATTTAGTGGATTTCTTGAACTTAAGAGGACCAGAATTTTCCATTAAAATTTTCTATTTTCTAGAGGTATGATTTATTTATATAAATAAAAATAGCCAACCAGTTCGGTGGAGTTGATTTTGAAAAATCGAAAAAATATTTGTTTGACCTACTTTATTAGTCTACTATCAATGAGTTTTATAACTACCTTCAAATGAATATGCAAAACAAATTTAACCTAACAAAAAATAGAAATAGAAATATAATTTTAAAAATACGTAATATAGTTCCGATTAATGAGTTTAATGTGAACGCGGAACGAATTTTAAAGTAAAAAATCTAATTTTATACTATCAGCTCATTTTTATTATATTTGAAAAGTAAAAAAAACATTAATTGTGATAGCATATTAGTTATTGTAGTTCAGTATTTATACAAATTCCACCAACAAAAATCTTCTAGTTTATTTATTTTCAATCCTTATGGTTATGATCATAAGATGGTCCGTTATTTATAGCGCATATTGCTTATACATAGAATTTAATTGTAATAAAAGCGTTTCAATATATTCAAAATTTATGCATTTAAAATTTTTTTATTCTGTAGTTGAATAAGGTGATTAATTAAATCGCAAAATAAAATTTTTTTTAATTCTTGACATTCACATGATCTACATTTTAATCGTATGTTTAATGTTTATTCTAGTTTTCAAAAATATATGCCCATATAAAATATGCGTATCGATAGATTTATACATATACAGGGTGTGTCAAAAGTTCCGGGACGGCTGGATAATTTAAAAAGAGAAATGACCTAGACTAAAGTTGTGGGATTTTATCTGAGTGATCTGATGATGATCTTAGATTTAATCTTGTCTTTACTTTAAAGTAATTTCAAAGTCAAGACCTACAACTTTGGTCTAAGTCATTATTTTTTAAATTATCCAACCATCCCGGAACTTTTGACACACTGTTGCTGTTTGGCTTCTGTTATTGTTCAAGAGAAAACATATTTTTCAAAATATTTTTTTTTCATAAACAAATGCTGATAGCTCCTTGAGATTTCACGAGATTAAAGTACGTTATACAAGCTTCAGAAATGATAAAAATAATGTGAAGTTTTGATGCATATTTTTCAAAAAAACAAGTGACACATGATATATTGTAAGAAAAGAAGTTTAAAGAAAGAAAATAAAGACCAAATTAAATTATTTTAGTGTCATTTTATAAATTAAAAAATGATGTTCATCTATAATATAGAAGAATTAAAAAAGAAAAAATTTAAAAATTACTTTATGGTAATCAATGAAAAGAAAATCAGCTTATTTGGAAAAAATTGTTTATTGTAATGATGTTCATGACAACAAATTGAATATTTGTTTGATTAAAATCGGTCAAAACATTTTCGAAATATAAACTGTACTCATACATGACAAACACATGTAAGGCTTTCCCTCTTTTTCTTTGTCTCATATATATATATCTGTATGTGAATGAATTTTTTTTTGTTTCAGTCAGTTTATATTTATATCATGTCTATTCCATGACTTTATAACTATTTCAAAGCATTCTCTTGATAGAAGTAATTTAATCAATAATATAAGTATTATCTGTAAATTCAATTTTCGTGTTGGTATTACATAATGACAAAATATGTTTTATATATAAAAAAAAATTATATATATATATGTATATGGGCAGTTCTCAGGTGAATCGAGAGGTCAAAATTTTGTTTTCTTTTAAAATCATCTAAATCGCTTCGTAACCATCCCATATGTTACCCTGAATTTTTTCAGATTTTTTTCACTTCTAGTTTTTTTGGTGGCAGAGGGTCAAAGTTGGTAATTTTAGCATTTTCTGTATTTTTGACCGATTTTGATTAATTTATAACTCCTCGGGGAAGCATTTTTCACGATAAACACAAGAGACCTTTTT
>JAWWEQ010000001.1:16842996-16884145 GCA_035583055.1 Torymus tubicola
GGATTTTTGAAGTTCGGAGATTTTTCTCTTCTGTAATCAGGGTGAGAAATCCTGTTACAAGAAGCTCCAAACGGGTATCTCGAAATTTACAGGAGCTTACGTTTGGAAGGTCACGCACCTTCTCTTTTAGAATCAGCACAACGTCCTTGGTCATTGAATCCACACGTCATTAATTCTTATTAAGTCATTTATTTACGAGAAGCTTCGCTATTTTAAAATGTTTTTGAGCCTTCTTTCAGTCTCTAGAAGACAATTTCTGAGTGTCTTTTACTATCATTGGATCTCTTGTGTCTCCACAAGATTAGTGTCAATAACCGGAGTTCACGTTTAGAATAGAAACCAACGAATTGTTTAAGTTACTTCGTCTGCTTGTTTGAGACACTAATAGTATATTATCGCACTACATTTTCTATAGTTAATTTTACGGAAAAGTGACAAATACGTTTTACTTTCAAAAATATCTGTGGAAATTTGAAATGTAGAATCTCTATTTAAAAAAAGGAGAATTTACATTCTTAAAAAATGCAATCATGGCTTCATTCTTTCAGTTGAATTTTTGTATAATGGTTTTATTTATTTTTTTGTCAAACTATCAATTTTATCATATTTATATGTTACGACTATGTAAAATCTTGATTTTTCATTTACCAAGCTTGACTAAACTACGTTAATAGTTCAATATTTTAATATTAAAAATCTTTTAAAATAAACAGAACTTGAAGTGACGTTTTCTTAAATTGCATAAGGTTTTTAAATATAATTTTACTTCACTTTTATTATAAAAAATGTCCACTAAACCACTATCTTTTACTTTTAGCGTTATCATAGATTGGGCATTACATCTAAGGCTTCAGACACCCTCTTGTTATCAGTTGTGGCTTCGTAAAGATGGACGTCGAGACGGGGGCCATACTGGCCCTGCAGATTCTTGCGCTGTGCTCGATCGTTGCTGCCCTGCTCGCCTATTTGATGCGCCAGTCGCGCAATGCCACTGACGAGTTCGAGATGCGCAGCAAGCGCCACGTCCTTGTTACCAGCTGCGACACCTGCATCGGCCTGCAATTCGCTCTCGCGCTTTCCGAAGCTGGCTATAAGGTATATATACGATAGGGCAAAAAAAAGGCAGTGAGGATTAAACGCAGCTGGCACGCGCACGCGCAGCTGTAAATCTCTGCGTTGCACAGGCCCTATATCGATAATTCGCGGGTGCACGAGTCGTAAAAGGTGTACGCACACGGGGGGCACGTATGCAAATGGAACGAGATTTTATACGCGCGGAAAGTGGCTTCCCGTGTCTCGCTGTTGGGTGATGCAACGGAATCGGGCTTTCGCGCACGTGCGTGCAGCTATATCTACATCGCGAGGACGATTTTCGATTTCGAGCAGTGTTGTTAACTTTCTAAAGCATCGTATCCGAACGCAAAAAATGAGCGCTTGATGTTGGAGTTAACAGTCGAGTTGTCATGTTACTGGTTTCTTGATTTCGACATATGTAGAATCATGATGAATTTTGTTTTATTATAAATTTTTGCCTTCTGTTTCGTAAAATCTTGTTTTAAAGAATGTAATAAGAATAAAACATGTTGATTAGCTAATACGTGGAATCGCAAAAATAAAACCAAAGAAATTTTGTGGTAAGAATTATTATATATAGTTGAAAGTGAAATCAAAGAGAATTAGTAATTAGTACGTTCCATTCGGCATAATGTGATCGTGCGGTTGATAATAAATGGAAAGCTTAAAAATATGTAATAGGGGAAGTTACATAAATAGTTATGATGTATCCGAAAAATATAAATAGTTGAAATAAATATTTATTGGATTTTTCGCAATTAATATTAGGTATGATAAATAATTATCATCAATAAAACTTTTGATATATTACATCCGGACGTGATGCATATATAAATACTGTATGTGTTCAAATTCAGCAGCCGAAAATGCTATTCTTTCATTAAAGCAAAGTTATTACTTAAGCGGCACTATTAAGTTGTGCCGGAAAAATTTATGGTAAGCAATAAAAAGGTTGAGGGAAACACAGTAGTTTGTAGTTACGAGAAATAAAAGAGTTATGCATACGGGACGAAGGGTAACAATCGCGTACCCCAAGGTGATAATTTCCGTAAGCAGATTTTCCTCAAAGGGGGACAACAGTATGACCGAACGCGTCAACGTCACCGCGTGTGCACTTCCGCACATCTTGTCCTCGTAAACTTTTACGGTGGCGACGGGTGGAAGAGAGAGAGCGAGAGAGAGAGAGAGAGCAGAGAGCAGGGAGGACGCGCGGATGAAGTGTAAGAATGATAATTTTTGCCGCAGCTGAATAACAATGAACGTCATAAAGTTCCTTATTCAAAGGACGCGAAGGCATATAGCGGGGACCGCGACGTCGGGGTAATTTGTTTATTTTTTGCTCCGGCCCATTCCTCTTTTTATTAATAATAGAAGTCAGTGCTACTCTCGTAAACAATCTTCCCGGTGGTCTGAGATTGCGCTGTAAAAGTCGCGCCGTGTAGTGGTAGGGCCATAGCAGCAGCAGCAGCGGCGGCGGCGGCAATGTCATTAACGCGAAGTGCATTAAAGGACCCTGCATAATTTCTAATGCGCATCGCGCCCGCACTCTTTCGAAATTATACGCAGCCGTGGCGGTATTAAGCCGGCAGCGCCGTGGAAAGAGGCTTTGAGAGAAAGCGAGCAAGGGAGAGAAGTAATAACGCCACCGCACGGACGCATGTGCATTTTTCAACGGCGTAATGGAAAGTAATCACGGGCTTTGACGCGAGTGCGTGTGCGCCCGACTCGGGAATTTTATTCCTTTGAAATAATACAGGTGAACGGTATCGAGTGCTCGGTAGATTCGTCTGTTCTGTATTCCTTTTATACCTTCCCGATGCAGTATCCACATTGCTGCGTACTCTCGGTATTTTCACATCCGTGCTGCATGCCCCTCGGTGTTATCGGCTTATCCGTGCTGCTGTTGTTCGTCTATAGAGGTTTGCGAATCGTAGTAAATCATTTTCCTTGATGAAATATTTCCTATTACTGTAACTAGCTGTATTGAGTGGCTGATTTTCTTTGTATTCAAGTATATATAGGTTTTGACGGTTACCGTGAAAGTTGTTTGACATGAAACTTTCAAATATAATAGAAAAACACAATATAAGATTTTCTATTGTATATAATGAGACATAATAACAAGGAGTTATTTGAATTATTTTAAAATGTTAACTTTTTAATAAAATTTTACGTAAATTATAATAGTCCAAAACCAGTGTCATTTGAAACTCTAGATTAGAGTATCTCGAAAATTTTACACATGATGAAGAAATTCCGTTTCTAGTTTTAGATTCAGTGCATCGAGAGTATGTGAAAAAGTAGTCTAATCTGGCTTTTGTTTCGAAATTTCGCAAGTCTATTTAATATGAATAAGTGAATAATCGTAGAAAAAGTTTTTAATCAAATCCATAGTAAAAAATTTAGAATTTTAATATGACCTAGTTATGCTAGTCAGATATATCAAATTCTAGTAAATTGAAACTCACAATCCAAAACTATGTCAAGGATTACATCCTTTATCGTCCGGTTAATGATTGTAAAAGTTAATGATTTGCGTTCCATTGAATTACATGTTGAACTTTCTTCAATGAAATGTTAATGAGATCTGCGCATATATACTGATCTTATGACATTGATTTCTTCAAGCATTTTTTTTTATTTTTAAAAATTGTGGAAAATTCGCTCTCGTTTCGTACGAAGATTATTGCTTGCGTTTTATTCATTCTTGTTATAAATCCGGCTTTCATTTTCTATGTATGCTGGAAAAATCCAGTCAATCTGCTATTTTTACAGTATTTGTACTTAAATCTACTGTCGATAATTCCTCATCTACTTTTATGTTTCACCTGACGGTTCAAAGAATATTTTCATTTTTTTCAACTATACTACGGTTGTCGATTACATCTTGTAGATTTATTTTTTAAATTCATCAAATATATTTTTTGAAAAGTATATTTCTTTTGAAAATACAATATATTATATTCTTAAAAATCTAATATTCAAAAATATCGTAAAAATCCATACATCTTATCTTTTATTTAAGAAAAATGGAGAATATTGAAGAACAATTTCCTCCATTAAATATGATTCTAGTAAATTCAGATATTTTGTCACACTATCAACGTAAAACATTTTCTAGCAAATTTTTTAAATAACAGGTATTCGCCGGTCTACTAGACCCATCGGGCAACTCGCACGCAACCAAGATTCTGCACGCAGTTGAACAGCAGCGTGTCAGGGCCAAGGACCCGGCGACCGTTGAGGACTCACCAATAGCGACAGACGTTCGTGTGCCCGGTCAAATTGTTCCTGTGGAGCTCGACTCAACGCGCGAAGACAGCCTGCGTGCCTGCCTCGACGCTGTCCGGGCCAAACTTCCTGCAGGCGAGGACGGTAAGGTCTTCCTTCTTTCTTTTCTCTCTCATTCTCTGCGGCGTCATGCGCGCAGCCCGTAAGTTTCTTTCAAAACTTCGTTGCGTGGGTCGCCCCGATCGGGTCGAGGTTGTATCGAAAAGTTCGCGCGTGACCGCGTACGGTCAGGGAAATTCGGCGGAAAGTTTTGCGACAACGTGGAGGCAATCCTTATTGGGGAAATTGGATTGTGGCGCTTGGAAGAATGCCGCGCGAGGCTTTTCTATCGGTATAAAGATTGCGAACTCGTTCTAAAGAGACTATATACGTACATATACTTTCTTTACTAAGACAATCGACAACACGTTCTAGATTTACAAGTCCTGGGTAAATTTAAAAAAGCTGGATGAATTTTCATTTATACAATATATTACTTCTCGGCGATCGGAATGTATTTCAAATAGATGAAAGACTGGGTCAAGATGACTACGGTATTTTGATAAGATCGCTTGTACTTGCAGATAGTATCGTGCGGATGCAACGAAGAACTTGAAGTTATTTAGCAATAACCGATCGTGTTATATATTGTCACTTGTATATTAACATCAAATCACTAGAGAGGAGATGTTTAAAAAACTATTCAATTAAGCCATTGTTCGGAGAGCAAAGCTTATTTTCGCTACAAAAGCCACTTTCTTACCCTCTAATACTTGGGCACAAAAAGGGTCGAGCCTCTCGAAAGTTCCGAGTCGAAAAGCCCTCGAAAGAAGCCCTCTCGTCTTAAAACGGCGCGGCCTCAGGCAGCGGCGGCGCAGTGGCGCGCGCGGGGGAGGCGCATTGCATAATCGGGGCGACAGAGCGGCGGCGTAGTGCCGCTATATATACGTATATATATATATATGTAGACGCGGGCACGCCAGCAGCCGCGAAACTTTAAATACCCCGGGAATCTCCGATAAATTCCTCGACCGCAGAAACGCTGAGCGGTGTGTACCCTGCAGGCCGGGGCTCGCGCTTTTGTAACAAAACTCGAAACTGATTAACGGAGTTGCGCGACTCCCGCACCATCCGCGCGCGTGGCTCAATCGTTACAATTGCCGCGTTATACCCATTGCCTTCATCAAAGCATTCCGGTGAACCACGCGCTATAAATCGTTAAGACCCAGGGCCGCGAGATAGAGATAGAGAGCGGGTAGATGTAGAGAGGTTGGGAAAATCGCGAGAGCGAGAGAGAGCAAGCGGCCCGCAAGCTTACCCGACTAAACTAATAACCTTAGTTCGAATCACTTTCCGCCGGGGGCTCGCGCAAGGGGGAGTGCCAGAGCCAACTCACGCGAACTATGGTCGCGATTTGCCTTCCTCCGAGTTGCTATTAGATTCCCTCGATGCGGATGGAGGCCTAAAGCCCGATGGGAGGAAGAGAAAGAGAGAGAGAGAGAGGTGTAACGAATTAACCCTTGAATGGCCGGATCGAGCGGAGCTTTTAGCGAACTTTTAGCTGAAAGGCAACGGAAAAAAAATAAAGTCAAATGTAGAAATTCGAGCGGATATTCGAGGCGACTGACGCATCGCTTGCAGATATCAGTTGCAGGTATCGATTCCATTTTTGTTTTTTCTTCTCTTTTTTTAAAGGGATATGTGGACGAGAGAGAGATCAGTTCAAAGTTATGATACACCACAAAAGATGAATTTTTCTGTAGCTAATGCTATTTGGAAATTTCTTCGTGTAGATTTTTCAAAGTATTAGAACTGATAATACAAGGAGCTGGAAATTGAAGAATAGAAAATGATTATAAGATAATGTTATTAAACAAATTGTGAGTTACAGTTGTTAATTCTTCATGGAAATTTACGTTGAAAAATTAATTTAAATCAGTCATTGTTTGAGAGAATTTTAATTATTACTTGCGATAGAATATTAAATCCGAGTGAATGGTGTGAATATTTGAATTTGTAAATTCGCATCATAAATATTCAATGTTTCCGGGGTCTCTCTCATCAATGTTATATTAAGAAAATTTTTCACGGAAATAAAAGTTCAATCGTTTGCATATATATATATATATATATATATATATATATAGCTTCAAATATAATTACCAGATTAATTAGAATAAAAGAAAAATTTATTTTATTCCATAGTAAATAAATTAAAATTCAATTCGCGCACTATACATATCAATGTTAATTAAAAAATATTAATCCAGCCAAGTTTCCAAGTTGCAGTGAAATTGGAAACCTCATAGAATCTTGCACCTCCCAACTGGCATCCAACAAACTTTTGGCATCGACAGGGGTTCGATTCCCCGGAAAAATCTTCCTCGCTTCTCCTCCCCACTATATATACAAACGCGCGCTTACTTATCGAACTAACTGTGGCTTGTGTTTTGCAGGATTATGGGCGGTGGTGCACACTGGCGGACTGGCTTTGTCGGGAGTTATCGAGAGGCAGGCGAGCTCCGCCTGGGAATCCATGCTGCGTCACAATTTGGTAGCACCCCTGCGAGCTGCTCGCGTGTTCATTCCGCTGCTGCGCGCTAAAAGAGGTAAATCACCCATCCCGATTTGCCCACTCGCGTGTCCTGCGCGTGCGCATGCGCGATGAAATTTGCACTCGGCATGCCAGAGTATATATGTGCAATCACTTTCAACTTCCCGAACGATGTATTTGCGCAATTGAAATGTTGTTTTAACAATATGGAGGTAATATTGCTTGAAAACTTTTGCTGCTTTCTGGTTGAAGTTATTGTGTACACTCTAAATGCAACGTTACCAATTCCTCTTACAGTTGTTGGTATCGTATACCGGTCACCGTTACGTAAGAGTGTTTGTAATGAAAACTCAAGCTTAATTTTAACCTAAAAAAGGTCAATATATTACTTTATATTTTAATTTATTGCCATAGCGTTGGAATTATATATTATATTTACTACTATAATGACAAAATATTGTACATATACAGACCATGAATCGTTGGAAATTGAAATTTGCACAATTTCTGCTGAATATTTGACAAAAATTATTATTAAGCACATACTTTCACGAGATTGAATGGAAACTGTGAATATTTCTCAAAATTTTTTCAGATGACAGTATTTCAACTGGTTTTATCCTAAAAATTCAAATTTTAACTTATTTCAGCTAGAAAATCATCAAATGAATTGTTATTGTTAAACCATTGTAAAAACAGCTATTCTATTGTACTTTTACCGCTATTTCTGATCCCGTTGTCAGCTTTTCGCTATCATCTGTTATTTTTCCAACAGGAAGGTAAAAAATATAAAAAAATCAAATCTTTCGTTTTATAGTATTTTTGAACATGAAACGATCGTTTTCATTGTCTGGATTTCGTAAAATAAATGTTTTTATAGGGCTGGACTTTATTTAGGTTTAAAAATTCGAATTCAAAATTTAACAGAAAATTTGCCCTACAGCTACAAATGTTACATCAAATTTTTACATCAAACAATGTAAAACAAATTTTAAATTAATATAAAAAATAATTGCCGTAATGAATATTTAACAATCACGGCATAGAATGGAAGCCACTAGTTATAATTGCATTTATTACTTTATGATTCATGCATAATTATTATAGGAAAGAAGGATGGCTTAACATGAAAAGATTTTTTGTAAAAATAATTGAATATGGGATTTGTCATATTAAATTTTTAAACTAAACCACTTTTTCTTAGTAAAAATAATTGTGCCACACGATGCAAATGATAGAATGGTTCGATAGAAAAATGTAATGTAGACATTTTAACGACGAAACTATACCTAAAAAACAGACTAAACAAATTCAGAAATAAGATATTGTTTTTTTTTATACTATAATGAAAAAAGTGATTTTAAGCCAGATTCTCCAATTTCATAAAGATGTTTTTATATAATCAAACAATTGATAATACTGAAGTTGATAAATGTTGTGTGATAAAAAGTAATCCCGTTATTGCAGCAATGATAGCGTGTATTCACTAATTACGGCATTGTGTATTCGTTCGAAAGAAAATGTAAACTGCAATCCTAAGGCTCTTTTTATTCATAAAGTAGCAATTGTCTGAAGCGTATTCTTTATAATGAAAAATTGTAATTGAATAGCCTCTCGAGTTGAAATATGCGCACACAACCGCACATGTATACACGAGTATATTCACTAGATGTAATGAACGCGCGAAACGAAGTCAATACTCGTAGTGTATACGCTCATCGATGTGGGCTGCAGGCAATTTTCGAGTGTTATGGAAATGCTCGTTTTTCTCCACCGCGTCTCACCGAACGATTCCTTTGACCGGACCGCACATACACCTTGATGGAAATTGTTTCGTATTTTGTACGCGCGCAAAATGCTCTTTTTGCCAGCCCATACCCCCGATAGTTCGGGAGAATGGAAGTTCAAACGTTTTTGCTCGTGTGAGGGACGTATACGGCGCTCGACAAAAAGTATGTGTACTACCGAAATTGGGGAAAAAAGTTATTCGATTGACTTCGTCTCGTTACGATCTTAATAACCTTTGTTTATGCAAATTTTTCGGTCGTGTAGCTTTAACTAAATGGCGCGTTATACTTTTTGAAGGAAAGCAAAATTATAACAGAATTCATCGGTATATTTTTGGATGCTTTTTTTAATTATTTATTTTGTCAATTTGCTGAAATAATAAAAATTAGTTATCACAGAGTTGAGTTAGAGAAAATAGAAGCTCTTTCAATTACGTATTAAAAAGAAAATTATATCATTACAGCTTACTAAAGTTATTTTCAGTTAATTTTCTTCCGCTAGTACCTAATCTTGCGGTTTTCTTAACCCGAAGATTTTTTCGTCAAAATGTTAATAAAGTATAATTTAAAATTGTTGATAATATAATAAAATAATTATTTAAATTTTAATTTTTAAAAATTAGCATTTCGAATAGTCTCAGATGTTATGATTTTAAAATCAATTTTTTTAACACTTCGTATACAAACCTCAACTTCGCACACGCTTGAATGAAAAAGCGAACGCTAAATCAAGCTTTGTACACGTCCTGTCAAAAAATACTGTTTGATACACGAGCAAGAAGGTGATTTTAACCCCATGTGACCTTTTCACCCTCGCTTTACTCGGGCGCAAACGTCTACACGACGTTGACATCATTTTCTCGCACTAGTATAGAAATGTACTACTACCGCGCTCGTTCAATATTATTCTCTAATATTACTGGCGCTATATAATGGGCAATTTATTTAGAATGAAATAAGATTTTGAAGATTATACGGTTAATATTGAATTATGGTGTGTAAAATGACACTGACATTTCTCGTGCTTTGAAAAAGTGTGAAATTCCAATTATCAATGTAGATATTGTAGTGATGGTATAATACTTTTATTTGCCAGTAATAATTATGTAACGGCTGGTCTTGTAAGAATATTTAATATGAAAAAATCAAATTATTTTGTGTCTTGAAGAAAGCCAGTCATCTTGCGTAACCCAGTAATTTATTATTCAACAATTTGAAGAAGAAATAACAGTATCTCCATTTTTTTCATGATATATAAGAGAAAAAAATTTCATTACATTAATAAATTAAACTTTGTAAAATGATATAATACATTACGTACAATTGAAATGGGTTTAAGAATAACATCGTCACTTTTTTGGATTGATTATCTTACAGTTTTTATTGAAAATGCAATACTACACTCATATCTTTATCCTTCATAAAAATGATGAAGAGCTTCTTTTATCGAATAAAAGTATCACACGTATAATATATTCGAACAAATTTGCACACATTTTAATTTCTCGTCTTTCTGTTAACAGGTCGCATAATTTTACTTGGTGATTCGGAAGTTGGGGCTCGCGCCGGTAAGGGCCTTGTGGCGTTCAGTGCGTCGCGCAAGGCCGTCGAGGGCGCTGCGGAAGCGCTGCGCGCAGAGCTTCAATCCTCCGGCGTCGACGTACTACTGCTGAAACCGCCTCCGGTGAATCCAGTTAGCCTCTATGGACCGCCAACGCTGAAAACGTAAGGGGTGACCACTTCAGAGTATACGCATGATTTATCGCTAGTCCGCAAATTGTTTTGTTTCCTACGCTATATAAGAAGAAAGCTCAAAAAGAACGGCTTAAGGAAAATGGGGGATTCTTTTGAGGAAGCACTGCTTTTGTGTGCAGTTAAATTAATGCAAGGGGGTCAGCTTTTTTATGGTTAGGAAGGGCGGGATAAAGTTATTTTATTTTTAAGTTTTAAAGTGTCAGAATAATCATGCGAATATAAACCTAAAGTAACCAAAATGAAATTTAATGTACGCTTTTAATTTAATTAAAAATATTACCTCCTGAAGAAATATTGTACTGTTGAGTTTTGTATGATTACTTTAATACTTACATTATTTAGGTGGCCATAGATACTTTCCTTGAGATATTTTCAAAATCTACCCCTTTTACAAGAACATAATGGATAAAATCCTAAAACAGGAGGTTATTTTTTTTGTCAAAAAATGGCATCTAAAAGTTTTAACCAAATTCATGATATTGAGGTGTAAAGCTCTCCTTTTGTTACTAAGGAGATTATAATCTCTTAGTTCATACAAATGCCGTTGGTCACCGAGAACGTATTTGAACACCATCGCGGGGGGTACACTGTGACTTTGTTAGAAACTCTGCTTTGCGGTAATACAATTTACTTACAATTTAGATCTTGGAAATGCCACTTGGTGGCATATATCCAATAAAAAGCATTAAAACTATGCCCACTGGGAATCTCATAAGTGACCAAACTTTTATTCGATTATTAGTATATAAGATAGTTAAATTTTTACATTAAATAGCAAAATTACAAATTTCATATTAGAAATTTGCAATAAAAACTGGAAAGAATCATTTACAAACAAGAAAAATTTATAAACATTTTATGAAAAGCTTTTGATGTAATAACAGTCTCGCATAAGTAAAAATATATCCTTTCGATCGGAGGTGTTGTATGCATAAGGGTATTCATGGAATAATTCTTTTTTCATAGTCTTTTTCTATCCTGATCACACATATAAAAGTTACTTTACAAATAACTTCGCAATGAATTTTTTATTAAGAAATAAATTGTTCAATATGTATAATATAGATCCGGATTCAATAATTGATTCAAGCTGAATTTTGTTAAGGTTTATATTTTTATCGCATTAGTTTTTTTCTTAACATTCTTAGCTGAACTCAATAACTTTTCGGTTATAAATCATTGAAGATTTCAGACGTGTTGGTGCTGTTTGTAGGTACACGGTACACGGTGTTTATAAGCATGCGATCGCGTGTTGTAGCACTACAGATAGTGCTAACGCATACCAATCCTTCGGTAGTTCATAACGGAAAAATGATTGAGTTGAATTAAACGATTATAAGGGTAAAATAATTGCACAATAAAAAAGCTGAAACTTACAATTATATTTTTATTTTATTGGACTTTTGTAAAATAAAAAGTCTCTACTACTTTTATTCTTAATAAAAAATAATTACATACATATACCTATTATATGTGAAATACTAACTTAGCACTAACGATGATTATTACAGATTGGACGTGGAATCAGCTGCACAATCACCTGAGGGCACCTGGATAGCCCCATTATCTGCTCAGTCAGTTAAGACATCCCTTATACCAGCGCTCACGTGCACCTGCCCTTACAAATCGTACAACATGGACAGAAAATCGCGAATCTTCTGTGTTCGATAAACATCGTTTCGGTACATGGGACCTAGTCCTTTTTGCGCTATGCGTCATTGTGTACAATGACCATGTGTCAAATAACTCTTTGTAACATATGTAATTATGTGTAGAATAATTTTTTGTACCTAATAATTATTATTGTACGGTGTAAGTGTTGTATAAATACTAATATAATAACAACAAGTATGAAGTTATTATTTATCTTTCCTTTTCCAATTTAATATTTCATTCATCAGCGTTTGATCATTTTTCGCAGAGCAAAGCTTAATGCAGGTAATTGTATTATTCGTTAGAGGATTTACATATTTTAATTCCCTTTTAACTATTTTTGTCGGAGCGTGGTAGAAAATATGTTTCTCGGAAGTGAACAATTATTAACTATGTACTAAGTAATGTTGGTTCTACTATCATATAAAAAATATATTAAAAAAAAACGAATTATTAATCCGTCCATTTATTTAAGAACAATTATTTTGATGACCTTATTAGAATTAACACGTGTCTATATTACACATTGGAATAATTGGGATCGCTCCATCAGATGTTTGTACACTATACGTACCTGTTTCTAGGTTGATACTCAATTTTTGTGACAATATACGTAAAAGATTAATGAAACTAATTATTTTTTTTAAAGTATTTGAAAAAGTAATTGTAGACTTTATTCTTTTAATGAAGTGAATATTCAGTGCATAAAAATTAGTTGATATCCCTTTCATAGTCAGATGCTTTTAAAAGATTTGGAATTAAAAAATATAGGATTTTATACATCAATTTTTTTCAGCAAAATCAGTGTAATGAATTGGCCCCTGTCTACATTCAAAATGCCATTTTTTCTGTTTATAGTAAATGTATACATAGTTTTTAAGAAGCAATTTTCGGAGGACATTTTTATTATACATCTGTTGCATAAATGTGTAACAGGAATAACTAAGTACGTAAAAAGGTAGAGTAATGCATGAAGTTGTTTTCAATATTTTATAGATAACAAAAAGATATATTAATTTTAACTACTTTAGAGTAACTGATGCTTGACAAACAGCCATTGCTTGCCAACTTATTTGGGTTGCATGTCTTCTATTATCCTATCGATGTATTTCTATTCATACAAATTCAAAAGATTTGTCTTTTACACCTCTCATCAATCGAAATCTATACTGTGAAAAAGTCATGTGCTTTAAGCCTGTAAACATCGCATGTATATATGTAAAAGGATGCATGTACTTTTTTCATCATCAAATTATACATAAAATATGCTATTGAGTAAATAATAGTACTTTTTTTATCGATTACAATTTCGCGCAAGTATAAACATTATGACAATGACTAGAAATAATTATATTAAAACAGGTATGAACAGTTTTAATTTTTAGTATTTTAATATTTCTAAAAATTACGAATTTAACGATGATATATGATTCATCATATTCGATCTCGATACAGTAATATAAGAGCTAAGATACATAGATATATTTTTCTAGGGCAAAGAACCCATGCGTAAAGTTTCAGTAAGTTTCGTGGCCCTGAGAGAATGTGAAAATAAAACCCTCCTTGTCATACATTTATAAAGTTTATAAGTCACTTAGTTATATTTGTTTTTTCTCGTACATCACTCTCCATCTTGTGTTATACTTCAAGTTATTTCATGCACTCACATATACATATTCGATTAATATAATTAAAAGTTACTGTTGATGATAACTTTCCGTAACAGCAATTGCAGTAGAACGATTTAAGACGTTGTATATATCCGAATGTTTTTGCGGTTTACGTGGAAAAGTTAATGAAATCCCAATGACAATTAATAAAACGATGGGAAGAAGGCAAAAGGTTTAATGCCGCAATTAGTAAGATTTAAGTTGCGTACATAACTTCTGGGTAGGTCGGCTAAGAGCATGAGGTCGTCTTATAACGGTTGGCCGACCCCGTATTTCGAACACGTAAGCGCCACTAACATAATTTTACATAAGCCCCCTCCATCCGCGTCTTTAATAAGAACAATGAAATTATACGCGCACTTGGAGGACTGATGAGGTGTTGTGTATACTAGCTTTATCGAGTGGGGAGGAAAATTTTAATGCGCACATTAATCTAAATAAGAAAAGAAGTCGTAGACGATAGTTTATTAAAAGATGTGCAGTTAAGTGTCTGCAATTTTTTTCCTTATAGACTATAGACTGTTTTTTGACGTGCGTTTATACATTTTAATCGATTTCATGTTAAAAAAAATAAGTAAATAAAGAAACTTTAGTTGTATAAACGCATATGAAGAAGCGTAGACCAAACGCTTCTTTTACATTTTACCTTCGTGTAAAATATATAGCACTTCTATGATACCCACAATGTTTTTTTTTCGAGAAAGATGTATATTCTGATGTTTCTACTTTGAAGATACATAAAATTTCCACTCAAAGTATTTCATTCAACTAGAGTTTATGTATATACTAAAAGAACAAAGATAGTTGTTATTCAAAATTTTAAAGTTAAATGTATTGTTTTATAGTCTTTTCAAATTAGTTTTACTAACAAGGCGATATAGTAATATTTTACAACACCCTATAATAATAATACATTTCTGCATGCACATTTCGTTATTTATCTGTCTATCGTATATTTACCCAGCAAACGATTGCACTTTTTCCACATATTTACACCTCTACTTTATGATATAAAACTTCAAAGTGAACTGTTTAGTTAGCTGACAGCATTATATATGAAAACCAAGTGTTTCTAACTGCATTGCATCCAGCCGTACACGATATCCAAATGTACTTAAATAATATTTATATCATATTTCAAAAAAATTATGCACTTAATCTCTGCGGAACACCCACCTAACGTGTTAACAACGAAATATTACCTTACTATACGTTCATTTACCTAGCTACAGTAAAAAGTTTTGCCGCGGGAGTGCATGTCAGAGACTACTTTGTTTTGTTTCAGAAGAGAGAGATTTTTGCAGCAGATTATATCTCCATGCCATGTCGCTTCACTCTACCTTTCTTGCTCTCATGCGGTACCGTAGAGAATTCCTTAAGACTTATCTCCAAATAATTTGTTTTTCAAAGTAATCAATAAAAAAAACCTTATCAAAATAAAATATGTGATTAATAAATAGGAAAATATTCAGAGAAACTAATAACTTTTTACAACACAGTTTAATAATGTGTAACAAACTGATTATCAAAAATTTAATAAACCAGTTTATAGTAATTTTTTAAACACGCTCATTTTACTTTGCTAGTCTATCATTTGCAACGGACTGGAAGCAGTTTTGCTTGATTTATCGAGCTGTACATATTGGTTTACCAAAGTATCTATTTTCTTTATTGCAGTTAAAAGGATCCTACCTTTTTCTCAACTTTCTGAGACTATGGTCTCTTTTAAACGAGCACCGACGAAATTGGATCCGCTCAAAAAATTAATGGTTGTCCATATATACTCGTGTTCAGTTAAAAACGACTTGCAAGGTTTGCACCCATTATTTTACGCTGTAAAGTTTGAACTGAGAGATAATCAGGTAAAGGAGAAGAAAACACGTTCTTTCTTCAAGCTGCACGTGTAAGTATAGTAAAAAGCTTACTGAAGCGACAGATCAGCCCATATTGAGTTTTTTTCCCAATGAGTATTTTCATGATACTAGGCACCGTCTTTGTACCGTTATATACAGAAGCCAAATGCGATAATGACGTGTTGAACGTTTATAAAAATACCGAACATCATTAAAAATGGGGATGCTGCCGGAATCGCCAACGTTAACAAAGTGCTAAAAGACAAGGTGGCATACATCGTACGAGATACTAAGTTAACGTACCTTTCTTTTTCCAGTGAAGTTGATGGTGCGCCGCTTGTGCGCGTGGTTGCATCGTATCAGGTGCAACTTCATCTTTATATTCGAGATGACGTCGAGACTGATGAGTGGATGGAGGGCCTCACGTTCATAACAAAATAAGAATGTGACTAGGACGGAGAGCTAATTGTGCAACATATCGTCATGTAAGGGAAGAAGGGTGAACTGGGCGAGATAGTAAAGAACGAGCACACTGTAAAACGAAAATATATATATTTTTTTCATTAAAAATTTTTCGTTTAATTGTACTTATTTATACATTTTCTATTAGATACAAATATATTTTAAATTGTACAGGAATATTAGAGAGTACCACACTCAAAAAAAACGATCCTCCGGTTTCAAAGTTAAATTCCTCCCGAAGAAATCATCCTACTACAAAAAACGATTCCTCATGTGCGAAAAGATCATCATCTTGCTATAGGAATCACCATTTCCTGTTGCGAGAAGCGAATCCTCCTACGACTTATCCTATCGACAAAGGATGATTTCATGTCCACTCAACAAACGATCCTCTCGACTCAGGATAAGATTCCTCCAGACAAAATCTTCCTACAGTCAGAATGAATTCCTCTTATATGCATCAACTGTCATCCTGTCACGAGATTTGCTGTCTCTTATCACAAGAGGATTTTCCTCTTCAAGATCGAATATTTATACATAATTTTAAAATAACAAGATAAGATAAAGATAACGAAAAAGATTAAAAAAAAAAGTCATAAAGATAAAAAGATGAGATGAAAGATAAATAGATAAGATGATTAGATAAATCGTGCTGATACTTTAATTACTTTAGTTTTAATTTTAAAAAGGTAACAGTTGAGAGACTTATACGTTTTGATGTAGCAGGATTGTATGTTTGATAACGAGAAGGATTAAGCATAAAATATATTCCTTTTTTTAACATTGATGATCAAAAGCTTTAGTCGAATGGCTAAGAACTTGGCTTCGTAATCTAAAGGTTGTAAGTTCGATTCTCGCTGGCGGATTTTTCAAGTTACCGTCTTAAAGTTTTTTAAGTATTTTTTTCAGTATCTAGTATTCCCCTAATATGTTTCTTCATATTAGCTATCATGGAAAATAAATTTGTGCAATCATACGTGTACAAAAGGGTAATTATATTTTTGTACGGTGACGAGCATTCGTCCATTCATCAAATAACAAAACTGTTTACGACGGGAGGAATTCTTCGTTCGTAATGGGTAGAATTCTTCTTGTTACAATGCTGTTGCAAGCAGATATTCCTCCTCCCTCAGAAAGATATTCTCTTGGCCTCATTTCTAATTGAAAATCGTCCTGTGACAGGCAGATTTGATATAGGAAGATTGTTTTTTAAGAGCATAGCAACTGAAAAATTTTGAAAAAAAACTGTGTTACGAAAACTTGAAATATGTTCAAAAAGAATACTTTTTGCGGGAACAAATAAAATACTTTTGGGTCAAGAAAAATATATTCTCACTCAGAAAAACGATCCTCCGATTTTGAAGTAAAATTCATCCCGAGAAAATCATCCTGCTATAAAGAAGGATTCCTCCTGCACAAAAAAATTTCTTTCGCAAAGATATTCTCTTGGCCTTATTTTTAGCAGAAATCTCCCTTCGACAAGCAGATTCTCGTTGGTGGAAGAATATCGTTTTCTGAGTGCTGAAAGTAAAAAATCAAGTTTTTACCTCAAGAGGAATATGCTAGGTTCAAAACGGGAATCGATTTACCACGAGAGGATTTCCATCAAAACATTTTTCGTTTTGCCGCTAAAGGACCATTTTTCTACGTGTACCCCAAAATCCAATCTAATAGTTCAATATTTTAACGACGATATTATTAAGGTATTTCCTCTTATTTTGACTTTGTCACGCGTTGTTTTTATGTTAATTATGTAACTTTTCTATGAAAAAAACAAATTATTTAAAAAAAAGAGAAATCATTAGTTCAAAACTTTCGATATTAAATCGCAAAAAGTACAATAAATTGAGTTTAAAACTTGAAGCGCTAATGTATTCTTAATGAAATTTGTAAAGTTTATTTTACAAATTACAAGTCATATTCTATCTTCCTCTCTTTGATTAATTTCGAAGCGTCCTTCAAACTTTATATCTTGGTAAATCGACGATTTAAGTTTTTACTGTTAAGCTCATAACACGGTACTTGCGTATTGGTCGGTAGTAACAGCCTTCTTCCCGTTCACTTTCACTATCTACCTATGGTCTAATAGAATTATTGAACGTACGATCGACCCGATTTCCAACAAAAACGTCGTGTTTGTTAAAAAATGTGTAATAATGCAGGCATTTTTCCAATGTTTTTGCTTAAACAGGCTGACACTGGTAAAAAAAAAATCGGAAATCAATTATGCCTCGTCAGAAAAAATCTAAACTAAACTAGTTGGTGCATGCAATATAGAACAAACAAAAGTGATACTTTCTCTCCGTTATTCCAAAATACATAAAGAATGTCGACAAGAAGTGGAGTTACTACGCTACGCAATTCTTGATTATGTCACCCGAACGATCGAAGGCTGCGCGCACGCGAGTGAGCGGCCTTATTGTTTTGGCATTTATTGCAACCGCTTAACAAATAATGAGCAGAGTGGATATAAGTACATTCCTTTTAACTGGTTGTAATAATAATAACCAATGAAATCATTTGTACTGAAATCGCAGTAATAATGGAACGAATAAATAACTGAAATCGGTGTTTAATGAGGAAGGAGGGATCCATGATTATATGTGTATTTATTATTAGTAATTTTCAATATTTCACAGCTTCAGTTTTGATTATATGTATGCATTATTTGGTGATTTGGAGGAGGTATCATTATATCTATGAAGTTATACTTTTGATGATTTTTTTCACTTTTGAGGAGACTAAAAAATTGTATGTAAGAATCGATACTTTCGCGAAGTTTGATTAATACCTTCCACCCAGAGGTCCACCCATCAAAAACTCTACCTTCTAAAATATCAGAGCACCCATAATTTTATATAGAGGAATGTTGCAAAATCATGGTCAGTGCCTAACTTACAACAGAAACCAACTTCCCTACTAGAAGTCATCAATTTTTCTCTCATTGGTGAAATGATTTCTCAAACATACTCTATTTTATGGTGATTTCAGTGAATTCGCTATAAAATGGCAGAAAAATTGATGACTTTCAGCAGAATTGTATTTCATAATTACATACTAATCAAATTTAATGTTAGAATTTATGCTTCATAAAATAGATAATGAACGCAACGAAACAATTAAGGTAGTTCTCTAAAATATCAAAAAGTGTGTTTCGAAAGCAACAAAATTCTAGCGTATTCTTTAAACTCTAAAGAATGTTTCTCTATTTTTTAAAACATAGGTTGTCGACTTACTTTTTGAGAAAATAATTATTGAAATTAGTCATTTTTACATGACAGTTAATGAGAATCATATCAATTGTTATAGAAAGTGATAAAGTTTGACACTTTAAAGGTGAGTTTTTCAAAAATAAAAAGTATGTATTGAAAGATCAAATTATGCTCTTTCTTATAAGTACAAAAAATATGTGTCAAGCCGACTTTTTTAAAAAAATATTTATCATTAAAAATAGAAAATCGTCGTTTTCCTAACCTATTTCACGCTACTACGTGAATCATGAGATAAATTATTTATTTTCTACTCTATGTTCACATCACCCTTTTACTTAAAAAGTTGTGTAAGTTCATAAATAGTTTTTTTCATACATGATTTGGCTAAGAGTATGCTAATATAATATTTATTGTTTCGTGATTACTGCATTCACTCACAAGTCCTTAGAGAACTACCTTAAGCTTTTGTTAGTAAGTAAGCTTACGTATTTTAGGCATACTTATGCCATAAATTCGGATAATACTGATCAATATTGTCTTATTTCTGCATGCATAACAAAACTTATATTAAATTTTTATATTTTAAAACAAAATTGCTTATAATTTATAATTTTGAAAAATGAAATTAAAAAATATTAATGGAGTAAATTTTGCGTAAAAAAGATACGAGTGCAATATATGGGCCGTATGCAGTTTCAGCACCCTAATCGAATATTGGATACAGTTTAATCACATAATACTTACATATCTGGCCAACACTATAAGAAAAAAATATATAAAACTAATATAGGCATGATTCTAAGAAACAGTATATATAAGGTCAATGTTCTGCTTAGGCGCTCGAGCCGCATGTTGCCAATATACTACCAATACTGTGGCAAATATATTTGCCACAAAGTACTTTTCGACTAGGAAATCAATTAAAAATTAGGAATGATTGCCAATTCATTGACGCGTAGCTTCTTTAATTAAGTTTTTACTCTTGTACTTAATTAAAATTATGATATAAAACTTATTATTATACAAAGTAAATTTATTATTATACAAACCAATTTCACGCTAGTTATTCTCGTGAGATTAAGAAACAAATTTTTTTAAATATTACATATCTTCCAAAATAATCGTATATGATAGTGATGAAATTTGACACGAATATTACTTCTACCACATACAACATTGTCTATGACATTTATAGATCAATTCATCTGTCCAAAAACTTAACCAAAAGATATCCAAAATCTACCTCTAAAAAGAAGTTTCAAAGCGACTTAGCTAATTTTATTCTAGATCTACTGCGAAAAAGAAAATTAATTTTTTTCATAAATTTTTTTTTTCTTCTAAAATAATCGATGAAAAATCTTAAAAATTTAAATATAGTATTCTTTATTCTTTGTAATCAGAAATGCATTTAATTTCGAAATAAACCTATTCTCGATAAATAACGTTTTCACCAATAACTTATGAGAAAATATAGCTAGTTTTAAACAATTTGAATCTTCGCGGCTGCTTCCACCTCTCTATGTTCGGCATGCTATTCGCTAGTATTCGAGACACTTTTGATGGACTTTTGTTCTGCGGACGTAGGTGTGTGTATGCTTGTGTGTGTTTGTGTGTGTTTGTGTGTCCATGTGTATCTGTGTGTATCTGTGTGTGTATGTGTTAGTGTGTAGCTGTCTGTGTCTGTGCGCGTCCATGTGTGTCTATAACTTTGTATGTGCATTTTAATTAAATTAATTTTAATAGTCTTTTCGTTAGAAAAAAGCAAAAAAAATAAAATTATCAAAAGAGAAAAATGCACGTAAAACAAATGGGTATTTAGAAAATAAAAATGGGTTTCTGACTAGGCTTGTTACTTAAATTCGAATTTTTAAGTAGTTTAAATATTGTGATCTGAAACCCTTATTGATCAAAATTTCAGATTCATAGTACCTGGAAACTCTAAAGTATCAAAATCCTACGAATTCGAGATTCCGATCTTATGAGAACTCGATCAATAACAAGACTATTCTGATTCTAGATTCAAACTGTATATCTCGGTTTACTGTATATTCGTATAGTAAGTTAATAAATCTTGAAATCGTTGAGCATGTTGAGCAATTATAATTATACTTTTGCAATGAACAATGAAACATTTACAAATTCAATCATAATGAAACAAGAATAATAATGTTAATGACAGTAATATTTTCTAGTTTACGATATTAAGAAGGCAATCAATTCTTTTGTAATCTATTTGCAAATTTCCGTGACATTAAATGACAAAATCAAGTATTCTGGGTTAATATAAAACTCGAATATGATTAACTAAGTGTAGTTGGGTTCCAATCGTTTTAGGCGTAAGGTCCACCATGTATAAGGTAAAATATTCAAAATATTTTTGCTTCCTTCTAGAGGAAACTTTGTGATAGTAAAAAAAATTTTTTTGAGATAATATGTTAGGAATGTTATTTATAAAATTTGGAATTGAAATACACTATTTTTAGAAAATGTCCGTATGAATGTATGAGAGTATGTATGTATGTATGTCCAACACTGATATCTCATGATTTGCTCGATCGATTTTAATGATTCAGTGATCATTTTTTTAGATTTTTCTCAAACTTTTCTGATCAATATTCTATTTTTGTAAAATTAATTTTTTTTATAGCCATTTTTCAATATTCAAAATTTTTATTTTCGATCTTTTTAATAGTTAGACCAAATATTGTTTATATATTATGAATTCTCTGTATGCAGAATAAAATTCTCTACAATTTAAAAATTTTTGTATACGAATCGAGAGAGTTCTTTGGGCATAAGGATTGATCCATAAATTTCAAAGATATTTGAGGTTAAAATTTTTTTTTAAACCGTAATTTCTCAAGAACGGCTCTGAATGGGACGTATAGCATTCGAAAGAGAATTAAATTACCTATATTTTCTAAACAAAAATTAATTTTCTAGCTATTACGGTTCTTTTGTTATTAACAAAAACGTAAAAATTGAAAAATGAAAAAAAAAAGATTTTTATATGTTCAACTATTATGAAACTAAAATTGTCTCATTTGTTTCAAAATTCATTGTAGAGGTAGATTATTGATAGTTCTCGGCCGACTTCTTTTGGAAAAATGATTGGTTCATAAATTTCAGAGATATTTGCGATTAAAATTTTTCTAGATCTGTTTATCTTGTAATATTTTGTAAATAGGTTATATTTCGAAATTAGAAAAAGATATATTCCACCAATTCAAAAAATTAAAAAACAATAAATTAAATAAAAAATTAGAGTTATCTTTATATATTACTTTTGTTTGAAAATAAAAAAATTTGTATTTATAACTTGTATAATCCTATCTTTAAAAAATGATGGGTTTGTTGTGAAATCATTTTATTCGTGATTTGATTGGTTGGAGCATATGGGTTGCTAGGTTACAAAAACAAAAGTGGTGCTCGAAGCGCGCTTAGATATGACTAGTTTATTAAAAATATACATTTAAATAATTACATTTTTTTTAAATTTCAATTTAATAAAAGGAATCGATAAAATAGTTTGAGGAAGGTAAGTGCCAATAAATTGGCAGCGGTTTTTTTCTTTCTGATAATAAGTATATAATATAAATATAGTATAAATAATATCATTCATATTTATTTTATATTAGCAAATCTACTTATTGATCTTTACATTCCGAAAACCGCTTGAAAATACTAAATAATTTGAGGTATTCAAATTTTTTTACCTCAATTATTGCGCTGTTGCATAAATTTATATAAATCATATTACATTTTCTGATTATATTATAAATTTAAATTAAATAATTTTAATGTGCGGATAAATTTTAAAATGTTGTAACTGGGCGTATTAAATACTGCAAAATTGTGTTTATGGATATTAAAATTTTTTACATATATAGCTTCAAATGATTGGATTGCAATATGTCACCTTATTGAATTTATTCTTTTTTAATACGAAAATCTTGAAAAATCATATACAGATGAAAAGCGAACGACATTCGATTTCTGCAAAGTCGTTTACGAGAGCAATTTTATACGCTGTCTGATTTTGAAGTGTAAAAATCATTGAAGATTATATTTTATTTTCAAACGGGAATGCTCTGGTTATATATTTTCGCAAGCATAAATTTACACATTATATCTTTCGTTTTTTAATTACATTTAAATTCTAGCGAATATCATTTTGATGAGAGCTCAGTTGTCTAAGACTTCAGATTTTCAATTCCGATTATTTGTTTACACAAACAAGACCGTTTTCGATTGACTAGTATCTCTGAACCGAGTTTTTTCGAAATTCTGACTTTTCATGCGCTTATCTGAGCATAGCTCTGGCAGTTCGGAATCTATGTAAATCTCCATTACTGCGTGAGTAACTAAAGATGAACCTATTGCACTCAAAGTACTCACCAGCGCAGCAATGCAGTTATACAAGATTTATAACGAGGATTTCAGATAGCTGTAAAATAATTTATATGAAAAAAAGAATTTTGATGAATATAACGCTTTTACATTTCTTGCGTGAAATCAACTCTGCAAAGTTTACCAGCAATCATTAAAATCGGTAGAACAATTTTTATACGATGCAATCTGATATATCGCATAAACTAAAAGTGATTAATATTCGGAAAAAAGTTTTCATCTCTCAACTAACGTCACGTTTGCGGCTAGTGTATTTTTTCCATTTTCCTGAACCGAATTCACATGTAGTGCAGGACAAATTTATTTTTTTCCAAGCTTCGCGGAAAAAATTCCCTGTTCCTGCGATACGCATCCCGTTTCCACAAAGAGGTAAACATACGTAGAGGAATACTCACGACAAGAGAGAGAGAGAGAGAGAGGGAGAGCGAGAGAGAGAGAGAGCGCGAGAGACAGAGAGAATGAGAGAACGAGACAGAGACAGAGAGCGAGAAAGAGAGAGTTGACTTTGTAAACAGAGAAAAGTAACACGGGTGTCATAAAATATACGAAAACCGCGCAGGGCACGCTCCATACGTACGATGGCTTGCGCCCAGGCAGCAACGAGTTATCCTTTACGAGTGCAATAAAAGTGCCTGTACACCAATTTGTTACGGCGTGTACATTCGTATAGGAATGAAATACGCTGCACAGACGCCCCCTCTCGCTTTCTCTCTCTCTCGCTCGCTCGCTCTCTCGTTTGCTCTCCTTTCGCTCTTCTCTCGTTCGCTCTCTCTCTCTCTTTCCCCTCGCCCACTACCCTCTGTCCTCTCTCCTCACAATATCTCTCTTCTCACCCTCTCTCATCTCTTTCTCTCGCTATACTACCTCTCTTCCTCGTTTTTTCATTGTGCACAAAATGTATCGGCAAACTGTAGGTCGTTAATTTAATACCTTGACTTACACGCTAAGAGAATTAATTTTTTGCCTTCCTTTTATCATAATGAACGAAACAATTTTAGGCATTAAAACGCGATAACTTTAAGCAAATTTTAGCTGTTAAAGTCGTTGTTTGCTGCTTTTTCCCGGCGAGACCGACAGTAATGCTACTTTCCCTTTTTCTTTTTTCAGGCATTCATCGTGTGTCTCGTTTTCGCTTGCGTGGACGCCAATGCCAGTCCGGACGAAGGTTCAATTAATTTGGATTTGTTTTTAATTAACGTTTGTTTTCCCTTTAATACACATTTACCGTGGGATTAAGTAATACGACGTTTCCTAGATACGGTCTTGGGTTTGTGCTGCTCTGCAAATGTCTGACTTTGTTTGCTAATTTTTACTTTATTTATGACGACTTTCCTCTGAAGTTAAAATAAAGTAAAAATGAGCTTTTTATATAAAATTTTTAGAATGAAATAAAAAGAAATTATTTTTTTTAATAAGGCACGTTTATATTCGGTTGGAAATTGTAAAAAATAAATAAGTGGTTGTTTCTAAAAAAAAAGGATTAATAAAATCAAAGTCATTTTTAATCTGCGAGCACAGGTCGTAATTTCAGAAATTCATTTGTCTTCTCCAAATAATTTTACATGCTTAGCTCCGGCATGAATCATAAAACTGAATTAGCGAGCCCTAAGAATGGAAGCAAGATGAAAATTATACGAGCCCTAAAGGTAAACTTTTTCTCTGTCGATAGTAAGAAAGGCAATCAAGTAAATTAATCAGAATTCTGTCAATTACATTGGCTCTCATTAAGAGCTTTGCTTCGGCCAGTAGCGGCTGACTAGAGCTTTTAAAATGGCCAGGCAGAACGCCCTCGGCAAGAACAAATAGAATTATTTCACAGATGAATGTTGCCGGTGCAATTTGCGTAATTGCGAAGCTTTTCCGCGTTAAGTGGAGGAAACGCGCGCGTTCACGCGAGAATAAAACGCGAGCGAAAAAAGCCAGAGAAAAAGGTAAACGAGAAACACTCGCAATTACAGAGGAGCGGAGCCACCATCATCACAAGGCCCACTCATTTCAACATTTTCACGGGCCGGTGCATGGGCATCACCAAGAAGTTCACTGGCACGACAAGCACGGCCACAAGTACCACGATTTCAAAGCTCATCCCAAGTACAAGTTTGCTTATGGCGTCGAAGATCATCACACGCACGACTTTCACGGTCAGAAGGAACATCGGGACGGTTCGTATATATATCGAAATTTTTATTTTTACTTTTTCTTCTCTGATTCGTTATTTGTTTCCTTTGTTATACTTAAAAAGCTAGTTTGCCATATTATTCATATTTTTATTAAAACGAAGTATATTTTTTTAACTATGGGCATTTTTAATGAGAATGGAGACTCAGTTTTCAAAAAGCTTACTTTGCATTTAAATCTTTGAATTATAAACAAGGTAAAATGGTTTGAACTGCTGTGAAGTATTTTATTCCACTGTCTTTGCCGTTGTAAATTTCTAATAGTCATTCTCGGAATACCAAAAGGTAGAGTTTATGCAAAAGTGAAAGAAAAAATTGTTACGACGTAAAATGCTAGTCTTTCGCTGTATACAAACTCCTTTGATTCCAGAAAATTCAAAATAAAGTCATTATTTGTCAGGATTAGTTTTTTGAAAATTTTCTTTATATTTCAGTTATAGAAGTAAAATATATGTGCATTCTGTGAAAAATTAAAGTTTTCTTTTCAATAAAAGTGTGAAATAGCCGCTTCATGCGCATTAGCTATTTAAAGTAGAAATTTAATAGAATACCAATGCAGGTACGATAAAACAAACTTTGCGTTCCAGAAATTCTTTTGTGTCTCGTGTCATTCACGTTCAAAATTGTTTACGTGTTCCGAGAGTAGTTGAATGCGTATGACCCAATTTATCATCATACTTTTAAAAAATATGCGGAAAATAATTTTATTATTGAATATGATAAAATGTTTGAAAAAAATAAATAGTTTCATCGTTGTGGAAACATGCTTTTCTTCTATTTCACGCCTAGGTATTTCAATATAAGTTTAGTAATAAAACTAAAAATGAAAAGCTATTAGTTCGATAGTTATTAACTATACTGATCTAATATAGCATGCAATTTAGATTTGAAATTAAGTTAAACGTGGCTTTTATTTTAATGAAAATTTTCACATGAATACGTATCGAATCGAAAGCTAATAAAATAATTAAAGACTAATATGTATGTTATTGCAAGAAATAAGGAGATGCTATTGGTTGATTTAAACAAAAATGTAATATATAATAAATATTTATCTCAACTTACTAGCCATGACTCAATTCTGTTAATAGGTCGAGAATCGACTAATTTTTTTAATGATCGCAGCGAGGGATTTAGCCTCATTCATTATACGTAATTATTAACGACCTCCCTGGTAAAAATTGATCGAGAACTATTAAGACGTATGAACTTTAGACTTTTTACAACAATTTCTTAATGAAGGGTCGTTGAAACTAATTCCAACCTCGACCTTGTCCTTAATTAGAATCAGAAGCGAGTTTTTTCTCTGTAGCAACCTAGAAGTTTTTCTTGTTAAATATAAAAAATTATAAAATAGACCACCTTGTAATAATATTTATATATTTAATAGACAACTTACACTTTTTCTAACATAAAAGTCTGCCTAAAATTTTTTAGTTTTCCTTTGCGCGTGACTAATTTTCTGTCTAACCAAATCTTTATTTGCGCAATAATAACGTAAAAGTAAACCAATTCTCAAATAATAATTTAGTATTCATTTGCTGAATAATATAACTGTTTCTTCAAAGCATGGTAAATTTTTCAAAGCTGATTTTGAAAAATTGCTATTGTCTAATAAATAATAGTAAAAAATAACCATTGTAGTTGTATGCATATAATGATAGAGAAAAAGTGATAAAAACGACAAGATTAAACCTTAAATCAACATATAAAGGATGCATCATTGAAGGCCCATACTTGTCAAGCCGCTCTCTTGTATCTTAGCAATTTAGAATTGCTGTAGCCACGGGTGGAAACATAACGTGAAACAATATACTCCATATTTAACAAAAGTTAAAAAAAATTATGTATTTGAATTAACAATAATAGTTCTTTTACTATAGCTAACATAATTCTGTATCATAGATACGGTTAATACTTTCATACCAGTATGAATTATACATGAAAACTTCCAATTTCAGAAATAGTATATTCTGCAAAATCCGTGAACTAAAGTTTTGTTGACACTGGTAAGTGAATGGAGTACTTCAAGCAAGGCATCGAAGCTCAAACTTCTCACGTTGTGCTAAAAAATTTATTTATGAGATTTAATACATTATTTTATGTTGAATATAAATATTAATTTTTCTTTTATAAAATATATTAACTAACTACAACTACAGAATAAAATTAAGCCGGTTAGAATTCTTTATATTATATGCTCTTAATTCTCGAAATTTTAATATGTAATATGAAACTGTACTACCAACCCAACTACATCAAAGATGATCTTGTGCAGGTAAACATTTACACGGCGAATATCACATCCATGAACCAGGCGGTAACGTAAGGACTGTGAAATATTACTCTGATCCTCATGGAGGTCTCTTCATGAAAGTCATCAACCACGGTGGAAACGATCATTCAGGCTACGGACATCATTAGTATCTATACGGAATATAGTTATAACATTTGCTTACGAATGTTAATATTATCTCTTAGTAAACTTTACTGCTACGTAATTAAAATTTTCTATACTTTTAACTGTTATAATATTTTTAATATAAATATATTACAAGACTATAACTAAGACACACAACTGCATTTACTCATTTAAAATAATATTTTAATTCCCGTAGAATATTGATTTTTACGTTTTCCCAAATATACATCGAATCTTAATATGGACTTATTAGATTAGAATTTATTCGTTTACGTATCATTAATAGCCCCAAAAGACATAGTTTCAGAATTAACATATGAATTTTTAGACAAAAGCCAACCATATTATTAATAAAACTTTTTGTATAACGATTTTCTTTCTGTAACATTTTTAAATTATATTTTCAGCTACATAAATTATTATAAATGGTTTCAAAATATTTTAATTTCTTTAATGAATCAATAAATAAATCTTTTTTGTTATATTTCTCATTACTTTTTTGAAATAAGGTTAATGTTGCTGTAAAAAGTAGTTTCTTTTGATGCTTCCATCTATATATCTCTCCTCTCCTCATGGTTTTCAGTTGTTTAGCCTCCCTTCTCGTCTGTCATCAATCCTATGATTTTTTTATAAGTTTAAACAAATTGGATGAGTATATGCAAAGTTAAATAGTATCTACAAAATGGCGTACAGAAATTAAAAATTGTATCTGAAAAAGGAATCAATTTTACTGATGAAAGTAAAAGTATAAATAATACATAAAATCTATAAACATTGAAAATTGTGTAAACTACGTCAAATACTCCCTAGAAAAGTCAACTTTTCCTCTGGTAAAATCTCTATACTTGTTGTTAATTTGATGAAGCTTATTTGGATAGTTTAAGTTGTTGTCTGTATTCTGAGACTTCACCGTAATTACTAAGAAGAAATTGCAAAGGTATAGGCACGACGCTGGAGGCTATAAAAACGATTACCATTGCATACAATTGTAACGATAGTTTATTATTCATACATACACGGTGACCGAATCACGCTTCTTTTTCATGTCATAGCAGTAAACAATAGATTCGTATTTTATCTATGTTGCGGTTGTACAAATTTATTGTGCGGTTTCATCTATATAGACTATCGCTACGATGGATGAAAACTGCTGATTGTAGACGTCTACAATATTTTGAATTTTCATGGTGCTGACAGCAAATGTCCAAATAATTAATAGTGCACGAAATTCAAAAGTGTTTAATTCGTACCTTTGACAGTAATGATTGAAATAGTTTAAAAGCTTTAATATTATGAGCGCTTCTAAAATTAGACTGTTAAAAATTTCCTTTTTAAGAAACTTTCAAGATTCAAACGTCACAGAATTTTAAGAATAATGTAATTCAATTTACTTTATTTTTGTAATTTAATTTACAAATATATTAAGTTTAATACACAAATACTGAAATTCCATTAAGTTTAATACAAATATAATGAAATTTCACAAAAATATTGCAGAGATTTAAGAGTTTCGTGCCTTATATTTAATAAGCGAATATTAATTTAAAGAATTCCGCATCCAATTTTTTAATAAATTGAATGTATTAAATTTCACAACGTTGCACTGAATTTTCAATAATATTATTAAATATTATTCAATTCTGTGTATGAAACAAGTTTCCATTACATGTAACTTAAATTTCATAAATTTATTTTTAACAGTGTAGAATGATTATCTGGTAACTGTTTATACCATGAGCTTTTCTTTATAATACATTTGAAGCTTGACGATGTCAGGAATGCAGAATTGAAGAGAACATGTGCAAAGATAGTAAGCTCAGCTTGCTCCTTTGAAGGTGCTCACGTTGCAAGTATTTACCGACTCTTGCCGTTACCACCGATGCTAGGGAAAGAGAGGGGATATTGGTTCCGGCTTAATTAGGCCTCAACTAAGAGAGGGCTAAATGCTCGACGAATTTGCTTAAGTCTGTCGTGGCGAGAAGCGGCAGCTGCTGCTGCTGCTGTTGCAGTTGCCGGATGTGGTTATATTACCCGTTATAACTAGGCGAAACTAAGACGATGAAGCACGACAAAATATTACGGATTTTCCACGAGCTTATTCATTAAGCGAATTCGCATTCAACTGATGCGGTGTGTCTCATTTATATTTGGTCTTGCGAGTTTTCCGTTATAATGAAGTGAGGCCATTAACACATTCATTATTGAAGCAGTGTAATATTTATAAATTTGGTTTTATAGCATAAAGAGTTATTACTGTAATTGATAATAATATATTTAACGGTATTCTCTATACATACGTATGAGCCGATCAATAGAAATGCTCACTGAGATATGCGGGCTCCGTATGTCTTAATAGAACGATACGCAAAATTATTCACGAAATAACATTGCATTAATTAATTTACTGTTATAAATGGATATACGCAGATGTGTTTGTATAGGAGGTTGAAGATCAAAGAAATACTGGACTGATTTGACAAATACTTTTTTATTACAATTTTTTGATTTTTAAAAATTAATTATTAGAGATTTATCGACTTTTAACAAGATACTATATTTATATTAATAATACGCAAGTGTATCAAATTCAGCATTTATTTCTTGAGTTAATATTTTAAATTAAAAAATCCAATTGTCTTAGACCGAAATTTTGTTTATAATAGATATTCACAATACAACTCATATAAAATAAATCTATATGAAGATAAATTCGAAATTTAATTTTAAAGCTCTTAGTTTCAAATTCCTTTTATGTTAAAAATTAATATTGAAAAAACGTATTTAAAAAATGTATTCAGATTTTGTATTTTTTTTATTGGCGTAAAAAATAATGATTAATAATAAGTTATTATTCTACTCAACGTACAAAATTAGATGTGTTTATATAAGCTAGGTACATAATACGAAAATGATATCCAATGATATTTTTAAAATAAACAATGTATAAATGCAAAACCATGTCATTGTGAATAATATAAAAGTAACTGTAAAAAACATTATTTTTTTAAAATTGTAGAAAATTTGATCTTGCTTGAATTGGATTAATGATAATTCATTAACAAAATTAAAAACAAAGAATAATTTTTTCAGAAACAAATACACAAAAACCAGAAAAAATAAAAAATATTGTTTCATCAAAATAATTTGTTTAATTAAAAAACTGAAAAATTCTAAGATATGTTCACGGTTTTTCAAGTAAATAATGAAGATTAGGTCGACTCAATATTAATTATAAAACTTTAAATAAATTTTATAAATGAATGCAATATTAGAAGTCATCTTTATATACTATGAATTCAAAATCACATTATATTTTTTAGTAAATTTGACCAATAGTTACAGTAAACTGATATTATTTTATTTAAGGTGAATCTACAAGAAAATATTGTTTGCATTATAAAATATATTAGGTATTACGCCGAAGTAGTTGCAATACGTAGATTAGAAATTCTAAGAACATCTGTTTTATATGCAAGGTGAGTATTGTGCATAAATATTTTTTATTAGCATAGACAGTGATAAGCTCTAAGAGAAGTATCATCTTTCAAGATGGAACTTCAATCTTATTTAAGAAATAGTATATTACGCATCTAGGGAGGAAAAAACTTGGAAATGCACAGCTCGTGTAAATTGCTACCCGAGCCGAAAGCGAGGGTGGCAAACACGAGCTGTAGGGTTTCCAAATTTCCTCCTGTGGTGCGTATACTATTCTTCACCATACCCAGGCCGAAAATATCACTTTTCCGATTCGGTGTCGGGAGGGAAATTGGTATTTTCGGACAGGGTATGGTGAAAATAAAATCTACTCTAGTATGCATTAAGTCATACATCAGTGAATAGTTCAAAATCAAACATTTTTGCTATTCAAATTCACTAAATACTCCTATCATGGACGCATTAAATTCTTTTTTTTTCAATTTCTTCCTTAGCCACCATTTTTCGTCAGTTTCAAGCCCAAATTCAAACTCACGTAACATTTGAAGGAACTAACATTTTCTAATTCTGAAATGACATTTGGAAAGCTCTCGTTCTCTAATTTCTTTTTCTTTATTGAGAATTTTATATTGAGATATAATTCATGGAATTATTTTGGATCAAACTAGAGCTATTTTTAATCATTTATTAAGAATCTAATTATTATCAGAAAAAATGATACCTTCAAATCGAGCTTGTTCTTATTCTTTTCTACGTTCAGAAAGTCTCAAAGAACAAGATAAAATTTATCCGGTGAGTGTGCCTTCGAAAAATGTAAAAAATTTTTTTGGAAACGTAAAAGGGAAATAAATTTTAAAATAGTTCATATATACATACACGCATCCACGCGCACACATACATGAAAGACAGGGACTTGTTTAAGAATGCATATACAATTTGAATACTTATTCGATAATAACTTTTAATAATATTAAAAAATATATGAATTTTAAAATTTAATACGCGACTTTACACAATATATTCGTGAAAAACGAAATAGCGAAATCTGTTGCTATCGCGACCTTGCTTCGAATACATTGACCAATGCATGCATAAAGTTGTTGAGGGTCAATATAAAAAAAACCTATCTACATTGAGAATTTTAAATATGCATGTTTTATAATAAAGAATAGATATTAACCCGAATTTTCTAGAGCAATATAAAATTTTTGTGATGATAATAATATTATAAAATAACTACAGTGGAGGCTATTTTTTAGTAAAGTAATATATATTTGAATTTTGTAAATATATAACACATTACTTATTAACCTTTATTAAACATTCATATTGTTTATTCAGGTAATTTTAGAGAAAATTTCGCTTCTAAACAGTTTTTCGTGCGTAATAATTCAACGTACAATTTGCACAATGTTGCTTCGATTTAACAATAGCCCTTTTGTAAGTTAATAAGAATTTTTCATAAATATCACTACCTATCACTACAGATTACAGTTTTCCGTGGGATAATATAAAAATTATAATTCTGGCACTACCTGTCGTACGTGCGCAGACGCAATACACGCATATAGAGACATACGCATACTTACGTATGTGCAAGTGTACATGAGCACAGATTTTGTCTTAATCATTGTCTCCAGGATATATTGGGTACTGGACAGCGTGGATTGGTTGAAGGCGCGCGTCTTTTTGTCGTTAGCGCCCGGCACGAATTTCGCAAAACACACTGCTAGCATGTGGTATATAAGCTGGAGCAGTTGGATCCAAGAGCGTGTCAGGACATTCATTCCTCGGTGAACACACTCATCTAGAACAGATTTCGGTCGAGCTATGGCCTTCAAGGTTTGTCTTAATTTAGTGGTGAACTTTGCAAATTTGTAATTTATTAAAAAACTTTTGATTTGTTGTTATATTGCAAGTATGAACGAGAATTTTATTTATCAAAAAAATACTATAACAGTTGTCAATAGAATATATATGTGACTCATAAGTAAAACAGACGATAAATCTGTAAAATCCTAAGAAAAAATTTCACATTCTAAAATAAAATATATATAATAATGATCTATAAAATGATTTTTAAAATAATTTAACTTTTCTATCTCACCATTTTTGAGTTTATTTGTATTTACCTATGTTTCTTTTTATTCAAATGAAAATAGATTTTTACGGATGTATTTGTCGTAATACATATTTATTAATTATAATTTATCTGCCACTGTTACGTAAATAAAATGGTAGAAAAATTTACTTAAAACCCAAATTATTACATTTTTCTCATAATAATAATCTGAAAATGAAAAATACATTTTATAAATATATTATTTGAAACAATTATTTCATTTAAAATAAAAAATATAATGGAAATACAATTTTAAAAAACAAAGTTCAATTTAAGCTTAATAAAACATGTTAATTACGAAAAATGTAGTGTTATGTAATTTCTGCAGTAAAACAAATTTCGTTGGGATATCATGTAACGTAAATAAAAACTACTGACATACACGCATATCCGTACAGAAACCTTTTCTATCCACATAACATGTATACATATATATTAGAGTGTTTCTCATTAAAGTAAGACATGGTATACGTAAAATTGGCTATTACAATGTTGATTTTCACGCGGTCACAAAAAGCGCTGTACTGAAATACAGGCGGTATGATAGAGAAAGGTCGTCCACACAATATTGCAAGCGATCAATGGAACATTGTAGAATTATAGATTGAACCCGAAATATCTGACACTGTTTTCGCTCTTAACTTTCAATCGATCGCAATGACATTCTGTCACGTTAAGTATATATTCCTTTTCTTTTTATGTTTTTTAATAAATTTATAAACGAGCCATAAATAAGTAATTACCAGAAATCAATTACTGTGCATTATTATTTTGATTCTTGGTGATGCTATTAAATTGTTGTGATTAAACAGTAATATAATAGAATATCTGACCTATAATTTCATTAAACATTAATACTCTTGTGTACTACAGTTAATCGTAGTTTTGGCGCTATCAGCGCTGGCGCTGGTGAACGTCACATCGGCCGGACACGCACACAGTTTTGCGCACTTTCATGGACCAGTCGAAGGCCCCGGTCATGAGGTCACGATAAAGGATCATCACGGGCACCACACAGTGGACTACGTCGCCCATCCTAAGTACGAGTTTGCTTACGGCGTTGAAGATCACCATACCGGTGACTACCACGGACAAAAAGAACATCGCGATGGTACGATATGAATATATATTTTTATCTTTTATATTCTTAGAGACTTTTTGTATAGCGAGGATGTCTTACAGATTTATCTATAGTCTTTCTAACATATTAATGTTTAATATTGATTATTAAACTAAAAAGTATTTCCTCATCATTTTCTACATATTTCTGCAAAAATATTGTTTATTTTCATACGTTTTATATATTAAAAATTATTTTCTTCTAATAAGTTTTTGTACTATAAAAATCATAGTGGCTTTAATTATATTTGCGATATTACATAATCTATAGATTACTGCTATTAATCTACTGGCAAAAATTCCGTGATCTATATGAATTATCTCTTTAATTGAAAATATATATTATTGAGCTCAAATGTCGGGCATCATTAAAATTTAATGAATATTATTAGTTTCAATGTTAGTTTATTATGAAATACTGAAGCACAAAATGAGGCTGATGTTCGATTTTAATTAAAAAGCTACCTGATGATAAGTCAACAAGCTTCGAAATTTCTCTGAGCGGCTTTTTGTTCCGGGATAAACAAGCTCCTCGCATTGCCAGCAGGATAAATGGCGATAATGAAACGCGTTTGAGTACTGGTGCACGAGTTTAAACTTGAACCGGCTATATGATTATCGCTTCATCGATTGCCTCATGAATATGCAATTATAATAATGATCAAGTGATGCCTGATTAGGTATGGAAACGATGGAAAATGTCGCACAAGCACTTGTTTAGGGAAATAACTGACTTCAAAGTCAAGACGAACTTCATTATAATAGGTTTATTCCAGATATTGGTGGTAAACATAATATTATTACGTTTTCATTAAAAAAAAAGACTTAAAAAAATTTAATTAAAAATCAAGCAAAGTTATTTGATTATTTGCGATTTTCGAGATATAGGAAAGCTTTCGGTAAAATTAACAATATTGCATCTTTTGCAAAAACGAAAATAGAATTTTCAATTGATTTAAAATTTTTTTAATTATAAATCGTAAACTTTACTTACCTGTGTTCGTACAGGTTTATATTGACGACTACAATAATAAAATGTATGTCATGAAATACGAAATTACAAAAAAATGAGTCGAATCACTAAAATCATAAATAAAATTATTAAAACTCACCTTATCACTAGAATATACATTTGGACCTTATATTTAACAGCTTTATAATGGTCATGAAAAATTGTTTAAGTTAGATTTATGTTCAGTTAGAAATTATTATGTTGATTTTATTAAACTACATTAATAAAAACCGTATCATTCGAAAAGTTTTCGAAATAAAAATAAAAATTTTAAAGTTTCTTCTCTCTTTACACATAGTTTTTCAATGAGCATTACATACTAAATTTTTATTACTATTTTATATTTCTAATGCCATTCTGTTATAACCGCAAAAGAATCTTTGGTATCAGAGCAGTGCATATGCTGATACCTTACTTATTATACCCAACCCTTTTACCCAACAGGTAAACATGTGACCGGCGAGTACACGATTAAGGAACCAGGCGGTAACGTGCGCACTGTCAAATATCACGCGGATCCGCACGGAGGTTTCTTCGCTCACGTCCACAACAGTGGCGGTAATGATCATTCCGGCGGAACCTACGGCGGCCACGGCCATGGTCACGGACATCATTACTAGCTGGAATGTTTCCCCAATATGCCATTTATTCGTTACCGTGATTGCTGTTGAACACTATCATGTATAAATAGTTCACATTGCACACGTCATTTTTACATTTTTTGTACTTTATTTGTTGGTTTGAATAAATGTTTATTACTTTAAATTTATTACGTTTAACATTATTTTAAGATATTAACAAATATAAAGCAACTATTGATTCAACTTCTTTATTAGATAATGAACTTAACTAATTCATTAATTATTGCCGATTCCAAAATTAATATTAATTTTTCAAAGTTTTTCTTAAAGAACATTAAATATAAATTCATAAATATATTTATCACAAATAATATATATTTTTAAAGGTATTGTTAGATTGAAAGAAATGATTCGTATTATGATAGTAATGATACGTTATTGCTATGACATTAATAGCAGTAAAAAAAATTTTAAATGTTAGTTTTAATGTATAATGTTCAATGTTCCTGTGATTAAAGTAGAAAAATGATTATAATTATACAAAAGTTCAGTCGAATTAACATTTTAAAAAGGATATAAATAGTTAGATGTAAACATAACTTGATTAAATGCTTCGATTATTAATAAGATAGTAAACTTTCAGATATTTGAATGATTTTATTTGACACTATAACTTACTAACACCAAGCTTTTTTATGCAATTACTCTTTAGTACTAGGACAAACAAGTATTATGTGTAGATAATATTTTAGACCCCACCCCAATTTCATTTAACTGGTTCTTAAAGAATAGAAAATCTTTTCCCTCTTCTTTAAATCCCAGCCGTTAAGCCCAGAAATGTTTTATATAAAGTTGTCTTGCACAAAAAAGAAAATAAAAGTATAAAGAAAGAGTTTTCATTTACTTTTTTTAAATTAAAATATCTTGATTCTTCAAAAATCATAAGAATTTAGGTTAATCATCGAAAAAATATTACAATACTCTCAAAATCGGAGCAATCGATTATTGTGACTTATGTATTGTCATTTCAATCAACATTTTAAAATTTGAAAAAGTTAATGATAGCTCTTTCTTATACTTTAAAGAAGAAGACTTTTTTGTCATTTTCTTGTAAACTTCAATCTATAAGAAGTTTTAAATTGCACAGAATTTTTTTTGTATGACATAAAAAAGCACGTTCAAAGTCTCTTTGAACAAATTTTTAATCAGTTTTGTAGTTGGGATTATTCCCGGTTCTATACTCTGGTAGAAATTCGTCTATCGTGAAATGGCCAAAATCCTAGTAAATGGGTAGTAAAAATGACCAGTTAATCGTCTGTGATGAAACGCTTTTTCTCCTATTATTCACACATTTAATACATTGGGACTAGAATGACACAAACTCAAAATTTTCTTTTTAATTTTGCTAACGAATTTGACATTAAATTGGAAGATATCTAGCTCTAACTGATAGCTTACTAAAATATAAACAATATACGAAGGCCAAAAACGCATTTACTATAGCCCTTTCATAGGTATTTCGAAAAATGTCTTTATTGTCATTATTTTCTGTCTCTCTCACTCTTCTCCATTATAACAAGGCCTTTGCTGGTTATTTATTCACTAAAAAAACTGACCAACTCTAAAACCTCTTAATAGATAAGAACTAGCTTGTGCCAATCTTCGATAAACTCATTCTATTTTTCAATCTATTAAATGTTCGAATAATGGGAGAAAAAGCGTTTCATCGGGGGCCAAAAACTAGATAAGCAAAATGACCATTTTATGGCCAGTCCCTAATTTAAATGGCCATATAATAGGTAGAAAATATTTTGGATTTCCACCAGGTTAGAGTTACCAAAAGCGTTAATCTTTATATAATTCGCCACATGTTCACAAATATCTAGTAAAAACAGTTTATTTGTATAGATAGAGATAATACTGAAATTTTTTCTACAATTTGATGTCAAAATGTGTACAAGAATTAATGGTATATTATTCGATTATATGGCTACTTCAGTGGCTCAAAACAAAAACGATGATTACTTTGTACGATTCTGTCTCTTCCACTCCTTGTCTTAATATCAAGCCTCTTACGAGCCATTTTTACTTAAAAAAAACTGTCCAAATTTAAAAGATATCAAATACTAAATAATTATGTTATATATAAAATTATGAAAAAATTTAATCTATTATTCTGTCTATTAAATGGTGAATACTATTGGAAAAGTCATCCGTAGGTAAAAATGGACAAGAGAAATGTCTTGACAATTATTGGCCATACTAGCTATTTCTTAGGTAATTAATAGAATTAATTTGTAAAATATAACATATAATCTTTCTTATCATTTGAAGGATAGAAAAAGAATATACATAAAAAATTTGTCATTTTACTAAATAGAAAAGTTATTAAAATGATTATTTTCAAATTTCTTTTATCATTTCATCAAATACATATAGAAGTAGTATAACTCAATTTTGAACAGGCGTTTATTTTCAATCAACTTTCATTTAAATTTTCCATTTACTTACCAAATAAATTTTATAGTTTTTATTAATTAAATTTACACATCGTGGACAACCCTTTAGAATATAGTAACCCCTTGTGTATGCGTGCACGTGAGTTTTGGGTGTGGGTATGCATGCATATTTGAACCCATTTTAGTAAAAGGTCTTTTTACAAGCAATATTCCTCTTCTTTTTGAAATTTAATTTTTTTTATTTTACACACTTTAAAGGAAGTATTGGCTATTGACTTGAAATTCAAAGAGAGTCTAATAATATAATATAGTCCATAATATAAATTCCTGGTAGAAAAGAACCCAACAAAAATGACTTGTCTACTATCGATTGGCCAATTTTTTGGGCTAACGAATAGTAAAAATATTGACCAACGCTTAGTCAACGGTTGATGAATTATTGATAATCTAACATTTAATGATTAATGAAACCAAAACAGTAAGAAAATAAAAATGTAGATACGCAAAAATGATTTAGTTGTAAAAAGTCATAAAAAATATGGTAATGGAATCATAAAAATATTCTAGTGGAGTTAGGAATAAAATTATTTAGAGGTTAAACGTAGCATCATACGCAGGTTGTAGTTACTCAAAATTGCTGCGAGTGAGGATAAGCTCACATATATACGCCTGATTGCACAGAATTACACTATATAGGATCGCATTGTTCCACTTCTCTGTAACGCGTATACTTACATCAGTGAACGATGTATTAAGCAAACGGATATTTCAAAAGGGAGCATAGTGCAATTGATAATTGTGTTTCATCGCGTTAAATTTCCGTATTTTTGTGATTTTACACATGAGTTAAATTAAAGAACACTATAAAGATTGTAGGTAAACGTAAAAGAAATTGATATAGATATTTAAGTCTAGAATACTGACGAATCAGGCCGTTCTGTACATGACTTTATTTTCATTAAACAATCATCACATACATGTATAAATTAACCTTCGATTAAAATTTTTAAAATATATTAAAACCATAATAATATTTCAAAATATCGATTTGTAATAATAGCAATAATTGATAGCAATCGACTAGCAGTATAAACTTTTAATGGTATTGTATAAAAATATTTATAAAAGAGAAGAATAACTTAAGTTGGAGAAAACTGATGTATTGACTAGCGTACTGCTTTACAAATAAAATCATGAGTTGGATAATATCATATATTTATATAGGTGCAAGTTTGTTGATCAGACAAATATGCTATTCACATTTTAAGAAGCGCATTATTTAAAAAAAATTAATTTATATTGTTAATACTTGTATAAGCAACGTCTTGAACGACATCATCCGCCAGTCGACAACTATGACATGCGGCACTTGGCGCGAGAAACGATTCGCAGTCAGAGGCGCGGAATGGACATATTGGGTCACGTATCTGCCGTGGCAGTGGTGAGACTCGTATTGAGAAAACACAAATTGAATTTCCAGGGCGCGAATGCCCACCATTTTGACCCTGAATTGCTTCTTATTGCATTACATACCCAATTCACAAGCCCTCGTCTATACCAGTCTATATCCGAGGCCTGATTGGAATATAAAGCGGCGGTAATCAATTTGTGACTGGCGAGAGCGGAAGAAAGAAATATGATTGCTTGGAGAATTTGATATACTCTGTCTGAATACCGAGGGATTGATCATCGGTATTCAAAAAATCTTATTAAACCGTAGATGAAAGGCTACTTGCTAGCAAAAATAGTGATTTCTAGTTATTTACTTTTAATATAATTGAAGTGATTTAATATTTTAAAAGAACTTTTAGAAGTCCCAGATAAAATATTAAGAAATAATAAAAATTTTTGAAAATTTTAACGTAACATAAAAAGTTTATTTTATATCTTTTTCCTAAGTAATATACATTTTTTAATGAGGAATAAATATAATTGTACTATCCCTGGTGGAAATCGAATCCATTTTTTTAGCTAATAAATGACCATTTTTACTGGTACTGGCTATAAAATGGCAATTTCTCTTGTCTAGTTTCTAGCTCCCGATGAAACGCCTTTTCTCCCATTATTTGACGATTTAATAGATTGAAAAATAGACTGAGTTTTTCGAAGATAAACACAAGCT
>JAWWEQ010000001.1:16885526-16911647 GCA_035583055.1 Torymus tubicola
AAGTAGGTCTAGAATTTCCATTTTTGGCTTATTTTGTCATAAATTTAACATACTTTTAGTATATTAGTTCAAAATTTCATTAATTATTCAAATTTTTTTATTACAGATCATTTTAATGAGTAGAATTTGAAGGTGTTCTCCCCCCTTAAGCAAAGTATGAATAAAATTTTATCTCATAAATTTATTTGTCAATATTGCATTCACGATGTATTTTTGAAGATGTACATAATTCATAAGTAACGTACGCTGTGGAAGAAACTCGACAAAGATGTAAACTTGGTTATATTAATTAAAAAAGTACATTCCCGTAAAATATGCATAAAAATGACGGTCAAATATTAAATTGTAGCTCCACTATCTGAACATGTCCAAATTTAACGTCTGCATTATCTTTCCACGGCAGTTCCACGCTGTTATTAAATACCGTCTGGAAGTGCACACGTGCTGGCCGTTTCACGCACATTTACGAGCCCGTAAAATTCGCCTTCGAGAAAAAGGCGAAAGAGCCATTCTGCCGCGTTTTATTTGCGCCTCTCTGAGTTGCAGCGAAACTTTTTGATCCTCTGTACGTGTTTGCCCGGTGCCCCAATAGCTTCGGTAATGCCCATCGCGGTGCGCGCTTACGACGCGTGAACTTGGTTCGTTTGCTTGTTCCTCGCCTTTTTTTCCTCCACTTCTTCTTTTTTCCATTCGCCCGCGCGCTTCCTCTACATTTTTTATGTAGAAACGGCGAGAGAAGTTGTGCGTGTCTCCGGCTCGTCCGTAAATTAATCTCTCGTTTCGTCCCCCCCACCCCCGCCGACGGGTGTACCTTTGGAAAGTCGCTGAAATATTAACTAGTCGCGAGAGCAAGGACCATCTCGCGCGCGCTTGCCGCCAGGAAGATTAAGTATGCCGGAGGGAGAGAACGAAGTGTGATTTATGCATTCACTTCGGACGGGGGAAAAATCCAGGGCGTGCGCGCGCTCGCGCCCAGCTTGGGGGGTAGAAGAGCGACGGACGAGCAGTGGCAGTCGAAGAGATGTCGCAGCAGGTGGCGCACCGGGATGCTGAAGCTGCAACTTGGCCTTTTCGTCGATAGAAGAGTTGTCGGCGTGGGCTAATGAATGTGCGATCCTTGACTTTATGATTCCAGGAGTACCAGCTAATTTTCATAATTTATTATTCATCAAAACGACGAGTAGAATGATATGAATGGCTTTAACATATTAATCAACTATGGAACTGTGCGTTTAAATCAAATAATTTCGCTCCTCTTATTATTATCATACTAGCTAGAAGCTTGATAACTTTTAATGTAAAATAATATTGTAACATGTGAATACTGTTTGCATATAAATGATTATAAATATTGATCGTTTAAAACATTTCCATTTCATGCTTCCATTTCGTGACTCATATCAGTTTATTAATATTTCACATTTTAAATGCAAGGGTTCATGTTTCTACAACTAAATCTGGGTTGGGTTGGGTTACTTTTAGTAGATGCCGGAAGTTTGGGATCGGGAATCAATTACTAGATCCTGTTTCTTATTCATCAGTGTTGCCATGTTTAAAGTTCAATCTTTGAAAAATGAGTGCTGTAAAGCTTTATACAGCATATTCTGTTCACACAAGTTGGCTTAATAAGACAATAACTTAATTTATTCCTGAACTTTCGTGTTCCCTCACTGGTTACATTTCGCCTAAATCATTCCAGCATGCTGAATCAATATTAATTGTATTAAAATATTTAAAGAGTCTACACAGCTTTTTCTGCGATTTCCAGCGATATTACACTTACTTTTGTCCGCCATTTGTATCAATACGATAAAACTTGCCGCGACACCTTACGCTGAGAAAGTTGTCCGCTGGTGGACGATATCAGGCAAGACAGAAGTTGCGGACAGCAGCTCGACGTCGCGATGTCCTCGTTGAAGCCCCCAGCGCTTGTTGCATCGTCGCCGCTGATTGATCGTCTTGGTCGTACACATTCGCGCGCGCGCTCTATGTGCCCTACTTCTCTTGTCCCTCCCTTTCTCGCTGTTTCTCTTTCTCATCCTTCCCATTCTATCCTTCTCTCTCTCTCTCTCTCTCTCTTTCTCTCTCTCTCTCTTGTTTCCATCTTTAAGAGTTACCTGAAATGTACATCGGGCACTAGCATGAATGAACAGTTGTATGAAATTCTGCTTGACAATTTAATGGGTTGGTAGCGGGACTTCTAATATAACTTTGCCTTTTGTTTAATAAACGAAAGTTCTTATAACAAGGTCGAGAATGAAGAATATTTTTCAATAAATATTATTATTGTTTAAAAATGTTTACAAAATATATTTTATGTGTACTCAAGTGAAAGTGCATGGAAACAATTGCTGTGGAAATGTTATGCACCGTTTAATTGCATTATCTGTTGGGTAAATAAATAACTTGATATTTTTTTTGTATGTTGAATCATACTATCAGAATAATAAATTTCTTTATATTATTAGTACTTCTATTTTAATTTAATAAGTTTTAGAATATAAAATAGCGCATTAAAAAAGACATAACCTTTATATTCATACTTTTTCTCATTTTCGTATACCAATCGTATTTTCGCCTCAATAACATTATATAGACAATCCAATAACTAAATTATATTATAAAGATGATTATATAAGTGCAGTTCAAATTTCATTCGTAGACAAATCAACCCAATGACTTGAATCCTATAAGAGGCAGATTATGATTAGATTAATCAATTAGCTACCCCGTATAGTTAATTTTTTTAATTATAAGATTAAATTACTTATAATTTGATATAAATTTAGTTGGAGTCTCTTATTCTAGCCCGCGTCATAGGATAAACAATGTTTTGTCGATATCCATGAACTAGCTATAGTTACCACATAAATTAATATGTAAATAAAGATCCTTATAAGACTGATATAACTGTGAAGAATCTATGTAAACCTTAATATTTCAATAAAAATTCATCTGTTCGGGTGAAGAGGGATATATTTGGAAACTTATTGTTTTCAGTTTTTACTACTAAATGTCGGACTAAATATTGACTTTTCTATTTATATTTCAGTAAACTTTGCACTTCGGTTTAGTAACTTTCTAGTTGCTTTCCCGGATCAATTTTCATTCTATTTCATATTATGACACGTAATACTCAATGGAATTTGTTTCGAAGGTTTGTACTGTGTTTCCCTTGCCACACAAAATATAGGGCACAGTAACTGGTGAGAGTATATGGTAATTCGCAACCTGTACTATAATAAACTGGCTTTTGGATTTTGTAACAGTATATTGTTATTAATATATATATGCTTTTACGTACTTGAAGGTTTAAAATAATTTTTTTTTTAGGATTCATTGCATACAATTACCGAAAAAAGGCAGCTATACCGTACGAAATTTTATTACCAAATTGAAATGGACGCCTAAATCTCATTGTCACGCACAAAATGAATGAATATTTGTAGCAACATCATAGATAAATGCAAATATGGGATTGCTATATTGCTAAACTTCATAGCTGATTACTTTTTTCTAGGTATACGTTATTTTGTTTACCATGGTAGTGGAATCCTCGCAATGATAAGGAATTTTAGATATTACTATAACTCTGGTAAAAGTACTTAATTGAGAATATTATATATGTTGCACGAACTATTTAGGCAGAATGAAATGTAACAATTGCATGTTATAAACCACTATCACTTTATTATTATAAATAGTTATAAATATCGTAAACGTTAAAGATATTTCTGTAATTATATTTAAGACATTTAGCGGAATGAAGTAAAAGAATTAATTTTATTAGTTATACCATGAAAATTAATTTTCAGCTACTTTCTACTTACGAATAGCTCATATAATTTTCTGTTTTCAATTACCGCTACCAGCTTTTGCTTATAACTTTCAACCGTTTCAATGGAAAATGTACTTTACCAAGAGCTTATAAAAATTTCATCTTTTAAAAATAAAAACACTCATCATAATACATCAAAATCATTTTTCTGTATGTTTATGACAAACAGGAAACTGATGAGAAAATGGAGTAAGGTTTGTTTTTTATTCCAAGATAATCGAATATGCTAATAGAACAATCTCGTAAAATTAATCAATTTACTTCTTGTGAAGAGAAAAGACATTTCGGAAATTCAAATTTAGAAGAAAAAGACGAGATGAACCACACTGGAAGCGCATAGAGCCGAAGAACCAGTGAGGTGGCGGCGGTAGGATGGCGGGGAGGGGGGCGGGTAAATGCAGTTGTACGTGACGCGCAGCGCTGGAGGACGAGGAAACTCATTTCCTATGAATTGAGTTATCTATAGTTGATGGCCCAATCACGCTAGAGGAGTAACAAACGCGCGTGCGGCAGCGGAATTTCGGCGCAACGGTATCGTACGGCCGCCGTCTGCGGTGCACAGGGGGAATGCCCCCTTCCCTACCTCTCTCACTCCCTTTTAACCTCACAGTCCCGGGGCGGATTTCGGCACGCGGAGTGCGACGCAAAAAAGCATATAACATCTGCTGCAGCCGCCGCTCGAGCGAACAATCGACTACGCAGCATTACCATACGTCAACGGGAATATGAAAATGCATGGGAACGTTTTTTTACGCAGCGCAGATCTCGCATTGTGATTAAATGAGCGATGGACGCTCTGATACGGACTAGCTATGAAAATTAATCAGGATTCGGAGATATTATTTTTCAGGAGAATTACAGATGAAATACACGGAAGCTGCAGTTGTCATTATTGTGAAGAGAAATTTTTCCAAATTTCAAATAATTGATGACAATTATATACGTAGCAACTGGAGGGCATAATAAAAAAATATTTCATTGAAAAAAAAAAAAAAAAAATAATTTAGTTATAAATTTTCTACACATAGTACAATCACTACTTTTTAAACATTTAGACTATAACGGCGAGACTCAGACAGTCTGACTTTCCAATTCTGTCTGACATTACGTATTCATTTATATAGTATATTTTGCATTTGCCATTTCTCTCTTTGCGAATAGTTGGGGATAATCACATTTCCCGCAATTCTGCCAAATGTACTACAGCAGAATTTTTTGTCTTGAAATGTAATTCGTACTTTTTTTTATATATTTTAAAATCTAAGAAAAATTATTTTATTTTAACGGTTATTTAATTAAAAATATTTCCACTTTATTTCCAATGCTTTTCTAAACGTGAAAAAGAATAAAATGGATAAAAATCGATCCCACCGGTTTATCTGGCAGCATACCGCAAATGGTTTAACTTTAATGAAAAAATTCTTTCTACCCTATATTCTTTTATCTCTTATAAGTTCGTTTTCTTCTGCGTAATTTGCATGTACCATCAAACAATCGATCTCAAGTCCATCAATCCGACTCTAAATTTTTACTCACCATTAATCGATTCTCTTGATGATGCTCATTACTTCTACAGAAATATCAAAATACTACGTTGATTACTATCGACCGAACAAATTACACATTTTGAAATTATCAGAAAGTAGTGAAATATAATGAAAGTTTAATCTTTTCATTCTTGTTATTAAACTAGAATTTGAATGAGTTATTATAAATTTTTTTGAAAAAGAGGTACAGAAAAACGAAGTATAGTGCACGCATTTTTGTCAAATGGACCTTTTAGCTTTCTCAAAGTGAAAATTTTGATTTCTAGAAAATGTCTGTCAGTGTATATGTGTACGTAAGTGCACGTGTATGCCTGTGTGTGTGCGCGAGTATATATGTATGTGTATCATCTAGTAACAAGCCCAATGCGTTTTTTAACGCTATAGATCGAGTAATGCATTTTATAACTTTAATTCTGCAGGAAAAACACAATTACGAATCAATTGAAAACAATTTTTTTGATCTTATTTCATTATTTTCTTTAAAAAACTATTCTGCTAAAGAAGTTGGCAGCGGTTATTTATATATGAGCTATTCCACTATTTATTTCCCTTTTATGTTGACGAAAAAATTTTTTTTCGAGAGCACACTCATCAGACAAACTTTTTCTTGTTCATTAAACTATTCCAAATGCGAAAAATGATTAGAACAAGCTCGATTCAAGGGATCAATCTTTTGGTGACAGCTTTAAGTCAACTTAGAATTGAAAAAATTGATGGAAATTTCACATTTTTTGAAGTGATAACTTCTTATGGGAGGGTGAATTCGTGAACATGTCGCTTTTAAGCCTTTAGGAATGTAAAAAAAATATTTCCAAGACCGATCGATCGATGGTTTATTTTTTTGGCGCTACTTTTAAATCTCAAATATGCTTTATTCTATTAAAAAATGATGTCTCTTCTATTGAGTGTCACATTGCAAGTATTTATGATACGAAAACGACCAAAATAGATTATAAAGGTAGACAGTAAAAATTAAAATTTAAGCACTGATTCCTTAAAAATTATTAATTTTTCAGAAAGTTACGAGCAATCAAAGATACCGTAAGAAAATGGTTAAAAATTTTTCTTCATTTTCAGTGATTAAATGGATCGAATTTTTAACCATTTTCTTACGGTATCTTTAATTGCTTGTAATTTCCTGAAAAATTAATATTTTTTAACAAATGTGTACTTAAATTTGAGCTCTTACTGTCTTCTTTTATAATCTACTTTGGTCGTTTTCGTATCAGAAATACTTGCAATGTGACACCGATATGCCTTAAAAATTAAATTCCTTTTTCGAGCTTGGTTATTCAGCAAAAAACGTCAAATTTCTATTATTTTTTTTAATTCTTTGTTGACTTAAAACTGTTACGAAAAAATTATACGCTTGAATCGGCAATGGAAATATTTTTTTTTTACATTCGTAAAGGCTTAAAGAAGAAGAAAAACTTTGTTCTGTAGATGAAATTCCTTTTTCGAGCTTCGTTATTCAGAAAAACCGTGTGCGTCTCGGGACGCTCGGCAGAAGTGATAACTTCAATTAATATACGTTGAAACTATTTTAAAAAAAAGGTTAGAAATATAATTGGGCCTTATTCGTATAAAATTATATAATATATTCTAGCGACAAATTTAACGAAGTATAAAAAACAAAATTAGTATAACAAGACTAACTAACAATCTTCATTAATTACATTTGATTCGCTTGCATTTCATTGTTGATTTCAACAAAAGTAACAATAGATTTGTGGTAAGAATCGTATGAGATGAAATTGCGACACTGTATTTTATTTAAAAATCTTGCAAAAACTGCATCAAGTTTGTAATATGAGATGTATTACTTTCTCGCGGATTGTTAATTAATGTTAATTGGAATTTCGATTCAAGAAATGTTATTAAATTTGTTGCTCAAACTAAGCAGACGCAGTCGAAAATCAAGTACAGCTGAAATCTAACGGGGTGGAGAATGAGAAAACTAAATTCGCGTAATTGATGCGGTGCATGTAGGTTATTCTAATACGTTTAACAAGGTAAAATAGCCATTACTGCGACACTTACGACAACGAAACTCATATAAGTATGATTAAAAAATGGTAAACTATCATTTTTATACAAAATATAGTGTGCGGCAGAAAGCTTGTACATTGCTTTGTCGATTTTAAAAACAGAATCACGCATTAATATTGGAGACATATGATATAAATACATTTTCACATAGATAGTCAGTTTGATCTTTAAGGAGCTAAGATGTTTTAGCTATATTCCAAAAGTGGGATAAAGTCAAGCCAATACTGGGACAAGGAAAATCTTTCTTTTGCAACATTCTCAGTATCCTATAACTAATTGACTAAGAATATTAAGTCAATAAACAATGGTGTAATACTCCATTACGATATTTATAACAAAATACATAGTGAAAATCAGGTGTAAATATGTGTCCCAGTTTAGGAATTTGTATAAAAATATCTGTCCGAAAGCGAGACACTTAATTATTGAATACGTACTTGACTCGTAATAATATGGCTCTAATAAAGATTCATTTGATTTATAAAATGTGTAGAAACATGTTTTTGTCTAGCAATGCGTGAAATTTCATTGATTCATGGTTGTAAACAGTACGCCGAAACTGTTAAAATAGAAATACAATGGCATATTCATGCATAATACATACGCAGTGTTTGATACTCATTTTTATATTTTTTTTTTAAATATAGAATTATTTTATATAAAAATAATTTATGTAATCAAATAAATGGAAACTTTACAATATTATACAATCTTTACTTATATAATTAATGGTCAGATAGAGTAAATAGTCAATATTCTTTCTAACTGTCTCAGTTTAGGACATGCTTTTTACATTGTCCCAGTAATGGCTATTTTACCTTAGTATACACATACCGGCCTGTTGCCGTTATGTATATAATATATATCGAGCAATAGGTGTGTGCATAGTGTGAGCTATCAATGTAATTTAATATAGTATCGCATAACAAGCTCATACATTTGGCTCACAAGTGTGCGAGTTTGAACTTGCATCGGCCACGCAACGAATATAGTGAAAGCCTCTCTCGTTCTTTCTCTCTCTCTCTCTCTGTCCCTCGACATCTCGCTATGAGAGAGAGAGAGAGAGAGAGAAAGAGAGAGAGTGAGACAAGAAGTAAAGCACGCGCCTTCATTGGCTCTCGTCATGTTTCGGTTAGCCCTACTGCTGCATTGCTGATAAGGCGCTGGAGTGGGGATAGGTGACTGAATTTTTGGTCTGAAAATTTGACCGATGTAGAGCCCAAGTAGCGACATGTTCACGAATTCACCCTCCCATAAGAAGTTCAAAATCATTTAAAAAAACGTCAAATTTCCATCAATTTTTTCAATTCTAGGTTGACTTAAAACTGTCACCAAAAAATTAATTTCTTGAATCGAGCTTGTTCTTATCATTTTACTCATTCGGAATAGTTCAAAGAACAAGAAAAAGTTTGTCGGATGAGTGTACCCTAAAAAAAAAATTTTTTCGTCAACATAAAAGGGAAATAAATAGTGGAATAGCTCATATATAACAATTTATTATCAAGTATACTCATTAACATAGCATATTACGCATCTAGGCAGGAAAAAACTTGGAAAGTCCACAGCTCGAGCCGAAGGCTCGGGTGGCAAACACGAGCGGTAGGGTTTCCAAATTTCCTTCCGTGGTGCGTATACTATTTTTCACCATACCCGGGCCGAAAATATCACTTTTCCGATTCGGTGCCGGGAGGGAAATTGGTACTTTAGGGCAGGGTATGGTGAAAAATATTTATTTTCCAGAAATTTCGAAACAATCGAAGATAATTTTTATAAATTTTAAACAATTTAATGAATCGTATTTTTATCCATTGCCTTATATGTCTGATTACTTGTAATTTTCTGAAAACTTGGTTTATTTCAACATTTAAGTTTTTCTTAGCTAATTTTATAGTCATTTTTGCTAGTTTTCACATTATAATACTCATAAAGTGATAATAAATAGAAAAATGCGAATAATAGAAATTCGAGTTAAATAATAAATGATTTTTTGATATGATTCAATCTCAAGTGTTTTGCAATTGGCGCACGCGCTGATAACTTTTTTACTCAGGCAATAACGATTGTATGTTGAATTGTTCTCTTCAATGTATATTTGGGTATTCGAAATACTCGAAAACTCCATGGGCCAATTAATACGAATTGGGTTATGAGATACGCAGGAGAGAAAAATTAATAGGCGTTCAAAATCAAAGACTCACTGATGCATCCATCATTGTTCCTATTCGATCGGAATAAGCCAATTACTCTGCTTGAATTGAGTTTCGACTGCTACGTACATATCCACGGGGATAGAGGCGTGAGAAGGAGAGTTACACAGTGGCGTCAATATAGAAGATCCGAAGTATTTACACTTTTGGCGTTCTGACATAAGTGGATTTGCCTATCGTTCCGGCTCACAAAGTCCGAGCATTACAATTTATAAGCTACTTCTTAAATTGTCGTCATCAACGTTTAATTTTGAAATTTTCATGATTTTCATCATCACATATAGTTCTTCTAAAACTCACAATTTTTTTGATTTTGTGTTTTGTTTTTAAAAATGTACTATGCTATATTTAATTTACTTGAAATGAACTAGTTAGTAATACACTTTTATTAAATTTTATTCAATATTATCGTAACTAACATATATTAATCGAATTTTTTATGAAAAAAAAAATAAAAAATTTCAAAGTAGCTACTATCAATACTCAGAACTGCTCCTTTTGTTAATATTTTTTGCAGAGATATAAAATTTTACTTTGACAAAGCTTCTACTGCGAAAAGCTAATCTGGTACTCAACAATTTGTGGTAAATTTGCAAAATCGACAAAGGAAAATTAAAAATATTCTATTAATACCATAAAGGCATACTAAAGTATTATTAAACATATATAATTGAAATGAAACGAGTCGTTTATATTAAAAGATTTAATATCCATTAAAGGTTCAATCACATATCTACTATCATTCGAAAAAATAAAACAAAAGTTTAATTCCTACGAAATAATAGATATTTTTTACCTGATAAAATGATTTAAAAAGCGTTGTCATAAGAGTTAACTGATACTCCTCATACAAATTGTTAAACCACAATCTTCGGACTAGTATAATAAACGTTATGAAAAGACTAAACAAATGACGTCATCGTCCCGTCGGGCGCCTTATCTTATCAGTTTTTATATAAACAGTGATAACGATATCTTAATAGTTGTTGTATATACTTGTTTATATAAACAATAAACAAAACATCAATTAAGCTATCTTAATTACATAAACAACCAAGAAAACATCAATTACGATAATTAGGCACGACCGCTCTCCCGAGCAGTGGTCGTCATTTTCAAATTTGATGATTTTCAAATTTGAGTCCACTAGGGTGTATTAGAAGAGAAAGTATTGCATTGGTTTTGCCACAATTCGACGGACCACCAAATATTGCTCGAATGTTATTCGGAAGTAATTCTTTATGGCGTGATTGTATATTTTGTTTGTCAAATAATGGATCAAAATTAATTAGTGATAATTTGACGTTCTACTCTTTGAATTCTATGTTCGCAGCCCAATGTCTGAAGTGTGACTGGCCTTAAGGCCATTCGAATGTTTATTTGGAAAAATAATTCTGTCAGACGCTCCGTATATGTAGCTACTATACTTAGAATTTCTTTTGTGATATTCTATCAACATTTCTATGAGATACGCCTGTTTTAAAACTAGATAATTCGAAAATATAGATTCCTACTTACCGACATTGTGGTTTTTATTTAATTAAATAAGTTCTAGGTTTTTGAAAAAAATATATCTGTAAAACGCTCCATATACGTAAATACTATACTAAAAAATTTTTTGAGTAATTCTATTAATGTTTGCAGAAGATATAGTCATTCTAAAATTATGTCGGTATTTCACATTACCTTAACGAAGCTGGTGGTAAAGCTCATGTTCTAATTCCACGAGTGTTACCAGTTCCAGCGAAAATTGGTGGGCTCCTACCATTTCTTGTTATATTATTTGCAGGATTGAGTGCTGTGGGTATTGTAAAAGCTGTAAACGATACTAGCGCTGCCAAACGTCAACTTAAGAAAACTCGAAGACACAATTAAGCGATGGAAGATATTGTTTTGGGTAAGGGTCTCTACTTGAAACCACACAAAAAAGGTTATAGTATTCATCTTAAGCCTTACAGAGGACATGAAATGATTAAAAAAAATATCTTCGATATAAAATTGCCACAAAGAGCGCTAATAGTTGTCGACCTACTAAAATATGCTCAAATTTTTTCAATTTCACATTTTAGAGGAGTTGTGTTAAGAAATTATTGTGAACGTGCTATTATATAAATCTTGATGAGGAAAGTGGACCTGGCACTCACTGAGTAGCCTATCGACAGAAATCTCATCAAGTTCTGTACTTTGATTGTTTTGGGAATTTGCAGCCACCATTTGAACTTATAAAATATCTTGAAGACTGCGATATTCAGTATAATTTTGAAAGATATCAAAATTTCAATATGTATGTATGTGGTCATGTTTGCTTAAAATTTCTTTCTAAAGCTGTATAAGATAGTGCAATAGTTAGTTAGCGTCTGTTATGTCCAGGCAGCCATGGATGATTTATTGATGTTAAGTGTTATTGTCTGGAATATCATCTGTATTGGAAGCTCATTACTTTCCTCCCATTTAACTCTCTGCAAATAAGAGCCACGTTCTTGGGTTAGTTGAGCTATTGACTTTTAATTCAATACCCAACATCGATACGGGTAACAATAAGTTTTACGTGGGTAAAGTGGTATTTACATTGCCGACATGTAGTTGGGAAATCGAAGATATAGAGCGACATCTACAAGGCATAATCGCATCTAGGGAACATCTCTGGAATCTCGGGAATATCTCTGGAACTTAAACCTAATAATAACACTCTTCGTTCTATCATCAAGTGTAGTCGCGATATCAATTTTATACCAGAAGATTCTATTGGTAGACTGCTAGGTTTCACTCGATGTATTCTATTGGCAAATACAATTCATGAATCGGATTTACCAGTAGCTATTCTCAAAGTCAATGCTTTAAGAGTTAAATGTAACATCACATCTGATGCCTATAAAAATCAACAGAAACTGCACACTATACATGAGTTCTTTCTTACTATTCCACCAGGCTACAAAATTATTGAAATTCCAGATCAAGTTATTTACTTACCTGTAACAGTAAAAACTATTGATAAGCTAGAATTGCGAATAGTTGATCAAGACGGAAACTCGGTTAATTTTCGGGGAGAAATTATCACAGTTAGATTCCACATTAAGTCAACGTAATGGATATTGTGTACAATAGTAAAGTTGGTCTCAGGTGCCTTCAGGTAGTCAGTTGTCAACGAGTGCTCAAAGCGTTAACCACAAAATATTCAATTTCTCAAGAGTCCATAATTTTGGAAGAAAATAACTTGTATTTTCTCTAGCTGCTGCATTCATCAAAATGGCGGAGAGCCTGAGTATACAGTCACCTGTAGTATTCGATGAATCAATCGCACACTACGAAATACATGCACATCAGCCATATACTTCATCAGGTTTCAATAACAGTGATGAGATACGTATTGCCATTCAACATCAAGATATCTGTCTACTTCATTCACGTAATTCATTACATATAAATGGGCAATTGTTAAAAACTGATAATACAATTGTTGCAGTAAAATATCCAAAGACTGCTGGGCTACTTGAACTTATCTTTAAAAAGCAGCTTGATGCAAATTACATTACTTCTAAAGACATTGCTGATTATCGAAAAATCATTGAAGTGACGAATGCATTTAGAAAGGATTACAAAGAAGATCAGCCTATTCGTTGTTCCACTAGTAATAAGTAGCAAACTTACATTTCACCGTTTTTCAAGAAATCACTGCGTCACTCACCTATTTAAGGAAAGGGTCTTTTACGTCGATATAAAATAACCAGAAAAATACTCTTACTTATTATATCTACTGGGATAATCCAAACGAACTAGTCGATCTTCTTCTTTTATTGGTAGCTGAGTTTGCAGCTGGTAATCATAGTCATACAAATGAAATACACTCGATTATTGAAGAACTTCGTAAAGCAGGTTGTATAATATGGAGAAAGTAAATTTTGACGCATGTGATCCAGTAGTTCATATAATGTACGTTTGGACTTTTACTAGCCGAGCAGCACGTCATGGGACATGAGAAGAAGTGGCACGTGATCGAGAACGTTTTAAAATGAGAATTGAAAGATTAAGGAAAAATTACAAAATTACAAAATATAGAAGATATGAAAGCAGATGGTTAAATAGTTTTATGAGCCTGTGAAAAAACCTATATAAATGCAGCATTTTGTCAATTTATACTCAGTATTAGAAAGTCATCGGAAGTAGCAAGAGGTCTTCAGGAAGCTACAGCTGGACACAATACTTATAGATAGTTCTTCAAGTATAAAGTTTATCATTCACTAACTCATTAAGAATGGATAAATCAAATAGTACTGCGAATAGCAACATACCATATGCCAAACTTCAAAATCATAAAGATACAGAAAAAGATAAACAAAAGAACGAATCAAAGTGGTCAAATTTTGTGAATAAATTTTCTTACAATACTGGTTCCTTACCCCACCGACAAAATTATAAGAGATTCAAATAAAACATAAGATGCAAGAACAAATGTAATTACTAGCATCGAAAGTTTATTATACGTGACTTGGATGAAACTTGGAAAGCTGATTTAGTGGAAATACAGCTATAAGCTCGAGAAAACAATGATTATAGATATATGTCTACTGTCATCGATATATTCTCAAAGTATGCATGGGCTGTTCCTGTGAAACAGAAAACTGGCAACGATGTTACAACTGCAATGAAATCCGTCTTGCAACTAGATCGCATACCAAAAAATTTACAAACTGATTGAGGCAAAGAATTTTACATTTCAAAGTCTGATACAGCGTTATAAAATTAATTTCTATTCAACATATAGTAATCTCAAAGCATCAATTTGAGAAGGTTTCAATTGCACCCTTAAGCAAAAAATGTGGATGCATTTTAGTTTACATGGAACGTACAAATGGCTTGATATCTTACCCGATTTACTGAGAATTTACAATAACAGCAAGCACCGTACCATTGGAATAAAACCTAAGGATGTAACAATGGACAATGAAGCGGAAGTACTTAAAAAATCTATTGATAAGACTGTAGTTGTTAGGAAGACGAACTTTACTTTTGGCGACAAAGTGCGTGTAAGCAAGATTAAACAAGTTTTCGAGAAAGGCTACACGCCTAATTGGTCGGCAGAAATTTTCACTGTGAATCATGTAATGCCTACTAAACCAGTCAATTACAAGTTGCAAGACTATCAAAATCAACCCATTGCCGGTGGCTTCTATCTACTTTTATCTTATACAGAAGGTGCTTAAGAAGAAGGGAAATAAGGTTTATGTGAAATGGTTGGGATTTGATAATTTACATAATAGTTGGATAAGTAAATCAGATTTGTAAAAGATTGAATAAATAAACACATTTAATGTTATAAATTACTTTTTAACCCCTCTAGCATCCTTCAAATTACTCTTTTTCAATATACTTCCACTCCAAGTTACAACCGTTGCGGTAAAACTGTAGTGACATAGGCTGCCCAACACTGCAGACACTCAAGTTTGATGTGTTACAGCAATTATGCCCTCATAACCGACTTGCTTTCAAGGTCAATTGTGCACATAAGAACGTATTACTACTCTGAAAATTTTATCATGATAATAAGCCATCACTGGAGCAATCGCTTAAGGTATTTCTTTTCGAACAAAACATTTATCATTTATGAATGCTATTAATATTGCTCAGTTGTCTAAGACTTTTCTCACGACATTTGGAGTAAATAAAAAGCGAGGAAGAAATTTTAAAATGTCAATGTGCCACCTTTAAGAAGAGATTGTGTTCAAATACTTATAAATTATATAAACATTTATAAACAAATTTTAAATAAATAGCTTGAGCTGTTTTATATTATTTCTACCCTAACCACCCTATCCACCAATCCTTGAACTTTTATGAAATATAATAAAGATATTCAATATTAAAGTACAGTTCATATTTACTTGTATCTTATTCAAGCGGGTCGCGCGCCTGGTAGGAGCTTGTAAGGCGCGGAAAACCGGTCCGCGCTCGCGTTGCGCCGCCCCCGCGCACGTCATACGCTAATAGCCGTGCGCCCCCGCGCGGGTCTTCAAAGATTTCCCTAAAGGTTTTGAGAAACAAATCTATAATATAATTATATCTTAAGTTCTGAGAATCGTGAGCGATAAAATCTATGCAACTGTGTGCATATTCAAAAACTTTACGTGTATGTTACGTCTTCGAAGACTCCGTCGGTAACGTCGTCAACATGCACTACCGACAGATGCCTCCGCTCGTTCTCACCTGCACAGGTGTGCAGTTGGGGTGATGCAAGGGGGGATCTATAACTGTCCTAGCTTAATATATAATTTTAAAAATAATTAAAAAACTTCATTTTTATTTTTTTTACCATTCAAACAATATCCAACATCCTTTTTTGCACATTAGTTTTTCTTTTCGGGACAATTTTTATTTAATGTTTTCTTGTTTGTTTATATGAACGTCGATTAATATGTACGGTTAATTTTGTTATGTTTGTTTAGATAAACAGCAATTAAAATTATTGTAATTGATATTTTCTTGTTTGTTTATATAATTAAAATAGCTTAATTGATGTTTTGTTTACTGGTTATATAAACAAATTGTAACAACCCGAAATCACCACTAAATATTTCACTCAAATAACTGACATGATTGTTTTATACATCGATAAAATTAGTTTCTATGTTAAACGCCAGGCGGCGTTGAAAAATTTTCAAACGGAATTACCCGCCGTGGGTTATAGTAAAAATGTTCTAACTTGTTGTGGCCAGTCTGAAAAGTAGCATTATTTCTTTGCTCTTGCTTTCTCAGTGCTGTGGTCCTTGCGTTTCATGAGGCACAGTACTGAGGTGTGAGAAGTATCTCCGTCAAATATGAGAGTAGAAAAATCCATTCATTGGTTAATAGTTTTCCCTTTATTTCTTTTTTTTTTTAATAAATTAAGATCTTTTTTGTAAAATCTAATTGTTTTGTTTCATGAATTATTTCTCCCTGCTAAGATCCAAAAGAAAGTTAATTTCTCCTCTCTTATCCTTAACTTTATTATAAATTAATTTCTATATTAGAAATCTTGTCCGTTACAAAGTATACAACAATTATTAAGATATCGTTATCACTTTTTATGTAAACACTGATAAGATGAGGCGCCCGGCGGGACGATGACGTCATTTGTTTAGTCTCTCCATAACACTTATTATACTACTCTTCGGATATTATTTTTATGTTAAACACAGGCCTACGAAAATAAAGTATCGAATAATTTATCAATTATTTTAATAATAAAAAGCTTAATACTCTCTCTCATAAAACCTACAGCAGACATGAACAAATTGAGCTGAATAAACAAGGAAAATTGAGAAAATATTATTATACCTGCTAGTCGATTATTCCAGCCATGTATCTTCTTGATTTCAATGTACCGTACGTCTTAGCTCCCGAAATATTCAACTCACGCGTAAAATCCTTCCCCAGTTCATCCTTCGGAAAACAATCCGTGCGAGAGAGGGCAAGAAAACAGAGCCGAAAAAAGAACTCTTGCGCGCGCGCGTACACACACATCGAGCGAATGGAAAAAAAATTTTAAACGCTTTCCCACCGATTCCGCTCACGTATCGCGTATAAGCAGCAAAGAGGTGGGGTCGAGCTCAAAGTGGAGACGTCATCCGTATCAAAGGGAAAAATCGCAATAAAAAATTCCAGCGCGATTCCCTTGCCACTGTTTTTTTCCTCCGACTCCTACTCTGCCGATTTCAACGATTCATAACTTAAAGTCGAAATCAATTTGCCAGTCGAGAAGAGCACTTGGCTTTTTAGCTAGATTTCCGTCCAGTTGACTTTTATCGCGTGAGGTTCGCTGCGCTACATAAGGTACATATATATGTGTGTGTGTATGTATATATGGACGTGGGTGGGTTTGGGCATGCGCGAGTGGGAAGGATGGGGAAGCGGAGGGTTGCCATGCTGAAGGAGAGTGAGCGCGCGTGGATGGACGGGCGATCGCATTTACGTCAAAGCTTTGATCTAACGATAGTCGAGGTATATCCGATACTCGTGTAAAAAGGTAATTTATATTCGATTTTAGGTGAGTGCAGGCTTGGGAGAGAGGAGCACCTCGCATTTTTTTGATAATTTTTTTTATCAAGATTATCATTTTTTTTTAATATTAAATATTAAAATTTGTATAATAGAAATGAAAAATTTTTACATTTTCAAATGGCCGATATTTTCTTTGAATAACAATGAATTTTGTTTTTATAACATCTACCGATAATCTCAAATGAAAAGCTGTAAATCGACTGAAATAAAGAATTATTGTTGTATAAAGTACGAGTTTTATAAATAATTTTATTACTGCTGCGATTTTTTCATGATAAATTTCGGATTGATTATTCATTTGAATTAAAAGATAAGTAATTCAGAGTGCTCGATAAAATTCATTCAGAAAATGAATTTTATAATTTTAGAGACATGAAGTACAATTTTGTTCAAAGGAAAAGGATAACTCGAATGAGTACTTGCTACCTCTGACATATAAAAGTGTCACCCCTAGCACAATTGTCTCATAATCCTGCGATTTCCTCTTCACATTCTCGCTTCCCCAACGCCTCGCGTGTTTGCAATTTCGCATAGAAGATCGAACGTTTGTTACTCCCGAGCTTCCTTTATTCATCATCCAGGGACGGAATTTCGCGCTCCATCTTTCTCGCATGCCTATATCGCCGCACTGTGTGTAATATCTATCGGCACCGCCCGCGACTACAATGAAAAAGGTGACGTGCTGCCTCTCAGATACACCGCCTGAATTTCTCTTTCGTCCCGTTTTCTCTCTTTTCCTCTTTCTCTTTTTCTCCCTCTTTCTCCCTCTTTCTCCCTCTCTCTCTCATTCTCTCTCTTTCGCCACTTTAGTCGGCCGGCTTGCATTGCTGACGCTCTTGAGCGCGTACACTGTTCTCTCGAAGGAGCAGCGAGTATATATGAAATGCTCACGTAGTGGAAGAAACAGTCTTACCATGGGATTTCAGAAAGTTATACTCTCCGCGTGAGCGCATTTTTTACTAGTTCTCTCTTTCACGTTCTCACGCATTTCGAATTTTTTTTTTACCTTTTTTCCTGTTTTCTGGAGACGAAATATAGGAAAAAATAAAAGAGGTTGCAGCTTCAAAAGGAATAAAGCGCTTGAGTGTATGTGTGCAAGTTCACGGCCTTTCTTTTTCATAGTAAGAGAAGAGCTATTTTATCGTGAATTTGGATGGATTCACCTAGCAATTCACTGACCGAATATATTACTTTCTCTAAGCTCGCAATGTTCTAAAATCCGTTACTCTGTATGTATGGATTTCGATTTTTACTTAATATGAGACTTTAAAGTATGATAGTGTTGTCATGCAAAATTTACGTTTCTAAAAAAGATATGCCATTTAGTTTTTGAAAAAATTTTCAGTACGCTTTAATGTATATCTCTGTACACGAATATCAGAGCAAATATGTTCTACGCTTCCAATATTCAGAGTGTGAATTGGAATCGACGAAATCGAAATTTTAAACTATCTATGTCGATAAAGATTTATTTTTACATTTTTTCCAGCGTATGTCCATATCTCTGAACATTAAATGTATTAATCTTTCTAGACATGTATATTCGCGAGAAAATGTTCAGCATATTTTGAAAACTTATTTTGTTAATATTTTACACGAATATGTGCACTTTACGATATAGTGTATGACTGTATAAAAAATCGTATATGACTGATGAACTATTGGTCTATTTTTATGTCATTTCGTAGGCTGTCACAGAAAACAAAGCTTTTTATTATAACAAAAGTACATTTATTTTGCAAAAATATTTCATATTAGAAATTTTCACGTATTGCAAAAGTCATTGATCAAATTTCCTTTAATTACTCTATATCTCTAGCGAAAAAAATAGTGAAGAAAACAGTCATTTACTATAGATATCTGCAGAAAAAGATCAGAATTGAGACAAAAACAACAGTTATCTGCCGTTTTCTTTAGTTAATTTCAGTTTTTAACTGTTATGTTCAAATTCAATGGCAAAAAATTTAAAAATTCTCATTTTTCTTCACTTTTCTTCAAAATTTTCTTCACTTTTAAGTAGTTTTAAACTGTTTTATTTGTTTATTAATAGTTATTATCAGTTTTCTCCAGTTATGAACTGTTATGTTCAATTATCGAATTAAATTGTATCTATATGGCAGAATTTTCCAATTTTTTTCATCATTTATAAACAGTTTTCTTCCGTATACAACTATCGTCTTTAGTTTTGTTCAGAATAAATTGTTATGTTCATATTCTTACTGATTTATCCACTTCTTAAAGTCGTTTGATTTTCAGAAAACAGAACATAACTGTAAATAACTAAAGCAAACTTTTTATAATTGCACTTAACTGTAGATAATTGTCGAAAACTGATAAAAACTGTAGATTATTCTTGTCTTTGTTTCAATTCCGACATTTTTCTGGAGTTAATTTCTGTTTTCTTCCGTTTTCTTTGGGTAACTTCTGATAACTGCAGATATTAACGGTTATCAGTATTAATTTTTTTTGCTAGAGATGGTACACAAGATAAATTTGAAATAAGTTGAGTTATTTGATAATTTTTGAAGCTGTATAATGATAATTAAAATAGTAATTTTAGTAAAAAAATACTAAATAATTACATCTCTTATTTTTATGACTAATAAGTAAAATTCACAAACCGTTTACGCAAAAACAAATTTGTATTATTACAAATTTTATTTCGAACATTCGAAAATATATTTTGACATTTCCTTTCAAATTTTGATATTATGAATAGTAAATAAAATAAAATATATCGGAGAAAAAATATGTATTAATTTGTTCAATTTTAATGTTTCTGAGAATTAACCAAACTTATTAAATTTTGAATTTAAAGTATTTAGTTTCAACATAATTTATTTTCTGGTCATTAGTGAGGATAATACTTTACAAGGCTTTAATCCTACAAAATACTCGTATTATATACGTGGTGGGCTCTTAATTTCTTAGCTTTTAGATGAACAATTTCATTGCATAAGGAAATTACTAATATAAATTTTTCAATATAAGTAAGTAAGTAAAATTTGCTTTTTTATTTATAGTAATATTAAATATATATTACGTGTACAAATTCGAAAATAAATAAACAAATAAAGGAGAACTTCATAAAAAATGCTACGGTTGGATTTGGTGGAGAATCGCACTCCTGACTTCCTGTTTTGGGAATGGGTGCACTTGCTTTGAGAGCAATACCTATGTGCGGTTTTTGATGCATCATCTTAGTAATTATTATACATAATTTACATTACAAGATGTAATCTATAAATATTTCACACAGTAATCTAATTAAAAGGTTTCTCAATATTTGAATTATGTCTACATTAAACAAATTATCTTTTACAAAAGAAAATTTTATAGATACTTTGTAGCTCTTAAAATTTAGATTTTCAGGTTCTATCAAAAGTGTGTTCATTTTGTTCTTAATTTTATTGACGAGATTTATATGTGGTTTAAAGAAAATGAGGTTTCCAGTGTCCATACAAAATGTTGGTTTTTATAACAGAAAACTTCTTAGGGACAGAAATAATTTTTGAACGATTTTTAGAGACAGTAGTGTTTTAAATGATTGATTGCATTAAACAAGTTGTGTTTAAGAACTTAATAAGTATATATATGTAAAATGACGTCGACTATTGCTATTATTAAAAATCTGTCATGGCTTTTAACAAAATAGTATACTTTTATATAAAATAGAAATAAAGAACAGATGAATTTACATACTAATGTTAAAACTTCTTTATCAGAAAGCAAGTTTTAAGAAATCTATTGATTTTGTTTCATTGTTAAATTATTTGTCATTGTCATAGTAGATCTTTCTATTCTTTCTGCAAATTAAACATTACGTTTCAAAGTTGAAAACATTATTTTAACTCCGGATGGCAATTCCAAAGAAAATAGTCTACTGGAGAACAGGCTGATGAATATACCGAATTAAAGCCAGGTGTCCTTAACAAAGTTTTTAAATATTTTTTGTCTTGAAATTTGTTTTCTCCGTTTCGAAGCTTCCTCTTTAAGGATGTAAAAGTTTCTGAATTAAATACAGTGAACTTTTGTTATCAGTTTGTCTTGGGGAACGCAGGCGAGGACAGTCCTTGGAATTACTATATACTAATAGTTAAAAATATTAAAAATATATAAAAAATATAAGGGATAAATTTTAAGGGATAAATAAATGGTGATAATTATAACTATAATTCCAAAATATTTGGGAACAATGAATAGAACGAAACACACGTGAAATACCCTAAATTAATATATTTTACAATATATATATGCTCAACCCTAATGTAGATTCTTACCTTACTGGGATGTGAACTCCGTACTTAAACAAAATGATTTCGAGAAAAACGCTTTGTTAGATGCTTTATATTTATAGTATTAATATTCCATTCAAATTATAGCAATTTCATTAATTACATTTATGACAGACCCATTTGGTATTTTCTACATTGGTTCTAAAATCGTTCCACAAATGGATGAATTATTCTCATTGTTAGTGTAGTTACGGAGGGATTGGCAAAGCTCTTTTTGATTAAAAATTTGTTTGAATGAAAATAAATAAATACATAAAATTCGCGCGCGGATAAGATAAAAATTTACGGTTGGGTTATATATAAACTTAATGACAATCTGTTTAAACCTTAAAGGTGTTGTATCATGTCAAAAAGTCTACTGGGTATATGTTTATCAAAACGAGGTCTATCTTCCCTATTTTATTTTTATTACACAACAGTTTGTGAACTATCGATCCTTTGCATGCCTCTCTTCCTCTCTTTGTATTTTACCATGATTGTATCCAAGTCGTGGTGGGCACCGCAAATGTACACAGCAATTCCGATTGAGATAGAGAGAAAGATCGGGAAGGACGGGCAGAGTGAGAGAGAGATGGCGAATGAGAGGGAAAGAGGGGAAGTGAAAGAGAGATGAACGCACAGATGGAAAGCTAATGGGATGGTAGGGCTACAGCAATAGCGCGATAGCGTCAGCCGCAATTATGCTAGTGGCGAGAGCTCAAGATCAAAGCATACCGGATCGCTATACTTTCGCATACTTATTGAGTGCGGGTCATGCGTACCTATAAGACGAAATCTAGTGGGCGGAGAAGATACCAGTGTCAATAATACGGATTTTGGAAGGGGAGAGGGAAATTCACCATCTTGAGAATTCAGCTAGCAGTCGGGGAGGCGGAAAGATTCGTGAAAGGGGCGAAACGATGACGAGGATGAGAGAGGAAAAGGGAGGAGAGGCAGATTAAGTCGGATAATTGGATCGGGCTGCTCCAAACTAATTCAGCCACATTCTTGGCCTGCTTTCCTGGATTTCTTTTATTTTCCAACCTTATTAACTCTTTGAACCCTAATTTTTCATGTCTGTATCATGAGACTACTACTAAATTATAATCGCTTTTCGGCAGAAAGGGAAAAGTGTACGCACAAATATGTTTTTCTTATTTGTGGATTTTAATTAATAATAAACCATTACGTTGCTTACAGGTTGAATAATTCAATACAATACTTACAAATTTATTCCTTACCCAATACTTATAATTTAGCTTGCCCTACATTTAATAATTTTTATCAATAAATCAACAAAGAAAAGGTTATTAAAAGAATCCGAAAATTCGTTTCATTGTTTTATGTATAGTAGAAAATTACATTCAATCAATCAATCATTATCTTTTTCATTATTACTTGTTAACTGCATGCAATTTTAAAACTTAATATCTTGACAGAGAAAATGTTTATAAAACCTAATGAAGCTGAATTTTTGTTTTTGTTTTTTATAATTTTCAATCCTTAGTTATAAGAATAGTGTACTTTAAAAGTGGAATAAATGAAATTGTATATTTTATTTTCCCTCTATTTTTTCTCTTCGATTTCATTCAAATATATATTAATCAATTTCGAAAAATTCGTGTCACATAGTTAAAATAAATATAAATATATATTTTTTATATATATTTTTTATATTTAAAAATTAAAAATATATTTTCATTTTTTGCAATTATTTTGAAAGCATTGTATACGTATTTATTTATTTATATTTTTATTATAATATTATTTACCTACACTAATGATGTTACTCGAGATAACACATAAGATTTTATGTGCAAAGTCAGATGTCATACTTTAGCGAAAAACCGAATAAGATTTTATATATAATGTCTCACTTGAGATTTGACAAGAGTTTCGTAAAAGATTTGATCTACATCGTAACAGACTTACAGTTGGATGAAAGAGCACGTGAGATTTTTACAAGGTTACGGAATTTTATTACTGATTTTTACAAATTTTATAAGAAAGCAAAAATAAAATTTAATGAGATCCAGCTTCTTCTACGTCATCACCCTACATCTTTAAGAAATATATGCAATGACATCGTATCTGACAAAATACGGTGATTACTGCAGGGACCTGGCGGTACTTGTAGGTGCGTTCGAATACACATTGCGCGAATAAAAGTGTCGTCTAAAATCCGGCAAGCGTGCCTTCCTTTCTTCTTTCTTCGTTTAAGAGCAGGAACAAGATACACCTCGGCCTACAGAGAGCTAGAACACGGCGACAAATATTCGGCTGGTGCGAAAAGTGGATCCGCTGGGAGAAGCGAAACTTCCGGGGAGCTTTTTTCCACCTTTAGCTCTCTCTCTCTCGCTCTTTCTCTCTCTCTTTCTCTTCTCTTACTCTCTTCCTCCCTTACTCTGCCACTCTCACTCTATCTGCAGGGAATTACCGCGCGAAATTACGTTTGACACTCTCGGGCCTTTTCACCCCTCACTCGGCGTGCGCGCGCCTCTGTGTATATGCGACTCTTCATGCGACGGAATAAGAGGGCGCCCTAGAGATACGTATGAAACGTGGACGAGAGTCCGTGCGTTCGCGAAAAAGCAGCAGTGGCGCGGCGCAGACGAGAAAGGCAGGCTGTGTACATAGAGGGACAGGGGGTGAGAGCGGAAAAGTGTTTCTCATCGACGTTCGCGCGCGCAGCCTCGAAATCCAACGACGACGAGATAAATTAGGGCGCGCTAATTATCCCGGAAACATCATTAGTTTGGCCGCGATTGCCCGGACTCCCCTCACACCCCCTTTCTTTGCCACCCCCCTCTCGCTCTCTCTCTCTCTCGCTCTTCTCTGCGCTGATTCATTGCTTCATCTCGAATACCGTGACCTGCTGCGTCGCGTTCGGTCTGCATTTCAATTTACTTCTTTCGCCTCCGTCCTCTCCCTCTACTCTCCCTCTCTCTATCGCATGTTTTTTCCTTTTTTGTGCTGCCCGCGCGCTCTCGTGCACGCGCGCGTGTGTAGTATGTCTGATTTGAAACGTAAATTCCAGCGGCGTGGCCTAGTTGCAGAGAGAGAGAGAGAGAGAGAGAGAGAGACCGGGAATTCGCTCTGGAGCGAGCGCGAGGCAGCCGATTGAAAGTCAATTTTAAGGAACGCATGTGCGCGGCCGCGCGAATGGGAAATTAAATTTTAAGTGATTGGAGCTGGTTGACGAAGGCGTTGCGCGTGAGTGAGAGGAAAAGAGCCACGGCGAGCTATCGATGATACATTTCTGGTTTTTCTAGCGGTGGCTTTTTTCAGGGTGACGCAACAGTAGTCACATATGCTCCTCGATCAAAATTAGATATTCGAAGCTATAGGATTTTTATGTAGCTAGAAATGAAGATGAATCGGATGAATTCAGGTGACGCTGTCTCAGGTAATGCAGTTTTCGGTAGAGAGGTAGCGCGAGAAATCAACTGGGATGTCATTATAGAGTTATTTAGCGGAAAAATCAGTTTTAACGTTAACTTTTAGAAATGCATTATTAAAATAAAATTTTAATACCGGATTTATTAAGAAAGTTGTTATAGCACGCCCTGGGTATAATGTGTAAAAATCTTATATAACTACCTTAAAAGCTACGTTCACATCGATTACGCACGCCTCGAGCTCGAGAGATTTATAGATCACTTATCAATTAAAGTAGATAATGGTCAGTGTTGGCAAAACTTATAAAACTTCGAGGGTTAAATCTTAAAATTTTTAGCAGTGAAAGAGTTTCGAATTAGGTCAGACGAAGGGTCTTTCCTTCTTTTACGCAACTATGTCAATAAGGAAAGTTACATTTTCAAAGCTTTCGGAAAATTTTCAATGGACTTCGACTTCTAAAGAAAATTTCCAAAATGTAAATTATGTGTTTAGTGAGTTTTTATAAAGAAGACTTAATATCTATTTTAATTTAAAAATAATATATAATTCTAATTAAATTATTAAACGCAGCGTACCTGCAGCTAATTCGATTGCACGAAATATATATATATGGGCAGTTCTCTGCTGAATCGAGAGGTTAAAAATTTTTTTCTTTTAAAATCACCTAAATCGCTTCGTAACCATCCCATATGTTATCCAGAATTTTTTCAGATTTTTTTCACTTCTAGTTTTTTAGTGGCAGAGGGTCAAAGTTGGTGATTTTAGCATTTTCT
>JAWWEQ010000001.1:16911747-16940174 GCA_035583055.1 Torymus tubicola
CTTTGTTATTATTCAAAAAGGGAGGAATCTGTCCTACCATTTAAATTATATAAAAATATGAGATTAAAAAAATTATATAGTTTACGAAATGGAAAAGTTATCAAAATAATTAAATTTTTCCCTATACTGAATACGTAGAAGTAGTGTAACTCAATTTTGGGCAGACGTTAATTTTCAATCAAAGTTATTATAAATTTCTCATTTAGGAATCAGATAAATTTGCATTCCAAATTTCATGGTTTTTTATTATCTACTAGAGATTTGAACAGCGCGCGTTGCGCGCCCTAACCTAGAAGACGTTTCGACTTCCTGACATAGACGCATGCGCACTACATGAGCGCATCACATGACGTTTATTTTGGCTTCACAACATCTGGTCATGACTTTTTTATATAGGGATGATTTTCTTTGCAATAGTGTCGATTTTATTAATTGTTTTTTTTTAAATAATTATGTACATTACAATAGTAATCTTCTATTTTTAACAAATATTTTAAAAAATTGATTTATTAACAATTAAAACAGAACAATAATTTTCTTTATTACAAATATCATAATGTCATTAGCCACATGTAGTGCTAATTTGAGTACATTTAAAAAAAAATAAATGTACGCAGCGATAGTCTATCTATTTTCCCGCCAGGAAGTTATGATAATAAAGCTAAACTAAAAACATTTATTGCAAAGGTTTTGACCTTTTCATATACCATTTATTTATTAAGAATAAAATGTAATTATTATAAAAGAAAAATATAATTTTCAATAGAAGCTGGATACATTTCCATACTTATTAGACTATAGTAAACTACCCTACTGGAAATCCGAAACATTTTATAGCTAATAACTGGGTATTTATTTTGGCGATGGCTATAAAATAGGTATTTCTTTTTTCCAAATTCTAGCTCGCGATGAAACGCTTTTTCTCCTATTATTTGACCATTTTCTAGATTGAAAAATAGAATGAGTTTATCATAGATTGGTACAAGCCAGTTCTTATCCATTTAAGAGGTTTTAAAGTTGGACAGTTTTGTAGTTAGAAAATGGGTAGTAAAAGTCTACTTATATTGGAGAAGAGCGAGAGAGACAGAAAATAATGACAAGAAAGAAAGTTTTCGAAATATCTCTAAAAGCTATCAGTTAAAGTTATATATCATTCAATTTAATGTCAAATTTGTAAGAAAAATTAAAAAGAAAATTTTAAAGTTATGTCATTTTAGTGCCAATCTATAAAATGAGCATATAATGGGAGAAAAAGGGGTTCGTCGCTGACGATCAACTGGCCGTTTTTCCTACCCATTTGTTATTCTGGCCATTTCGTGATAGACGAATTTCTAGCAGGGTACATACAAACATTTAGGCTTGATGATTCATTAACATGTACATACATATTGCATAAGTAACATAAAGATTCATAATAAACTATTATACTAAAAGTCATGATTATTTCTTTGCGTAGGTGTCTTGGGTGAGGCATAGAGACATTCACATCCTCACAGCTGGTGCATACACTTACACGAGTGACCAGCGGTTTCAAGTCTTGCACAAACCAAATTCCGGAGCTAATAATGAATGGTCGGAATGGACCCTTTGTATCAAATGGGCTCAACAGCGAGACGAGGGTATCTACGAATGTCAAATATCAACGATTCCAGTCAGATCTCATCAATATCATTTAAACGTCGTCGGTAATGTATATTTGCTCTCTTATTATACGCTTTCTATATGTTTATGAAAAGATCGATTAAAAAAATTATTATTTCGAATACTAATTATAAATTTTACTGCTTCAACCGCATTTATCAATTATAACTTTTTTAAATGTTTACTTGTCGTTCAAAGGAATTTTTAGGGTTCTGTTAATTAATATACTTCATATAAGTTATATAATGTAACATTTCAACAACTTCGAAGACATTCTCTAAATTATCAGTTAAAGTTTTCGAAACTTTTAGTTCGTGTCAATTTATGCTTATGTTATTTTAGCTTAACATCACGCAACAAGAGAGACATCTACAGCATTATTGCACGACATGCGCATCTAATGTTATGTTAAGAGACTAAATAATGATATAAGTTGCAGGTGTACTTAGTTCAAGATAGGTAAACTTTATCAACTTGCACATTTGAGCATAAAAAGGAAATTATAAACTTTCTTCTAGATTAATTAATTTGCAGCCGAGATAGTTTTGCATGCGTATAAGATTAATTAACTTTTTTTTTTATTTTATTCTAAATTGGAAGAAATAAATATGGGTTTGAATTTAATGAGTTAACGTAATGTACATATACAGTTCACTTGACACGTAAAATAAAGTTATACTACAATTAGAATGAAATTTTACAGTTTTTAGAAGCTATGTTAAATTAATCACTGGAATATTTATAAGCTTATAACGTTTGATTAGCAATCAATAATAATCAATAAAGTAAAAATGTCGAGAAAACTGGAGTGCTTTCAAGGCAGAGAAGAGCTTTAATGGTCTGAGTCGCGAGCAGTGTACGCGAGCAATCGAAGAAGCGCGCGATCGGCATGTTATGTTTGACATACTTCACATTGAGCGTCAGCTACCTACATATATCTATATATATATATATATATATATAGACTCACGCTCTTTCGCTTGCGTGTGTATTCGTTTTGCAGTGCCGACGGCCACGATACTGGGCGGCCCGGAGCTGTACGTCGGGGCGGGCAGCACGATAAACCTGACGTGCGCGATCCACTTCAGTTGGGAGCCGCCTGCTTTTATCTTCTGGTACTACAACGACGCGGTGATGAGCTACGACAGTCCCCGGGGCGGCGTGTCCGTGATAACCGAGAAGGGCAGCGACGTCACGACCTCCTGGCTTCTCATACAGGCGGCCCAGCCCTCGGACTCCGGGGAGTACAGATGCAAGCCGAGCAACGCGAACATGTCGTCCATCAGGGTGCATGTTCTCAACGGTGAGTAGTCGCATTGCGCGGGCAGCCTCGATCGCTGACACCATAAATTGAAGCCTTTGTTTTCGATCCTCCCGGGATGAATCTCTCTTTCCACCTCTGCATGCGTATTCGCTCACTGCATGCGTGTGCGTTCGGCCGATCCTCGGCCAAGCCTGCTGCGCCGCACTTGCTCCCGCTTCCCTGCGACATGCCCGCGTGTCGCGTGCTGAGCTTTTGCTAATAGGCTGTAGAGCCTCGCGCGCGCGCGTACTGCATACATGCGCGCGCGCTGGCGCGGAGTGGACCGTCCCCCGTGGCTCGGCCTGGCATCGAGCGTTTCCTTTTTCACCTGAGGCTCTGTGGAGAGTTTGCGCAACTACTGCATCAATTCCTGCTTATTTTTTTATAAAATTATTTAAAATTCCCGCATGTTTTACCCCATTCAAATATTCTCAGTCTAATTTTTAATATTTAGTCGTTTTATATATTTATTTTCACGTTCTCGTTTCTTATTTTTAGATGGATTTTACTCAAATTTTACAGAAAATAACGTATTATTAAGCAGCTTCTTGTTGATAGATCATTTTTGGAAGTCAAGCATTGTTACTTCTACATGAAGCAATTTTATATAACATATCCAAAAGAACTGCGAACCAAAACTGCATAAGACTTTTTGTAGAAAAACATGATCCAATTTTATTCGGTTCTTTAGACCATCTTGAATGTACAAGAAGTCTTTGACACAGATGTCAAATATTTTGGTCGACAATTACTTAATTTTTTTAAAATACTTTAAATGTACCTATTTCAAATCTAAAATTTTAATGCCGTACATATATTTTAGAAATACAAAATAAAAATATAAGACACAGCATTCATTATGATTATTTCAGAATATTTCTCTCAGATTATACTGGATAAGCGAATTTGAATGAATCGTTAATTGTTCTAATAATTGAGTTATTACGAATTTCTGCTGTACCGTCGGTGCGGTAGGCCACACAATATATGAAAAGAAAAATTTTCATTGTGTGTTTTTGTAAAATTAAGAAGTGAGAAACATAATTGAAATGACGTATAGTCCTTACAATACATATTCCTGGACTGGAAATCTACTATTTTAAATATTTTATACTGTTTTATTTCATCATTTTTGTAAAAGAGGATACTCTTAATTATTTAATTTTAGCTTCCCATTTCGAGTTTCTGCACTGAATTTTAAGAATAAACGTTGGAATACGTATTTAAACTGAAATTTAAATTTAAATTTTTGAAAATAAATTTTAATTCGTAATTAATTGTTTAATTTTTAACAATATTATTTATAAAGTAACGTATGTAAGCATAATGTAAAATTATTATTTATAAAATTAAGTACAAAAGCAAATAAATTTTTAAATATCCCAAATCACGTCCACAGTACTCGTGAAATGCTTAGTATGAGAAACGAAAAAAAGAGTACCTCGTAATAAAGGTTCCAATTGAGATTGAAAGCAAAGATTCAGATTCAAGACGATTACAATCACTTCACTAATCGTTTCCCTCCACATTTTACAAAAAGAAATTCACTTACCGTAGTTCATCGCTTTCGCCACAAAGGTGATGATTCACAGACAATGGCCCGATTTCCTATCTCTTCATTTTTCCCTTACTTTCTCATTATCGATCCTACTCGTCGTGTCGTAAAATTTTTGATGACGTGCTCGGTAAAAACGTCGTGTCTTCTACGTATTCAGTGCTATTCGTCTGCAAATTCGCCCGCGAGAGCAAAGAATAGCAAAGGTCAGTGAGCAAATGTCGATAGGTGACTTCAACATTTTTGCATTAGTTTCACGACGTCTAACCAAAAATAGTGGATGAGATTAATTATTTTCGCAGTGCACTTGTGCTATTGCGGAAAGTGCATTCGCACTTCATACGTTGCTGTTAAAACTTAAAACTAAGAGTGTTCGACATGGAAATGATGTGTTCTTTTGCGCGGTCTGTAGCAAAAAGTTCGAGACCAGTAACGAAATTTTAGATTTTTCGACTTCTAGCAAGTTATGTTTCAAATTCAATTTCCCTTGCGAAAAAATTGAATTCGAAGTGCAGACACGCGCTAAACTATTTTTCTGTTTCAAGCAAGTTTAAGTGTTGTTGATGGAATTTAGAAAAAAGTTATTGAATCTCCTCTATACACATAATGCAGTATGAGTCTATATTTTAAATACATTTTTTCGTTATAACTACAACTTGAACAAAGCCAACGCATCTAAAATGTTGCCAATATGTGGAGTTAGGAATCACAATGTGTCTATAAGATAAAGTCGAGTATTTATTTGCACATTAGTTCCTAAATCTTCGAACTTGAGGTCTTCTTTAACGATCGAGGTTCCTGAAAAATGTTTTGATACTTTATCAGAGTATAGCAATAACTTTGAAGCTATTATTTATCATATACATTCGCATATAGTTTAGAGATAAACCAAATATAATGCTTAAATTAAAAACAAATAGAAAAATTTAATATATTTACAAGCAATCTAATATTTTCTATTATTTATCGTATAAAGATTAAATAATTTTATGTTTCAATTTTCTAGTGTACAGAGTAGTTAAGCTACAGTTTACTTATATAAATTTCGTTCTAATTCGCGTCACTTAATATTTAGAGAAGGACGCACATACAAAATACGTAGCGTTTGTTGATTTTTACTATGTAAGGTGTTTCCGTAACTATATAATATAGAAATAATGTTTATTGAAAAAATATTGTTTTATATAACAGCGACAATGAAATCTAATAACGAAAACATCTGATCCCACTGATTAGATAACTGATGTGATTCTTATCTGATAACTGTTACGAAGAATATTACTAAATTGACAACAAAGTGTTATGGTTCGAAACTGGACAATATTGTTTAATTTACCTAAAAATATGATAAAAATTATTATTTCTTTATAGTTAGCATTAAATTCTGACATAAAGTCAAATTTTATATACAAAAATCTTATGATGATTCATGGACTATAATTTATAGTTGTTTAAATTATCAAGGAGCGCGTGAGCGCTCAGAAGGCAAGTATAGAGAAAGCCTGAAGGAGCGACCCGTGCTATATATTCTATGAAATAGGTGTGCAAGATTTACGGATATACTTGTTATTAACATATTGCAGTTTATTTGATAAGAAAATAGGCATAGTTTCAGATAAGTATTGTTTCGACAATGATATTGAAATTATTAAAAAAATTTTTATTAACAATGATTATTTTACTAAAAAAATTGCAATTACTCATATTACAATGATCACAATTGAGGCAATAATTAAAGTACTCAGAACACCGTTGGTTTACTGAGAAAGAAAAAGCAAACTAGTTGAAAAGAGTGAAGTAGTATGTATGCGGAGTTAATTAAATTGTTTTTCCGTAAATATAAGACTACTATAAACAATCCAGCGTATTTTCTTCCTTTATTTCATCCTAGTTACCTACTTCGTCGCTCCTCTTTTCAATTTTCCTTCTTGGGCGTCCTCTCTCTCTCTCTCTCTCTCTCTCTCTCTTTCTCTTTCTTTCCTTCACTCTCTTTACTTCCAGCTCCTTTAACTCGCAGATATCTATTTTCCTATTCCTTACTCTCCGATCGTTCTCCATTTCTCGGAGATTCCACGGTGTTTCTTTTTTCCCGGCGCCTCTCTGCCGTCGCTGCACAGGCACACATACGCACGCACACTCATACTCGCTAGTAGAATTTGCCCCCGCAGAGGAAATGCAAAGTACGAATAAGTTTCTGGGACAGAAAAGAAGAGAAGAAGAAGAAGCGCGAGTGGATTTGACGTCGATTCGCGCGGGTGCGGGATTTGCTTAGGTAAACGGCATGAAGGGTAAACTTTGTTCGCGTCTGGCTTCGAAATTAGCATAATGCGTATATACGTTATAGAGAGAGAGAGAGAGAGAGAGGGCGAGGGAGAAGGCCTCGGGTATTTTAACGTTTCTGACCCGCTTATCTAACTGAAGGTGGAGGTGTGGTTTGTTATTTTTTTGGGGAGACGCCGCGCATTTTCGTTTCTTCCATCGATCGCAAACTTCTACTGAGGGAAGAGAGTGAACTTAAGAGTTAACGTAAATATATGTGGCAGGAAAACTTTATTGCGGATTATGTAGCTTTTTAGGATCCATGATAATTTATCGTCGTTTGCACGCGATATGTTTGTGCAAGTTCAGTTGGAAATATCAGAAGTTGTTAAATTTATAACGAATTTTATTTGCCATTAATTTAATCTTTTCTAGAAAATGTGGAAATAAATTTTTGTAATCTTATCTTTCTATTTATGAAATACGTACTTAATTTTCTAAGAAGGTGTCTAAATTATGCAAAATAGAATTTATACTAAAGCTAAAATTTATTGTATTTTCTAAAATAAATATCAGTTTATCTTATCGACAAAAGTTTTAGTAGACGAAAACTTTTTCGTGCTGTCATCATCTTATATTTCATACATCTACAAATTTCAACCTTTTAAATCTTTGAAAATATTTAGTAAAATTTTTTTATGCTCGCTCAACGTTATCTATGCTGAAAGGGTTCGGGTTGCTTCTAGCAATAGAAAGATTATGCCATCAGAGTACCACCACGAAAACAGATATTCCGACGTTTGAATCCGGCCAAGTCACACATTACCGATTTTTATCGAGTTTTCCTTAACTTATTTGGTTACTTGCAAATACTCACATATGATATGGCTATATATTTAAGTAAAGTCCCTATGACGTTGAAACGTAATGTGAAATATATATATATTTATTCGAGTCTAATTGATTTCATAATGCCATATGACGACTTACATAGACTATTAATTCTACGAAATTTTTATTAGATATAGACTTTCAGATTGAAACATTCAATTTCCATTATTTTATTTATTAAAAGTATAGAATATTTAAATTGAATCGAATTTCGAGTAGAACACAAAGCCGGCTAGCATTGTACTCGATGCGCCAAGAGTTGAGAGGCTAACATGCAACATGAAGTCATAGTATATCTATGCAAGCTCTACAGTAACGATTGCATTCAGAAGCAGGATGAAAAAATCGACCTTTATTGGCTTTGAATTCGTGCTCGAAAAACTACACATCTAGTTTATCCGCGTGTCACTGATATCATCTATACCTTTTCTATCAGATTTCCTTTTTCGATGCATGCGTTTAAAGTGTTTCATTGCCTTTTCCAATAATGTATTGTATTACATATGTATTTGAAAATAAATATATACATGAAAAAGAAATATGTATATATACAGCTGTTTAAATATCTGGAAATTTAATATTCCGCGAAATACATATAGGAGAGAAATGTACCGTGGTGACATCTATACAGCCACAGCTTTTGATGTTATAATGGTTTAAAATTTAAATAATCTCCAACGCTGTTATTTATGCTATAGAAATTTTCATATAACTTTGTAAATTTTACTTAAAATATCAGGCACTAAATTCGTAAAATATAATGACATTTTATATATATAACCATCGTTATTCGATGTCGTCTTACATCGTCACCTTTATGGCATTACACGCGATGAAAGAGCCAATTTTTCAGAAATCAAGGTATAAATATTTGGCTTATTATCTTTTAATGATATCAAGAAATGCTTAAAAAATTCTTCTCAGTATTTGACATACTATAGACATACTAAACAAAATATTGTTACGTAGGAGCAACTGTACAGAAGTAATCTTGGTATCAATACTATAATCATCTCCTATCTGTTTAATTTACTATCAAACAAGGTTTGTAAGTTACTGTAGTAGATTGATACTGTAATGTATAGGTTTTAAATTATCTAGAATAATAATAACTTAACGAAATCAATAAATGCAATCAAATTGATTGATTAAAATCCACAATATCTTATTTTATACTTTACATTTACAAAATAACTTTTTATTGCCTGCACATCTTATATATGAGCTTTACTAATATTATTTTTAGTGAAAATACTAATACTTTGTTATAAGGTGTTACAATTAAGCTTGCAAAGATGTGAATTCTTTCTTTTTCCACAATCTATCACTGAAAATATTTCACATTATACTTCCAGCTAGTGATAGCTCTATTTTTTTACACCACCTCTTGCATGGAGATCAATGCCATGTATTTTATAATATACTCTTTGTTGATATAATCATAAAAATGATGTGCTACACATGATGGTAAGTCCACAATGCAGTAGCACATCTCCAATGCAGCATATCGTTGTTTCAGAATTTGTCTCTACGTCTATTTACTTCAGAGATATTTCCTCTATCTTCGACCAGTTTACTTATGTGTATACTATGCCTAGCATAACAACTCCTGCAAACAACATAATTTTTATTTTCGGTTTTCGAATATCTTATTTTGTTATTATAATTTTTCTATATCGTTCAACATAGTAATACTAACTTTTCAAATTTAACTAACAAAATATGTATATCTATTACTATGCTCCTTCTTTTTATTACATTCTTTGAATATAATTGTAAACTAGTAGTTTTTATAATTTAAAAATTGCACCATAGACACTAAAACTCACTAAATAAAAAAAATTTTTTTATACTTATTTAAAAAAAAATTAATTGGCCAGAAATTGACTTAACAAAAGTGACGTGGTTTCTAAGAAAAAATGTTTTTTTGAATATTACGATTGATCCATGTGAATTTGAACTCGATCATTCAAAATTTTATTAAAACATCCTTGAAACTCACACACATACCTACAGTATTACATTATTTGATCAAGAAAATATAAAGTGGTTTCGAATAGCGGTTCCAACTAATAATAGACTAACTAAGATTTCAATCTGTTCTGCAAGTTGTAAATAATTCTTCTCTTCATAAAGTTTTATTTTGTCTACTGCTTTTTGAATTTTTTGTGACCCTTACATCCTAGAAGAGTAAGTTGTTGATTTTGCATGGCGAATTTTTTGCATGTGAGTAACCAGTCTCACTCTTATTTACCTTAATGCCAGAAAAACCATTAAAGTTGTAAACTGCTCTATTAAAGGTTATAAAGAATTACTATAATAACAGTTTACCAAATAATAAAGTCATATAAAAAAATCTTTGTTTCAGGCGAGCGTCCAGAAGCGATGCAGACAGGCACGGCAGGACCTATCTTATCGTCGAGCTGTCTTTTGGTGTCCCTCATCATTTTGTACATATCCTCGGTGTAAAGCACATGTGCTCACGAAGCTATACATTCCCGCGAATACGCATAGGATGAAAAGCCAACTAGATAAAAAAAGATGAACGAATTTGCGAACGCACTTAGTCAAAGTCAAATTGACTATATACGGCACGCGTGATCGGCTTCTGTCGATCTCTCTGCGTGCATAACTCTGCGACCATCGTATATCATATATATGTATCGACGAAGAACAAAGTAAAAGGGTGAAGAAGAAGAAAAAGTGAGCAGGAGGATTAAGACGTGAGACGCGATATTTCTCATGCGCATATAACTACCTAGTCAGTATGGGGAGAGAAAAGAGAGAGAAGGCGACGAGGAAGAAGCGATTCGAACGCATAAACGCTTGAACGAGCCTTCTTTACGGCGATTTTACGCCAGCATTGTCGTCGTCTCCCCCAGCATCCATCGCACAGCCACACCTCTCCGCAGTCACACGTATACACAGGCCATCCCGCCCCAGCAAGAGAAAGATATCGAGAAGAGCTATATGTCGCTGATACCATTTATCTCTCTCTCTCTCTTGCCCACTATGCCTCCCCCCCCCCCTCTCTCACTCTCTCTCTCTCTCTTCCTCTTCCCCTTTATTCGAATGACGTAAAGACAGGCAGTACGTAACGGAAACTAAACCGAGACTGGTCTGACCGAGTAGCTCGTAAAAATCCCTTTCCTGAATTACTGTGGTGACGCTGTGTGCCTCCCACCCGCATCCCGAAATGCCTCTCTGTACCAAACATCCACTCCTCTGTGTTACGCCCTTCGCCTTCCTCCCCCTTCCCGCAACGCCCGAGTATTATATAACGCAAAGCCTCCGCGTATCTTTTCGTACATACACATATATATGCACGAAGATATAATACGTGTACTTATTTGCGGGGCATACGCGAGGTGCGAGTGTTGTGCGACGTGCTTGGGGCCTTTATGTGGTATGGATTTGCATTATTTGAATGAAGATATATACACTCATTCAAACGTATGTATGTTCTTTTCCTTTTTTTCCTTTAAAACTTGGAATTGATGAAACGTGCAAAGCCTGAGGAGACATTTTAGCGAGAATTGTGCATTAAAATGGGCGTGATTTTACGTTAAAAAAAATTGTTTCATCTCATTTCAACATTACGGGAATTTGAAGTTCTGAGAAACAGTTTAAATCGCGAAAATTATCTACCGTGAAAGAAATAAGACAGAATATATTGAAAGTAATTTCATTTCGAAAACTATAAATTATTATCAAATAAGTATGTAAAAACTAATAGGCTAAAAATTCACTTTTGGTATAGAAACCACGCCACTTTTTAATGTCAATTTCTCATTACACTTTCCTGGAATAATCATTGAATGATTCCTTTTTCTGTCATGGTCAAAACGCGAGTCCGTAAAGTATCGTAGGACAATCGAGTCCTTGTCATTAGTCTGTCTAAATACGATTAGGGTTGCGAGAGTCCAAAGACACGATTTTTTTAAGTTTATCATTCTCCTTTCCTTCAACATTGAGCGATCGTAAGCTAAGTTTGTATAGTCAAACGAGTAAACACTAACTCGATTGCATTAAGATTGTAAATACTTTAACTATTTCCAGGACTAAATTGTTACATTAAAGAAAAAACAATCTTATTAGACTGAGTGTAAGGAATGGTTTATCGAGTAAATTTAACACAAATGGAAATAAGTTGTATTAATCCATTGGGGTCTTTTAGCCAAAAGAATAAATAAATTGTTGATATATGTAAATACTTTATTTATAGGCATAAAAATTTCAGTGAAAGTGTACTTTTAGTACAAATTTACTTCGATTTGATATACTTTCGTTAAATTACTCATTCAAATTCTTTAATGTTATTTACGATTAAATTAGGTAATTTTTATTTTTATATTGATTTATAATTGGAATTGAAATATTGTCACTTTAAATTGTAATGAGTAAATTCACTTATCACATATATATGTGTTATAATAAATGGATTTACTTCGGAATCATGAAGTTATTATAATAATATACTGTCTTGTTTTTCAAACTGATGACTTACAAAAAGTGATTCCGGTTTCTTAAAAACAAGTTTTGTTAAGACTGTGAGAATCGTTTTTTGATACATCAAAGTAAAAGAAATATAAAATTATGCAATCTTAATCAATTATTATTTAAGAAAAATGCTACCTAATACATGAGATAAATTTGGTATCTTTTATAAAAATGCTCATCAGATTCAAAATAATCGGTTATTAAAGTCAGCCACAGAAACAAACATAATTACAATATTTTTAGTTGTGCTTTACTACAACTAGTTAAAAGAGAGTCCAGCTTCTGAATCCCGAATTCGACTTGAACTTCAGAATGTTTTCAATAAGAAGTTGCAGTGTAAGATTCTAGCAATTATGAAAAACTAAAATTCTTCTCTTCTTCAAATAGTAACCAATTATTCTTAAAAATCTTTTACGTTAAAAAACAAATTAAAAAGAAGCTGGAGCAAACGAGTTTTCATTTTCTTATTAAGAATTAACAAATATTGATTTCTAACAAAATTATGAAAATTTAAAATTAAGAAATGAAAATTCACTATCAAACTTCTCAAACTTTGATTTGCAAAAACCAAATAAAAGCTTCAAATTTTTTTATTTAACATCAAACAGTTACCAGTTTAAAAAGAGTCAGTTTTCATTTTTTCGTTTTTAAAATAAAGCTAAAATTTTCCAGAACTTAATTTGTTCAGTTTTAGAGTTTAATACTGCAGCTTTTTTTTTATATTTCTACATCGAAAAACATCACAAAGTTTGAGATAAATCTCTGATTCGGAACCTGTCCTAGGTTGGACAACATAATAGATTTTGCTTACAGTAGTTGATATCTTACTGAAAATGGTCTACGAGATAAATTTAAACTCAGTGAATTTAATTTTAGATATAAAAAAACGATTCTCACGATTCTCGTAATCTTATTCTATAATGCGTTTCTCAATGGCCGTTATCACTTCTTGTTAGTTTAATATTTGTAAAGACGTAAATTACGGAATGAGTAGGGTAAACTTTCTATGCTGAGAAATAGAGTTTATGTTGTTAATGTTTTTATTATGAAAATAAAGTCGAATTTAAAAATGTCATTTTTCTTGTCATTTTATTAAATCTATAAAGAGCTTCAAAAAATAAATGGACAGATTCAAATTGTAAATACGTTATGACGACGCTAAAAAATCTGTTTGACTGAGAACAAAGTATCGTCAAACAAATAGATAGCGATGACTTATTCCATCAATTTTTATTATAAATAAGTACGTAATGTAAATATACTTTAGCTTTTTTTTTTTATAAAAATATATCACGAATTATTACGAAGTATGATTTGTTTTAGAAATGAAACAAATAAAATTTTTTAATATAACGAAAATTTTCAACAATATTATTAAGATGGAATTCAATTTGATTTAAAACATTTTCAAGTGTGTTTCTTTTAACGATATAATATTTTTTTCTAAACAATTACAAAAAATATTTATTCTAAGAAAATGTTACGACAAAAGAAAAGTTTGTATAAGTGATCTGCGCTCTCGTATAATGACATGAACTAATATAAAAGGTACAACTACCTTATGTGGAATGAATGTAAAATTATAAAAGCATGTTATTACATATTTCTTTCTAATGAAATTAGCAATTTTTTGCTTTTAAAAGTAAATATAAAGTTTTATAAAAAGATTTAATTTTGGAAATTATTTGAGAATAATTGCCAAACTGTTGACATTTATATAAGGTAAATTGGTTAGTGAAGAAATTACAATATTGTATGTTTCATTTAATACACATTGCACAATACCTATATAAATAAAGAATTTTACAAAAATAATCTTAGTCTTCATTATTCATTAATAGTCATATGATATTTTGTTCATATTTAACTTTTGTTATTATTCTAACTGTTAAAAAATTATTATCGATATTGATTTATGTAACGGTAGAGGTAAGTATGAATTGATCAGCCATTAAAAAAATACTAATATACTAGTATACTGATATACTAGTATAGTTATCCATGTTCATTAATGGTCATCCGCATGATAATATCCAACTTTCAGTTTAAGAAATTATAATTAATTTTTATTGCACAGATACGAAATATTTTCTACAAGAGTTTCTGCAGAGTTTTCCTGTGTGCGAGATAACTTTGTCGTAATTTCTTACAGATATTCCTGCAGGAACTCCTGATGACTTTTTTCATACGGGTAACTAGATGAATTTATTGTATGGTATTTTTATTTCTTGTTTGTTGACGCAATATACTTGTAAAAAAGCTGCATGATCTCAAATCCATTTCAAAATGGAAAACTCTCAGCGAAAGGCAAGCTAAGTCAAAATAGTCCTGTCACGAATTTATTCCGGAGGTTGATTACCTTAAAAGGTTTGAAAATATGCGAAAGCCCCAAACTATTATTTAGCCCTGTAACCACAAAACTGAGCCTGAAAATTGCATTTTTCGTTATTCGAAATTTGAGAGAATCATTATTTCCTGTCTGAGTATAGAATAGATATTTTGAGAAAAAAACTATAGATTTCAAGAAGACGAAGCTTATTCTCTTCGCTTTTAGTGCCCCGTTCAAATTCATAAATATGTTGAAAACTTGCCAATATACTTTTGTTTTACTATCAAAAAAAATTTTTCAATTTCAATTTTTCGAATTTTTTTATATAATAGGGTAATTTTAGTTAGTTTTCCTCTACAATTTTTATCTAAAAAAATTATTAAATATTTTTACATCTTTGTAGTTAGTTCCTGTAAAAATTTGAAGGTATTAGTTTGATAGATTTAAAAAAGAATTAGTAACTAAGAAAGTGCGATTTGTTGCTGCACGATAACAGAAATACAAATCAACAAATCTTTATGAAATTTCACACAAATATAGCATTTTAAACTTCTGGAGACAATTGGCTGGCCAAGATAAATTGTTTATAAGATGGAAAGGTATTTGAGGGTACATTTTCTTTTATTTTTTCAAAAGCATTTTCTTGAAAAAGATTGGAAAAACCAACTTAGAATTTATAGCCTATTGATCCAATCCACATGTTATAAAGAATATACGTAAAATTTCCAAATAACAAAATTAAAATCAACCTATATATCAAAGTAATAATAGAAATGACAAGAATAGAAAAACTCAAAAAGAAGAATACGAAATTTTACACCTACAGTCTCTACAATCAAACATTACTGAACAAAATGAAAATAGTCTACTAGAAAATACGACGAACATAAGAAACTTGAGTAAAAAATGTAAAAGTCAAAGAAGTTCAACGTACTACATGACTTTTTGGTTAGAAATAAATACTGTAAATATTTTACAAGGTAGATCATTTTCAATAAGATACACAAAATGGAAAAAAATATGTTTGAAACGTTACATAATTTGTATTAATTAACACATATGAAAGTATATTAAACAACAATAGTTGACTAAAAATTTGAAATGATTGACAATCCTTCTGTGTCCGTGGGCCCCTTATTTTTTGAAAGCAGAAGGTGGTATGATTCATTTTTGTGTGTAAGTTGTTTTTATTAATTCATTTACCAGTTTTGTAACCGTAACCATTCATATTAAAGACTATCAAGTTAAAAGTTAAGAACTTTTTTACTATCTTAAAAGTTCAAATTCAAATTTAGTCGTTATTATTGTAAAATATTATAACAACAAAGTGGTAGAGTTTTCCATAAAAATCCGCGATGAACAGCAAAAAAAATAAAAGTATCAGATCATCGTCTTCGAAGCCGTAAAACATTCTAAAACTTCAACTGAAACTTGTTTGTACACTAAGCTGGTATTCGTTGTTAATTCTAAAAAAACGAGCAGGCGTTTGCATACTGCCATCGTATCGAACATCGTAGGATAGGGCGCGGCATTGATCTGCATGTAGCCGTCATCTCGGGCGTGTTCGTGTTTTTTCTGTAGTTTTCTCTCTTTCGTGTATAATTTCATCGTTCGTTTGCCCCTGCATGCACGCTTATACGTACACTAGAACTTAGTGACAAATTATGTCTATATAAATCGATTTGAGAAAAAGAAGACGTTGTAACTTCAGTCACACAAGAAGAACAAAAACGAGGTTAAATACTGCTCCCCTCTCTCTCTCTTTCTTTCCCACTCTCCTCTTTTAGACACTTACACTATAATGTTAGAATAACCGGAATATGTATTACACCAGTGCTTCTAACGAAAAAGACGGGGCATATGTTCAATTGGAATTCTGGATAGTGCTGTCACTGGCCCTTTTTTCAAACAAATCAATGGATAAAACTGATTTTCGAGATATAAGGAGTTTACACACATACACACGCACACACACACGTACACGCGCGCACCCACACCATTCCCGATTCTGATCTGTATCAATATTCTGGTAGCAAATTATGAAATACAGGCTTAGTTATTTTCCCTTTAATGAGTGAATGATTAAATACGCTTATGAAGAGTTAAAAACATGGTAAAAAGTTTAATAGTATCTCGTGTTTCGCTGTTTACGATGATATAATTCCATTGATATAATTTCTTGCTCAATTCATTTAGAAACCAATGTCAAAATATCTGTTTAAACTGCTTTGATTTTATTTTCCGTCGCTATATCGATATTGTTGATAGTAGGTCATCATCACAAACGCTAGTTGAATCGCACTAATCTTTTGTAATCGTTCTAGAAATTTGGCTAGTTACATTTGGTCTACTACTCCTTTTTAGATACGGTCGTTTTATGGGAGACCCTTATATATTCATCAGAGTGTTTTCTGTACACCATAGACACTCTGGTGTTTATACATGTGTATGTACATATATGTAATCAACATTATGGATTATCTCAAAAAATTTTGGTTGGATCACATCGAAAATTTGACCAAATACTTATCTAATTATAGGAAAGACCTAAATGTAATTCCAGAAAGACCCATAAAAAATAAAGAAATGTGAGAACAAATAAAATTCAGGAAAAATCGAATTTTAAATAACATGTACAAAATTATTTTTTTGTGTAAATTCTACATTTGCATTTGCTAGAACCATTTTTAAATGGCTAAAAACGTCAAGAATGATTGGTTCTTGGCAATAATGGCACAAGATTTCAGTTTACACAAAATTGTAACAAAAAGATTCTACATAACAATAAAACGAAACAATAAAATAAAAAAATTGACTTATAAAGACAATCGTTTACGCTTATTAAATAAATAAACATTGAGTGTACAACTATAGAATAAAATGAAACTTTTTATTATTATAAGTATTTGAAGTGTTGTAATTTATGTTCTGATGAAAATATAAGATTATCTTGAGTACTATATTTGTACCTATAATGTTAAAACGAAGTTTTTACACAAGCTTCCTAGTTTCATTACGATAATGCTTTTCTCTATCCTCGTTGCTTTCGCTCGAGATCAAATAGCGCCATCGGGACGGTTTCTCTTCTTCTACGCTCAAATCGCAGGTATTAGTGTCGTTAGAGCTAAAACACCTTATCCTCATATGAAAGTTACGTACGTGTTCTTGGTGTATTTTTCTTTTTGACTTGGACTGTTAAAATGAACATGATCTAACTTTTCTGTACCCTAAAAACCATACTTGTTGTTATGGGCTTCCGTAAATAATTTTACGACGTTCTAGTCTTGACCTATTGTTTGTTCATCTCCTAATACATCTAAGTTTGGCAGACATATCGGAAGATGTGACAGATGCACATTAGAAATCAGGATGACTCGGTTAATTTTCCTATATGCTGCTATATCTGCGACGCACATTCCTAATATTGCTACACTTGCGTACCCATACACGTTAGCGCTCAATCGTAAGTCGGTACGAATTTGATCTTACATAAACACGCACAAATTTGCAATGAAAAACGAGAAATTATGGTTTGTAACATTAGCTTGTATACATGTTTCTTAAGAAAGTATTCATAAAAATAGTGAAAATATCAAAGCAACATTAAAACCATATTGCTCTACTATTCGAATCACCAAATATTCAAAAGCTACCATCCTCTAACTTTTCGTATCAATTCTCTATTTGTATTCGTATCTATCTTGCTCATCACTTAATAAATATTATTTAGAAAAAATTGGGTGACTCAAATTCTGAATTCGAGTAGCTTTACTGCTCTTTAGCACAAACTTTACCACAATACAAAAGAAATAATAGTAGCGCACGTCGGTGGCGCTGCTGGCGACTGGTATGTTTTGAACATAAATATAATCTATAAATGCAGATAATATTTGAAAACACTTAAATTTTTTTAATAATATTTAGAAGTAATGGAATAAAACATGAATAAATATGAAATTAAATAGGTTAGATCGAATGTTTCGGAACCTGAAACTATCACCGTGACAATTACAGGAAATTTCCCTGTGCAGCACCGTACAAAGTTCCAGAACATTCTGGTGTTCTTCAGTTACCATATACATACCGGTAATTTTTCCGGTGAATTTCACATTAGCTTTTATAAAAAAATTCTATCCGCGTAGAGGATCAAATTATTACCCCAATACCAAGGAGATCGAAAATTTATGAGACCCTAAGAACAAAGGTTTTTAAACATCTTAAATATTTGAGTCCATCAGCCTCCAAACCTAAAACCGATAAATCTCACAGTTAAAAACAACAGCACCCATAAACTACTAATCCGATATAGGTATTTAAAAACTTAAAAATTAAAAACCCTAAACTACATGAATACCGACACACATTAATCTCTATATCTCAAAATCCATAAACTTCAAAACCCATATAGACAAAAACTGTTGGAAAATAATTTTTTAAAATAAAATTTAAATTGAGAATTTTGTAAAAAATCTTTAACAATGCAAAAGTAGTGCAATGATTTTAAGAGCAGAATAGAATTTCTAACATAAAAAATAATCAGCAATATAAGCACAGTTGGGCCATTGGGTTTAAAATGGATTTGATCCTTGAATTGTATCAAGAAGGAGTATATTTTTTGTTTAGTGATAGTAGTACGAGGTCTGCAACAACGAAAAGTAAAAAATAGTTCGTAATACAAAAATCACACAAATATAACACTGCTCGCGTGAACACGTTCGTTCTGCTAGACGCAGCGAATCGCAAAATGAACTGTATCCAGCAGACGAAACTGCGCAAATAGGAAACGGGGAATGACGTTACGCAGGAACCGAGTTAGCGATAGTGGAAAACCCACTCAGGACCGTTTCTCTCTCTCTCTCTCTCTCACGCTCGCATTTGCTCTTTCTGGCGTTTCGCTTGCGTTTCCCTCTCTCGCTCTTTCGCGTTCGTTCGTATATTGCAAACGCGATTTCACACATACACCTAGTATGTAGACGTTCGACGTATAAAGGATTTTCCATGCCAAGTGATCTGATCAATATGAAGGTATTGTTAATATTTTTGAAATTTGATTTTCTTTTTAAATGAAAATTCATCACCTTTTAATAAACTTTATTTCAACATTTACGTTTCTTTAGAAAAGAATAACTATAAAAATAAAAAAGAAGTTTGTCTTAACCCTTTCTGGACCGAACAATGAACATTAATACAAAATTTTTTTTTCACTCTTATTGTATCTAAAATATCGTAACTAAGAAAAAACAACAAAAAAATTATTTTGGTTTTTTTTGTTTTTTTTTGTTTTTCAACAAGAAAGCAACAACAACAAATAGACACTAAAATCTTCCAATTGAGTCATCATGAGTTCAAAATATTGATTGAAACATTTTTTAATATCATGTTATATGAGAGTAACACTAGGAGTCAAAGGGTTAAACTGGTTCGGAAGAATTATTTCTTCATGTATAATTGCAGACGTACAATTTGTTCATATTTGTAAAACCTTATTTGTTTGTGTCTAAGAAAGTTATGTACCATAAAAATGCTTTAATAATCAAAGAAATAATTACAAAGCATCGAAGTTCGAAATACAGAGCATTATTTTGGTATGTGTGTATATACAAGGTGTTCCATTTTACTCGTCCACCGCCAGAAATTGGTAGAAGATGTACTCGGAGAAAAAAATGATAAATACAAAAGTTTTAGGGTTCAAAGGGGGCCACCTAATGGTACTAATGACTTTGACTTTGAACGCGACTTTCAAGGTTATTTCAAGGTCAAAGAGTTTTTCTTTTTTATTTTTAATGGGAACTGCTATTTTTGACCCCAGAAATGGAAAGAGCAGAAAATTTTACGTTCAGATAAGTACTCTACATGGGGTCAAAAGTTTCCATTTCTGGGATCAAAAATATCAGTTACCATTAAAAAAAAAACACTTTGACCTTGAAATAACTTTGAAAAAAGAATAAATGTTTTAGAAAATTGTTCGTTTCGCTTTAAATTGATTACTAGACACGTTACAAATCATTTTACTTTAGACACAAACTATTTTATCTTAAGCTAAAAGTCTAATAATAAGCTAAGAAAAAATGTAAAAAGGGTACTTCAATCATTAACTATGATTTCACTAACTAGAGTCTTCATAGATTAGTAAACTTTAAAAATACACTAGCAGCAGCCTTACTATATTGCTTCTTCTTAGAGGAAGCTTTGTCAGTAAATTTTGAGTCTTTCTAAAAACATGTTACAATCGTTTTCTAAAGTTTTTGGAATTAAAATACATGGCTTTTGAAAAATGTCTGTATGATTGTGTGTGTGCGAGCGTGCGTGCGTGCGTGCGTGTGCGTGTGCGTGTGTGTGTGTGTGTGTTGTGTGTATGTAAATCTCAGCTTACACTCCGTCGATTTTAACCAGATCGGTCTCATTTTTTTTGCTTTTTTTTGAGTGATAGCAGGCCAAAAATCCATTTTTTATTTGGCCGATACGTTTTTTTCTTTGAATTTTTTATTTTCTCAAAATTTATTTTTGCGTTCTTTTTAATGATAGGATCGAGATATTTTTATCAGATGAATAGAGTTCGAATTGTTTTAAATAGGATATAATTTTAATGTAATTTATAAATATATACTTACATTTTGAAGAATTTGTATATGATTCCTTGACCCGTAGAAAGCAGAAGATGCATGGCAATAACATGACACAATAAATCAATGCAAGCTTCATATAAATGACAGTAAGCCGGTCCCGTATATAATTGTTCACTCGACTCACGGATCATGGAGTAAAAATAAGTAGAAAATAAAAGGGTTTTCATCGCCATGGTCGACTCGCGATCTGGATTAACACGTGACATGACTCGTGAAAGGGTCAAGATTGCACACTTTCCGTTTGCGCATATGTGTACTATAGCATACTAGTGTGCGCATGAACTACCTCGAGAACACAGACATGCATATACCGTTGCGATAAATCGCTCGTGAGACACGTGTCTACTCGGTGAGGCTCTTTCAACGACATCACTGGCCAGCAAACAAATTGACATTCAAGGGGTACCAACCTCCTGCGGGAGGGCGTTTGACAAAATGTAATATAACGCTGTATCGAGAGCTGTACCTAAGTGACGCATAACAAAATCACCAAATAAGAATAGAATGATTCAACGTACACATAAACATCTACCTATGTACATAATCCACAGGCTCTCTAAATTGAGAAAAAATAAGAACATGATCGATTTAATGGTATCAGTTTTTTTCTGACAATAATTCAACTTTTTAAATGATTAAAAATAGCTCTAGTTTAGTCCACATTTATTTTACGAAAAATAACTGAATATAAAGTTTGAAAAAAATAAAAGTAAAGAGTAAGATCTTCCCAAATCTTTTTCAAAATTAACAAATCCTGATTCTTTTAAAAGTGACAAGAGTTTGAAGTTGAGCTTAAGGTGGTTCTTCCATGAAGCCATATATTCTACACCTTCTTCATTTCAAATTGTATAAACGATAATAGCATTCTAGACTCATATGCGTGATTTGAGGGTCAGTTACTGACCAAAAAGGTAAAAACACTTACTTTAAACGTAGATGTTTCCCTATCAGTTTATACAGAGCCTACCAACAGTATCCCTGCTCAAATAATATAATGTAAAGATTGCAATATTTAAAAGTCCATCGTAGATACCAAAATTAATACACTACACACATTCTGTAGTTTACACAAATTTTAAATATGTCAAAAAATATATTCTTCGCCGATTATACTTTGTAATGATATTTTGATACGGAAATATCAAAACTCGAAAAATAATATTTTAATCGTGACAGTATTTTTCCTACAGATATAATCAAAAGTGTGATTGAAGTTTTGATAGCGGTTATTCTCCTAAAAAACAGAACATAATAAATATTTTAGTTTTCAATAACTTTGTCGTGGCTACATTTACACCAACTAAAACCCGTCAGCTTTTCGGACTTTCACTAAAGATGCACTTAATTCTATCTTCTGTACTCTAGCCTCCGCAGTACAATTGTCAGAAATCAACTTTTCATGTTACAATTAAATTTATGTATATGAACTCGACATATTGATATTGCACAATTCCTTTGTTTACTATCATAATATTTGGGTCAAATAGCCAGGTCCTAAAACTAATTAAAAATAGCATATTCACTCAAAACTGCAGCATTAAGATCCCCACACATGCAACGGCTCAGGGGCTTAAGAATCCAGATCGAGAAGTTACTGGCGTATCGTCCTTCCGAATCTAGAAAAGAATGGAAGATAGCGTAGGGAGAGAATTAAGGAAAAGTGCCTTGAACTTGAAACGATCCTGCTCCCAGATCTGATTTTACGACATATACTCTAAGTTCAGGTGGATTCATGCCCGATTGGTTCAATCTTTCTGCCTGGCTTGAATCAGTCAGCTGTTTATTTTTGTCAATGTTATATTAATAATTAAAAAAAAAAAAGAAAAAGATTAACAAACAACTGTCTTGGGAATTGTAGGTGTGTATGAAATTTCTTGTAATTTCTAATGTTTTGGTATGTACGTATTAAAAGGGTTTTAGAGGTAAAATTTTGGTTTAATTTTGCAGTGAAATGTTTTAAATTTTAATGGCATTTATATATGATTTATTGTAGTTTTTTATTATATTTTTATGAGATTATCAAATATTTATAATACTAATTAAATGTAAATTAAATCTAATTCTGAAGTTGGTATAATGAACCAACAAAGTTTGTTTTATTTATTTCATTATCTATCTCTATCAATGTCTTTTAATACTGTTATTATTAAACACATTTAATGAACAACAGATATCCTGTGATTTCAAATTGGCTTTATAAGTGAGATCAATTGACATTGATGTTACCTTCCTGATTTCGGACATTTATTATCACTGTTGTGCTATTAGTATTAAGCGGTTTGAATTTCGCGCGGTTGCGCACTCGACGGACTTACTCGCGACACAGCCGCGGCGCAGCAGCACATCACGGAGTTTCAGCGGAACAGCTGAGACTGTGTACTGACTACGTCAGTAATTAGTTTAATAGTGTTTTCTCTCTTCCGCCCCCCCCCCCCCCATATTCTAATGGGAGAGATATGATTGGATTCACGTCGCGAGTGACAGGTTTTAAGGGAAGAAGAAGGAAGTTCGTCCTGCGCTCGCACTCTCTGAGTTTCGCCACCTTCGAGGCATCATCAGCTCACTGAAACCGCAAGTCATCAAAAAGGAAAAACTCTCACTATTCACTGGCTCAACTCAATCTAACTGGATCAACTCAACTGGCTATTCATCTAACTCCACCAACAACACCGATCACCGAGTGAACACTGTAAGAAAACTTCCATATATATAGATATACAATGTGTACATTTGGAAACTCAAAATGTAAACACAGTATATCTATATATATGGAAGTTTTTTAACAGTGAAGATCTACACAGCAGTCGCTGCGCACGTGCAAAGGTAACCTCAAAGTACATATGTCTCAACTCAAGTGCACGGATACGATTTCATGCTCTGGCTCGGCGGTAATTCTCATGCATGATTAGATTAATAATATCATGCACACTCACATAACCTCTACAATTAAGTCAGCAATATTTTATTGTAACCCCTCATGACAACAGCACAGTGAAATTCACTACTAGCAGCAGACTCATGTCAGATTCCACATAGATCTTTTCACCGGTTCACTCAGTGGAATTTTCATTTCTTGGCCTTATTCATTTTGTCGGAGAAACTCAATTTTTACAACAGGTTATTTGCTCCTTCGCAGGGAGCTTGTCAGTTCAAATACTTTATTATAAGCACATAAGAACTTATATAATGTAAATTCTAATCAAACATATAAACATACACACACATAACCAAGTTTTATAATGTAAATCTCTGCGAACAAGGCATTGTAATTTAACACCACATTATATTAAATTTTATTAAGTTTATTTTAATTTTCTACTGTAAACTTATGTAATATATTGTACCGTTTTTATATCTCAACTTGTGTTCGACTCCAACTTATTTCAAAAACCCACCCACAGCATCTTATTCATAGTTTATATTGACATTCTCAAACAAGTATTATAATGGATAGAAGGCAGAAATTCGTGATATTGTTTTATACTATCCTCCAATTATTACGTCCAAACAGTTTGTTAAAGATCTGCAAAAATAAAAATCAGAGAAGATGCTGGATAAATTTCTACTTACATCCAATCCTAAAAAAGAAATATGGAACATATAATCATTTATTTGTTTATTTTCTCTGAATGATGCTGAAGATTTTTATGATTTCACGTATTTAAGTTTGGATAACTATATAACCCCATTAAGTATTGTGAAAGCAAAATTAATAAAACTTAGTCAAAGACCATCATTAAATTCGGATGTACGATTGGCTGTGGTACTCAAGTATGGTTTTTCTTATTTTGATAATGTTTATAAAAATATTAATGACATAGTCACGTATAATTTGAAATTTTAGTTTTTTAGCTTATGGAGGTTGTCCTTTTAGTACATCATGGCTTTTTCGAATTGGAAAATCAACCGTATATGCCTTGATTCCTGAAGTTAGTAATGTCATAAATCACCAATTGATACGCAAATATGTGAACTATCCTGACAAAAAGATGTGGTTGGAAATAGCTGAAGGTTTCCAACAGAATTGGAATTTCCCTAACTGCTTAGGTGCCATTGATGGAAAACATATAAGGATTGATCAACCACCAAGTGCCGTTGCTACCTGTAGGAACTACACAAAATTTCACAGCTTAGTTCTTATAGCAAGCTGTGATTTGGAAATAGTATATTTCGATACAAGTGCGAAAGTGTTGATTCTAGCACGAGTGTGAGATTTGTCGCCCGAGCGAAAATCGCATTTTACGCATACTGTATCGAAAAACGATTTACATGGTTTAACTTGGGTGATTTTGGAAAGTTGTTTGTGGTTAATAAAATTTATTATACTGGTAAAAATATTTGTCATAAAAAATAACTGTTGCAGGATCTTACAGTGATTCCAGTATTTTTTGGCAACTGATTTGTGTTCTAAACTTGAACATAATGAAGCAGATATTCCACCACCAAGAACCTTACCAAACTCGGAAGTACAAACAAATTTTGTCTTCGTGTCCGATGAGATATTTGGAATTTCAAAACACATGATGAAGCCATATCCTCGTCGGAATGATCTGAGCAACGAAGAAAAATAGTCAACTACAGATTATCAAGAGCTCGTTTATCAATACAGTGTACTTTTGGATTATTAACACATTAAAAAGTGGCAGGTTTTACAAGGTTCATTAAGATTTAGTTTACGTCACTGTGATGTAATTATGTGTGCTCTTATTGTTCCTCTTGAAAATGATCCGGATGACAACATTGAGATTATTGAGGACTATATTACAGTGTAAAAAAGAAACAATGCCTTAATGCCTTCCATCATGAGGAATCGATTCAAAAGTTATTTTTCTTCACCTGCAGTATCAGTTTCTTGGCAAGAAAAATACATATAAAATGGTGTGGGTAAGTTCATATTTATATAATTAATGATTTATTATTGATAATGAAACTACATTTATCTATAATTTTTTAGATTATCCAGAAGTATTTTGCAAGATTTTGTATGTAAAATTTCGGAAAGATAATGGATAATTAGATAACTTAGATAATGGAAAATTATAGATTGTAACAATGTACAAAGTAAAATGTTTTGTTATATACTAAATTATAAAGCCATATTTTCCTAGTCCGGTAAAAATGGTTTATTATTCAATTTAATGTATTTATATATTACAGTTTCCTATATTTATTAATTATTTTTAATACATCAATCATACGGGTCAATACATTATTTGGTTTCACTGTTTTCAATGCTTCCTTCCTTGTTGAAAATATCTATCTGGATTTCTACGTGGAAAATCCACATGGAAATGTCCATGTGGATATCCATGTAAATATCTACAAGGACTTTTTAACATGGAATTCCAAGTGGATTTTTCGCATTAATTCACATAGAAAAACTATTTGGCATAAGTAATTTAACAAAAAACAAGGCAAGCCTTGTACTTGGAGCAGCCTTCGAAAAGAGTCACTGGACCTGGAGTCGATGAACAACACGGCTTATATGTCCCGAAGCCCTCCAATGTGTTTGTGGGAGTCACGCATACACGCCGCCTAGTGGTGACGAATGCAACAAGTATCGCTTGTGTCGTTGTCCGCTGTAAGCTTCTGCTATATGCCGTGAACACATTGGAGCGCTTCGGAACATAAGCCGTGTTGTTTATTGACTCCAGTGACTCGTTTCAAAGGCTGCTTCAATTTCAAGGCTTGCCTTACTTTTTTTTTAAATTCCTTATGCCAAATAGTTCGTCTACGTGAATTAATATGAAAATCCGTAATTATATGGAATCTACATCGATTCTTGACACAAATATCCACGTGGATTGCCTCGATGAAGTGACGTAGAGATCCATGTGGATTGTAGAGAATCCACGTGGATTTCCACCTAGATCCATTTGGAATTACTTATGTGGATTTCCACACAGATAATCTACGTGAAAATCCACGTGGATAATTTCTATAGACAATGCATATGGATTTTTACGTTGATTATTCACGAAAATCTACGTGGAAAATTCAGTTGAAAATCCACGTTGAAAAATCCTTATGGATATCTTCGTGGATTTCCACATAGGATGTTCACTTAAAATCAACGTGCAAAATCCATTTGGAAATTCATGTTAAAAAGTCCTTGTAGATATCTACGTAGATATCTACGAGAATATCCACCTAGACACCCACGAGGAAATCCACATGGAAATCCAGATGGATATTTTCAATAGGGATTAACTGAAATTAGGTAACTATCTAGTGCTATTTCTTCAGCAGATATTTTTTTAACCAACTCTATTGTTTCTGAAATCTTCTTTTCTACATTCTTCTCAACAGGTTCTGAAATCTTCTTTTCTACATTCTTTTCAACAGCTTCTGAAATTTTCTTTTCTACATTCTTCTCTTTGAGCTCTTTTCCTACAGCAAACTTATCTGTAGTGGAGTTGACAATGATTCAGTATTTTTTAAACCCATAATAGGGGGTGGTAAGTTTGCATGCTTAGATTCCACTTCATTTTTGATCATTTTTCTGTTTCTTGATGAACAGATTGCTCAGATTCCTGCTGGCATTTATTATTATTCATACATGAGTTATGTTTAATGTGATTTTCCAAAAATTTCATTCGTTGATACAGGTACCATTGTGATTCTTCTCCAAGCATAGCCTTTTTGTGAACTCGAACATAAGATTTTCTGAGATTTTCCCACTTGGATTTAATGCAATCAGCTGTAACTAAAAAAATAAGAAAAATTAATTAAGGTTATGATTTATTTTTTTTGTTTTTTTTTTTATACAGATGAATTATTATAATTAATTATTATAATAATTAATTATAATAATTCAATAAACTGTTAATGCTAATTCATACAAGGTTTTGATAATTTTAAATTGTTATTAATAAATTTTGCAATAAAAATGTAACATTCTGTTCTTTTCTTGTCATCTGAATACTTTTTAAGACTTTTATCATAAATAGATACGTGTTCTTCAATTAACGACAATATTAAATCAATTTCTTTTGTTAAATTCATAACAGTAAAATTATTGCAATATCTAATTAAATAAAAATAAGAAAAATAGCCGACAATGTATATTGTCATAATGTATACTATATACACTATAATTGAATATCTCTTGTTTATCTGTTCGTTCGCGCAGGAGAAACATTGTTGCAAAAATTTTCTTTTTAGGGTCAATTAACAATGTCTCTAAAATTTACAATTGGTCGTGAAACAGGAATTCAAATGTATTGTCTTTTAAGAAAGAGCTACTTTGATACCTTAATCATTAAAATAAACAAATTAATGTATTATATAGAATTTATTTATAGCCTCTACACGCGTTGTAGA
>JAWWEQ010000001.1:16947254-17175173 GCA_035583055.1 Torymus tubicola
TAATCAAAATTTATTCCTAAGTACTTAAAGTGCTCGACTCTCTTAATTGATTGATTTTTTATTACAATATTTAGATCCGCAACGTATTCAAGATATTTATTCATCTTGTCTTGAGCAGACAATAATACTAACTGATTGAGATATATATATATATATATATCTCAATCAGTTACACGACTTTTACCAGGGACAATCCTATATCTTTATCCCCTATTACCTTCTTTTAATCCAATAGCCATCATCGCCGTTTACAAAACCGTAAGTTTATTACGCAAAAACCGATCAAATTATAAACAACGTACATATATATAAAATCTCTCTGCTCCCTCGTCAGGCTCACAAAGAGCGAAACGCGCGCGCCGCGAAGAAATGAAAATTGGCACCATTAACCCGCGCGAGTACGCCGAACGTTACGCAAAATTAAACCATTTTCCCGGTCAGCCTCGGAAACAATGGATTTCTCAATCCAATATCCTCGCGCTAAGTAAAGGCTCGTCTCTCTCTCTCTCTCTCTCTTACTCTCTTTCTCTCAAGCTTCAGCTCAAAAACGCTTCTCAATTACGGTCATTACGCAAAAGCGTATCTCGGTACTTTGCCGTATATATCGGAGGTAATTGCAGTGGCGATAGACCGCGCGAGCGAACGTCGATCGACGTAAACTTCCGTACGTGACGCGGTTAGCCTTTTTAGCTCTGGCGAGAAGAGAGAGAGAGAGAGCGATTCTTTTAATGAACTCGTTTAGCGCGCGGTGAAATTAGGTGGATTCACGCGCGAGAGGAAGAAAGAAGAAAGAGGAAAGTAAGAGAGAGAGAGGTATAGGGTTAAATTGATTTTCGCGGAATATCGCGTGAGGCCGGAAACTCGAGGAGATAGAGGAAGACGAAAAGAGGTTTGTTTTAATGCGTGGATTATTACGCTGAATTACGTAATTATAGAAATTTTTGGGGGAACGGGGTGAGCGAGAGAAAGAGAGTTTTGGGCGAGGATAAGACGTTTTCGTAATTGAATGGCTTTTCGATTTCATACACGTATAAAAGTGATGTTACTACCAGGAAACGATCTTGTATTTTGGTAATTTTTTTCAAAAATTCGATACTTGGAAAAAGTTCAATTATTATTTTAATGTTAAGATATAAATGTTTCCTGGTCATTATGTTCTTATTGTAAAAGTTAAAGTTTTTAAGTTTTAAATTTTCATCTTCCTTAAAACTTTTGTACAGGAAAAATGTGCAAGAGTACAAGGCAATATTAATGTTGACACATATTACAAGTATTAATAGATATATTGTTTTGCACCAGCATTGATGATGTTCTATTCCACCGTAGCAGCAGTCGTTCTTTTTATTATACATGATATGTTTTAATTGATGCTTTTGTTGTTTAATCAAAACAACAGCGGTAATAATAATAATAATAATAATAATAATAATAATACAATTTTGTAAAAAATACAATAGTAATAATCGGTCTTGTACGGTATTATAGTGCCTGGTCTAAATTTCCACGTCTGGAATAATAAAAGTCAATGAAAATTACTATATAAATTATTTTAAAATATTTTTTACTATCGTAAAACTTACTTGATTATTACCTCTTCTTTAACCACACTAGCAACCCCTTCAAAATTTTGTTATACACTGCGAATACACATTTCAATTTTCGAATAATTCAATATTCCATGATAATCCATTGATGGATGTGGCTATTTTTGCTGCAACTCATCTTACCGTAATTCTATTCCTCATATGAACGACCAATTCATCTTGCAACTCAGACAACTGCTTTCCAATTTGAATAATCATTTAAATTTCAAACCTTCCCCAATACAAAATGTCACACCAAAACGTATATACACAACCTCCAAATCTCTTTCTCATCTACTCTACCTCTGTAATCCACCTACCGTAAACTTTCATCTTCCCGCATCTTCTCACACAACTCCCCGCGTATACCCACACATCGCAGTATCCACCTCCCCCATAAAAAATCGGCCTCTTACATCTCGACTAATAATACACTTCACTCACTTCACTCGCACGTGTAAATCCACCGTTCCATCCTCCTCCTCCTCCTTCTATCTCTTTCCTTCCCAATAACATCGCCTAATGAACGACGCTTTAACGAACGATAAAGGCTCCCGCGCAATCGCTGGCAGGTAGCCGTGCCGCGGCTTCGTCGTCTCTCTAGCTCATATTCCACGTAATGAGCGCTGCGTGTAATGGAACGTATATATATAGATACCACCAGGGGCCTCGATATTACGATGCGCGTGTAAGTGCGTCTTTGTGTTTCTCGACGTACGGATTCGCGATTGAGTTGGATCGAGTGAGAGAGAAAGTGGAAATGTATTATAGGCGATATGTGTATGGGGTCGCGTGGAAAAAATATATGCTGTTGGTTTCGTAAATACTGTAATATCTGTGATTTGTATAATATACGTTGTTGTAGTAAGATAAAATTAAGTTTGTAGTATTATCAAATGATAGAATTTATAAACTGATCTTTCAATGATATTATAGACTTATATTACGGGAACTAGTAGTTAAACAGTATTAAATATCTCTTTTGCTAGAAGTCGATAACAGAATTCTCAACTACCAAAGAGTTAAATATAGAAAATTTATTAATTTCCAAGGAAGAACAAAAATACAGAAACATTGTGCGTCATCTGCAAACTTACAAAATCTCAGAATCAATATACACCGATATACAACTGCTACGTTTCATCTTTTCTTTAAAAACCACCAACAAACCTATACCTTTTTTAGTCTCAAAAACTTAACAACCCCAAAAAATGGTATACCTCCAAATCCCCTAGGCAGTACGTATGATACGCGCTATACACCTCCGGCATAGTGGAAACAGTTCTCTCCCATATAGCGATAGGCGACGGCAACGTCGACGGTGGTATAGTGGTGGCGGTGGTCACATTGCGGGGGCGGCGTATTTTTGCGGCGCGCATCTGGCGTGCGGTCAGCCACGCGACGGCCGCAGCGCTGCGTCGGCCGTGCATCACCGGCCACCGCCGTATTAACCCCCCCTTGCGCGTACATGTACGGAGTATGCACATACGCGTTCGTCTCTCTCTCTCTACCCCGGTTTTCCCTGGTGTTCCGGGTGGGAGGATACGTGGAGAGTGGCAGAGGCATAGAGATAGAGTTGGTTGATCTAATTATAGGGGGCGGATGAGAGGGGTATGGAGCGAAGGAATTTTTTTTTTAGGATGGTGTGTGGTGTGGATGTGTAGAGGTATTTGAAGTAGCGGAAGGTGTTGAGGTTGTGATGTAGAGTGTGGTAGAGTACGGATCAGCCTATTCTTTTCCTATCTTTTACAAGTGTTATGAGATAAATTTTTGTACTGTTAAAGAAGAAACGGTCTATATAAATGAATTCTTTTTAAATATTCGATGCAAAGCAAATTTTTAAATTATTGTTATATTTGTAGTGAAAATTACAGTGCTAAATGATTGGGACCGCAGAAAAACAGTCCTGGAAAATTGACGGAGATTGTCGCTGTAAAAATCGGTCTAAAATGTTTGTCAAACCTTTGCATAAAAAAATATGTAGCACAAGTTATAAAGATTTGTCATTATTTCGAATTCGAAAGAGGGTTCATGAGAAATTTAAAGAAAAATTTTCTTAGTTTTATAAATATGAAAATTTACAATTTTAATTAACTAAAAAAAATTTAATTTTGATTTCAGAAATAAAAATGGTAGTTACTGAATAAATTTGAAGGAAAAAAAATTTCTTCTTCTACTCTTATTCCTGCACTTTGACTTATCACATTGCACAAAGCCTATTATAAAAACTTTATCAAATTTTTCAAAACCGTGTAAATTTCTCTAAACAGGCAACGTAAATTACTCTAAAATCAACTTACGGGATTTCTAGAATATTAACCCTGTCAAATCCCACAGCAAAAAATACCCAAATAATCCACCCACGATATTCAGTGACAACCGGTGGTGGTGCTACCCATCACCATCACATACCGTTTAACGCAATTACACCTCTTTCCGCAGACAGAGAAACGCGCGGCCGCATGCACCACATCACACACGCATACCAACCCTGCGTGCGCGGGAAATTTCGATTTTACCGCACGCGCTGCAGCTGCGCACCTGAATGACCCCATAAAACCAGGCGTGCTAGCTATATATACACACGTGCGCTGTGGAATTGTCTTTTTCTGTTTCTCCCTTCCCTTCCGCTTCTTCCCCCGATGACTTTATTGCAGCCGAAATCGTTATGGCCCTTTATACGGCTCCGCGACTGTAAAACTCATTTTTGCGCGTGCACCGTGTGTGTGTGCGTGCACGCATCATGTTTTTCGCTCGCTATATCGTCCAGTCCTGTTTTCAACGCTGTCCGCTTAGCTGTTTCCGGATTGTGGTTGTATGTCGGCTATGCTGTATGTGTGTGTGTATGGATATATACACATGATGTGGAAGTGGCGCGCTATGTGTGTGTGTGTATACGCAATGTTTGCGCTGTTTAATGAGTAATATAAGGACCTTTTGTGCAGGCGTCGTTTGTCGTTTACGAGGTTCAGGCGCTGGTAGTATGAAAAATGTAATGGCCGATTGTGCAGTTAGTGCAGAGTATGTAGAATTGGTTTCGTATTGTACGAATGAGTATTTGTGGTCTGTATACCGGTGTTATTTAAAATTCCAGTGTTTGATAGGAGGGTATCGAGTGTGGTCTTTATTTGAAGATGATTTGAAAATATGTTTGAGTGATTATTAAGACGTTAATTTTAATCTTCGTCTTTCTAGTCAGTAGTGGTGAGGTGTTATCATTTATGTTGCTCGTTATTCATGAAATTTCGATTAATTTTAGTCTAATTCGGTTGCTGTTATTTATAACTTATACTTCTTGAAATTTTTCGAAATTTCCATTCTGTATTTTTGAGTATATACGTCAGGTTTAAGTATATTATCGGATGTATCATTGTGTTGACATCTCTAACGGTATTATAAAACAATGAAATCACTTCAAATTAAATTACTCATTATAATTTTATTTAATATTTGAAAACGATTATCTCCAAGCATCTGTTTGCAATCACTCTTAATTTTAAACAGACAAATTTGTCATCTAAAAGTTTTTTTAATAAAGCCAGGAGTCGTCGATCCCTCGTCTTTTATACGTTGTCCAAACGTCGACGGAAACCTTACTTACAAGGACAATTAAAATAAAAATTACAAAATATTTTTATCTATTTTATCTCCCAACAATCTATAGAATAAACTCTTCTTCGTCTACACCCAATACTCTATACCATAATTACAAGGCCCTATTAATGTTCCCTCCATCACACAGCACTATACATATACATCGCGAAATCGGCATTCAGCACCTCGCGACACAATCATTGACGCGCGCGCGCGCGGCCACTCGCGTCACGCCTCATCCTAAGTATGTCATTCTCAGGCGCCTCTTGGACTACCAACTAACCCCCCACACACGCGCATATCTCTAACAGGCCGCAACTCGTACACGCGCGTCTGTTACAGACGACACGACGCGTCATCAACGCATGAGGTAGACGGAAAATATATATACATATAGAGGATATATGTGTATATGTGTCCTTTGGAATCCGATTCGCCGCGGGCAAAGCGGCGCTTTGAATTTCAAATACGAGACTATTGGCCAGTCGCGTACTAATTTTCATTGCAGCTCTCACGAGTAATTGATATGCCGAAGCCAATCGAGTGTGCGCGCGGTGTTGTGTTTTTTTTTCTTTCGTTTTGGATCGAAAGAGTCTCTCTTTCTCGTGAGGTTTAATGGCGATTTAAACGTCGATATAAGTGACGATTCGTTATGGCGGAATATCGATGAGATGGAAATCGCGAGCGGCGTGTATTGTTATAGCCGCGCGATCGTAAAAGTTTGCCCGTGAGATTGACAGGCGTTGAGAGGATTTTTTAGGATTTCAGTCGTCAAGGATGCGCCGCGACGATGTGTATATCGGTAAAGAGTCAGTCGCGCTGTGACAAAAATTGCGGTGAATTAATTGAGACTCGAAGATTTTATTTGGGTATGAATAGTCACATGTGATCGGTTCTTCGTGTCAAAAAAAATGTTGATACTTCCTTTTCATATGCATGCATATGCAGTTTTCCCATTTTTAATATCAACTTATCTATTAACGTGTAAAATGGTTTTAGTAATTCATTAAATTTTGCATTGTTATATGTAAAGGATCATTTTATAGTAATACGTTTTTTATGAATTATCATATGCGATTATAATTTTCTCTATCAGTAACCAGTTCGTACGCACAAATATCTTTTCCATAATCTTTCACCGAATAATTAAATTATATTAGCTCCACAACCAATTCAGTTTGTTCAACAACACTGCTTCAAAAAAACCTCCACATAAATAACAAAAGAAACAATGATAACTCCGATCCCCTCTCTGCCAACAACTCCACACCCCGCACATTTATCGTAACAACAAAATTAGCCCATCATTCGGCAACTAATCACCTACCCTCTCGAACCACTTCGCCATAAAACACTAAACAGCCACGAAAACTGACCCTTAAAAAATCCTCTTTTCGCCAAGCCCATATAGAAACAGCGAAAACTTGCACGTACGAGAGCGAGCGAGAGAGAGAGAAAGGTCTCGCTGCCGGCGCGCAGCCATACTGGATCGTCGTCCTCGTGGGAACGCCGTTCGCATATATATATATATATATATACGTGCCGGATCGAAGTCCTCTCTTGCCTTGGTCTGCTAGCGCTGCCGTTGTACGTGGGTACGTCCCTACGCGAGGATACCCAGGACGCGGAACGCTTAATTGACCCAGAGAGAAAGAGAGTATATTGAGTCTTTTCCTTTCGCAGAGTAGGAAAACGCGGATGTATACGTATATAGGATGACCGTTGGGTTTCGGATGTTGATTGATGTTGATTGCTCTGTGGATTTTTCTATCGTGCGGGTGTGGGTGGGGTGGAACGGTTTTGACTTGTAAGTTTGTAGTTGTTGGATGTAGTTTAGGTTTAGAGAAGCGACGAGTTAGTGAAGATGTTGTAGTGTGATGATTGATCTTGCAATTATATGCTTGTTTCAAAACTTTTATCGATTAGTTATTCGCTTTTATCAGAACAATTAACGCCAAAAATAAATGTATAGGCGATATTCATGTTTAATGAGTAGAAAGACAGTTGTATAATTTTGCTCTATCGTTATAATTATATCATCATAATGATTAAATTGCTGACTGCAACCGAAATAAGTTTTAAAATATTCAACACTTCTTCATTTTCTTCAATTCCTTAAATATTTTTGAATACTCCCTTCTGTTTTAATGTTTTCTTTTACATTACATTAAATAAATACAAGCACGCCTAGATCGCAATCTAACCTCGAACCACCACAAAAGCCCAGATCCTCAATTACCAAACCATCCTTCAAAACACCGCAACGCGATCTCTCTCTCTCTCTCTCTCTTCATCTTCCAAAACTCCACCGCCTTTCCATCCTCTCCAGCGCACACACACACACACACATACATCCGTACACACACACAAAAGCCTGCAAGTTGCGTCTTCTTCCGCGCGCTTTCCCCGGCACAATGGCGCTGTCGCCGCGCGCCCAAATCCAATTTGCATGAGAGCTGCGGAGTACAGCGGACAGGGTAATTGGTACACAGTGGGGATTACGCGCCTGAGGAGGAATGGAGACGACGACGACGACGACGGTAGCAGTAGTAGCTCCGTGAGTTCCGACTTCCTCTTTCTTCGAGTTTGCGTGTGTGTGTCTCTCTCTCTCTCTGATGCTCGCGAATTCCGTTTACCTGCTTGGTGCCATTGTGTCGCGCGCCAAGCTTTGGTTTTCGTCTTTTCTTTTTGGCGCTGGTTTGTTTCTTGATGTGGGCGGCTTTTGTTTGGGGCTGCTGATGCATTTTTAGACGATTGTGTGTGTTTGTATGTTTGTATTATGTGCGTTACGCAATTTGTTGGGAATCTGTCGGTTGGAGAAGGCGAAGGGAAGATGGAACTGGATTAATTTGGAAGTTTGGTGCGGGTCTGTGGACATTTTGGAACACAAAATATTGTTTCCGAAATAAAGACCTATTAAGAAAACAAATAATTGTATAAGCAACAATTATTCTTACGATATAAAGATTACAAGTTCAAGACATTTTATGCTATAAAAAGAAATGAATTAATATTTTTCAAATTGATATATTCACTTATTTGTAAGTGTAAAAATCATTCACTTGCGAAAAAAGTTAAAATTTCACTTATGTTACTTTAGAGAGTAGCAAAAATAATTTATATTTTTGACAGATACTGTGTTTGTACGATAAAAATGTAGTACATTAATTCAGAGTATAATTTCCAAATGATCTGCTGTAATACTTGTTTTGATAATTGATTCAGAACATTTTGCATAATTTACCACAGAAACCATAAAACGAATAATTCTATTTAAAAAAGAAAACGATAACCAACTGATTTTTTTCACTTCCATTTTCTTATTAACTCCTCGCCAAGCTTACCAACCCCTACATGCACTTCTCCCGCTCCTCCGCACACCTTCCCACTAAAAAACCGACCATAAATCGCCGCTCAACATCAAATATCATCATCTTCGGCGGCTTACCGCGCTTGCATATATAAATAACGTTAATTCCCGGCGTATGACACGTTTACACGTGATCACCGATAAAAAAGTACACCAACTCCGCGCGCGCGCGACCGACAAACAAAACCGCGACGGCTATACGTCGGCCCCGTGAAATTCCACCTCTGTATATACAAGCCGTTCCTTCCCTTTATATCGCTGCGCGATCGCGCGGCCGGCGGAAGTAATTGATATTCGTCCGGTCGAGAGAATCTTTTCCCCATACCCCCAAACTAACGGATGTCGAAGCCGATAAATTCGATATTAATATCGCTATTTATCCCCGGTCAAGTAATAAAATGTTGCCTTTTCCTTCTACACATACACACATATATACACTTGATACAGAGTCAGCCGCATACGCAAGTGAACGAGAGAGAGAGAAAGAAAGAAAGAAAGAAAAAGTCGGCTCTCTTTCTCTTTGCGTTTGCATAAAACAAATCTTTTAAAAGCGAACTCTCTCTCCGCGCCGGTCGTCTCGGCGGCTTTTTCTCTCTCTCTCTCTCCCTACGTCTGCAGGAGGTAGAACGACGCGCACGCTCGCATAAATACGCGCGCGGTCGGGGCGCGCGCAGAACAAAAAGCCGCGGCAAAGGGCCGCGATACGATCTCGCGCGCGCGCCCGGCATGCAGATACGAGGCATACTAATCTCTCCGCGACTGTGGATGGGGGAGGAGGAGGAGGAAGAAGAGAGAAAGAAAGAGAGAGGATGAAAGTGAGAGAGCAAGATGAACGGAAGATACAGGGATGCGGTAAAGAAAGCTCAGGGGGTATTATTCTTCTTCTTCGTTTTCTTTTTGTTAGAGTATTTTAGGGGAATTCTTTGTGGTTTGTTTGGGGTTGCGCGACGGTAAATTATCTAGTTCGGTTTTGGTTCCGACTCAATCGTTATGTATTTTATCAAGTGCGATCGGAATCGATGTCTCGTAAGATATACATTTCTTTGAAATTCATAAATATTGTGGAAGGGCGAACAGTTTTTATTTGGATATCATCTGTTGGTATAAAAGATTTAGAGTAAAGTCTTTATCTCTCTGTTATCGACTTGTTTAGAATTGTATAGATGCAGATTTACATTCCTAAAGTCTTATTTAACCCTTTCAGTCACGCAATTTAACTAAATTTGGTTAAAAAGTGCAAATATATTTTTGGTATGTATCTTTTAACTCTGTACACGAATCTAGTGTCGGAAAATTAAAAAAAAATAGTAACCCCTATAAATGGGGTGAAAAAGAGCTAAATAGTTATTTTGAAGGATTCTGGTAGTCCATTTGGATTCGTCATTTTGAATTTTTTTACAAAATAATGATGATTTTATAATCTCTGCTGATCAGACAATAAATTCGTAGTGTTTAAAGTATGTGTTAATTAATTTTTTCCCCTCACAAAAATACGATTTCGTTGCTATCAATTTATTGATAACAATTATAATCAATTATTAATCCCAAAAGTATTATTATATTTTTCAAGTTTAAATATTTATTTAACAGAAAATGTAAAAAAAAATAAGGGATATGCATTAAATATAAACAAATGTCGAGAAAAGTAAAAAAATTTTTGGGTGCCGATACATAAATTTTTGTGACTAAAAAGGTAAGCATCTGTTACTATTAACTGATGTAACAATGAATTTACTTTATTCTAAAACTACAATTATATTACATTGTTTAATGCATTTATTAATATAATTTTTACGATGCTATTACTAAAAAATTTTAATTGATTTCTATAGTTTACTTATCTTTAAAAGAAAACACTTTATTCAAATCTACATCAAATTTCGCTAAAATTCAGTAACTCATACAGACTTTATCCTTAACGATGATACCCAATTAACCCAAGATCTAAAAATACCCGCTCATACCTTAACCATGCTCCAACCCATCACCTATAACCGAGCTGCGCGTAAATGGGCCAGCGTCGACAGGCGAATTCCAGGAGGCAATGCAATTCCAAACGATCGCAAATACACCTCTCTCACCCATATATCCACACACACACAGACACACATGTATACACACGCAGACATTCTCGCAAAGTCGATAATCCAAATCCACCGAGAGACCCGAGACGAGAGGCTCACTCGCTCGCTTGCTAGCTCGCACACTCGTCCGCCAAGAGACATCGGGACAGTAATTCCTTGCCCAAGGAATTCTCTCTCTCTCTCTCTGGTCCAACCGTGTGCGCCAAACGAGCAGCGAGCGTCGACGACGACGGTGGCAAGGGAATCTCTCCATTTCGGGGTATACGAGGCCGTTGTACCGGGCAGTTTCAATTTCGTAACGCCAATCCAATCATGTAAATCAGGACCCCGGCATTATTAGCGGTAGCCAGAGCTGCGAGTAGTTCGATCGCGTCGTGGTGTGCAGTGGATCGTGGAAAGAGAGATGGATGCTCCGAGAGGGTTGGCTCGATTGCGAGAGGAAGAGAGGGATGTATGAGAAAAGAGAGGGGGGGGGGTGAGAATTAGAGAATAGGGGTAGTGGATGAGTGAAAAAGGTGATTGGGGAAGAATAAGAAAACAGTGGATATAAGTAGAGAGATATGTAAGAGAATCGTTGAATGATGATAATCGTCTTTTGGTGGAAAAGTATAACAATTTGATTATATGAAACATCAGATTACTAATCTTGAGATATGACAGACAATAAATTTTGAAAATTTGTAACCATTGTCTTTGTTTACATTTTATTGATAGGAAAAGTATTTCATGGATAATAGTTATTGCTAATAAAATAATATTGAAGTGCTTCGATAAAGTTAAAATCTAATGAAGCTGTATTAAACGAAACAACAAGTCCAGTACATGAACATTTTACTCATTATTATATTACCTAATTTTATGTAGAAGTTAAAACTTGAAACAAAAAGCTCAGTCAAAATTCAAACCTCGTCATTTACTAAACTACAGTTCACTGTACATTCACTATACTATAGAAAAAGAAACTCACACTACAACCCCAAATTAGCACCCACCTATACCTCTTCATATCCAAATTGAAAACAAAGATACACGTATACAGTAGGCAGAGAAACAGCCATCAACCCAGCAACTCCCTGAAATCCAGAGCAACGGAGACGGTTAATCAGACCAGGCGACAGAGATAGCATCCTCTCTCTCTCTCTCTCTCCCTCGTATACGCGGAAAGAGGGAGGGAGGGATGTGTCCGAGCGAATCCACGCTAGCGCGAGCGCCGAACTAATCCCGGGTTTACCTAATCGCCTGTCCTCCCCTCGCCGATCCTCTTTCTCATTCTGAAGCATCACCAGGCATTGCGCCCCGCTATACTGCCTACCCGAAAGCGGCTTAGCCCCTTTGCCCCCTGCACACCGCGCTACCGACGCCGATCATGGCGTCTGATCGGTGCGAAGTGCTTGCTATATACTGCCGTCGATCGATCGCTGCGTCGCTAGCGCAGATAATTCGCGTGCCTGCGTCGTGTATTACGGCCTCTTTCCGAGGACGATAGGGATGGGGTATAATGTGTGTGTGAGTGTGATGGGTTTTGACGGATGGTTGGAAGTAAAGTGGGAAGTGGTGAGTGCAGAGGTTGAGAGAAGTTGATTTAGAGTATGAGGTTCGTTAATGTCGGTAGGTTATTGTTACGTGGAAGTGGAATATTGTTGTTGGATGTACTTCCAAATTTTGCTAAAAAATGTTGTTCGAGGTTTTCCGTATATATTTAGTCATCTCGCGTAAAAATGTCATGAATCAACACATTGCTAAATGATTACGTCGATCTGTCATACCAATAATTTCGAAACCTTGAAACAACCACTTCACTACCACTCACTCAACAACCAACCGTAACCATACGTACAGCTCTTTATAGCTAATACCAAAATGACCGTATACACGACGTAGCCGCATTACCAGCTCAGTCATCCGTAGAATCCGCATTTACACGTGCGCGCATACACATACCTTACACACATAGCCACTTGCGAATCAGGACCGTGGGAGGAGAAGGAAGAGGAGGAGGAGGAGGAGGAGGAGGAGAGACCGAGTGTGACGGACTAATGGACGACTGATGGCGATGTCTTGTACGGTGGTGGCCACCTGTCCCTCTGTGCGCGTGCGCGCGCGCGACTGTGGCAACGAGTGTAAGCCGACTGATTTACATTCGCGTCCAGAAAGTCGCCTAATTGCCGTGCCTACTACTCGCAAGAGGATGTCACTCGTGGTTGTCCTGTGTATAGGAGGATACGAGAGAATGCCTTGGACGGGAGTATAGAGTCTGCGAAGGACTCTCGCTCGAGTGTCTTGGGGGAGCGGACTGCGTGGTGAAGCTGAAGCGAAGTCGTAGTGTGGTGTGATTCGCGTGGTAGTTTGTTGTGGCGTGTGTGTGTGTATGTGTGTGTAGCTGTATGATGAGAAAATGTTATGGCAATAAGTTTTTTTTATATTGGTATTGAAATACGAATTACTGTAATCATGTACGAATTCAATGGTTTTTTCCAAATTCTCCCTTTGCTATCATTTTTCGTCAGTTTCAAGTCCAACTTCAAACTCACGTAACTTTTGAAGGAATCAACATTTTCTAATTCTGAAAAAAGATTTGGAAAGCTTTCGTTCTCTAGATTCTTTTTCTTTTTTCCGAATTTTATATTGAGTTGTTATTTATGAAATTATTTTGGATCAAACTAGAGCTATTTTTAGTCATTTTTTTATTATCGGTAATTAGCCCGTAACTAATTATTGGTACATGATTCCGACTAGGCACCCTTTTCCATTTCATTTGTAATGTCCTAAAAATTAAAAAAATGTAGTTTGGTAAGTGTGCTCTCAAAAACCATATATTTTCATTTTGGGCTATGACGTGTCCGATTTTCTGTAGAATGGCTCATATATTTGTTAATCCATAAAATCCCGGGCAGCAAAAACGTTCTTTACAGCTCTCCAAGTTCCAATTTATTGAAAGTTATTATTGTAAATAAAGTGTGTTGTGTTTCTTAACTAAATTGACTTATTATTAGATCCTTGAAGTCGAATAGAGCGCTTTCTTCGGTAAAACACAATTTCACTCCATTTAAAACTTGATAAACCCTCAGTATGGGTCTGCACATCAAAAGTAAGTTCAAAATTCGAAAGCCTACACATTTATACCTTTAATGACACCTTATTCTCAAAAATAACCATTAAATTGGAGCTTGGAGAGTTGAGTGCAAAGTTTTAAGTCAAACGTATACGTTTTTAAATACCCATCATTTTTTCTTATACAATCTGAATCAAACAATTCCGCTTAAAACATTAACAAATACCCCGTTGAAAATTTTCAAAAGTAATAAACCAATCGCATTACCATTCACCCACTACCATTAATCTCCGTATACCCCAATCCTCAAAATAACCCCAATAAACTCGAGCGCGACCGCAGCCGCGTAAATTACGACTACGCGCTCCTCCCCAATCCCACCTGATTAATCTCTCTCTCTCCGAATTCCACGCGCCACACACATATATATACCCGCACTTGCAGATGACGCACAATCGTCTCTCTCTCTCTTTTTCACCTCACCACTTCTCGCAATCGTTCGAATTAATCCACATATATAGACGGTAGACCGGAAATCGCTCATTGCGAGGTACAAACAACTGTGCCACGATGTCAATTTCAATCGCTTCGCACTTCGCGTCTGTATATGCATATACGCGCGCATACGTAGCGTTTCTTCTTCCTCCGCTATACACGTCGTCACAGCTCGTTTGCTGTAGTTTCCGTAAACGTAGAAGGCGGCGCTGTTATTTCAATCGGCGACGAGCGAGATCGCGATAGCATTGTGATAATATCGGGCGCGGCGATCGCGCAGGTGGGCGGTGCCAAAGCCGCCGGCGGTTGTTGTTGCTGCTGCTGCTGCCCGACAATTGAATATCGGCGCGTGGCTTTCCTTTTCTTTTTGCTGAGAATGCGGTGAGGGCATGTATATAGGGAGGAAAAAAAAGGATGTTGGGGTATGGGGAGGGGTTTATTTTGTATATATATACAGATTGGAGTGCCATTGACGATGGGAAATTAAACGTGATTTATTTAAATTTCTCGTCATATTTATAAGTATTGTATCGTGTATATGTATATGAGTTATTTTGTAGTTATGCATACGTAACTAGATTACATTTTTGTTAAGGTCTCTCGTTTTTGTCATTTTTCAGTGTATTTTCAAAAGTTAACACTTTTCAATAAATTTTTTTATTTGGTAAACGGCAAATAAAAGTTCGTTTCTTTAGATCTATTTTAATTTTTTTAAACATGTTCTTACTCTAATATTCTATTAAAATTAAAAACTTTTCTAAATGTTGTTTTAGCACACTATGTGCTTCATGTTTGTTCGAATAAACTGTCACGTCGTTCAGTATAAGGTTAATTCATTACAAGAATGTCTTTTATCAGTATACAAAAACATATCCAATAAAATACAACATAAAATTTCAATAAATACCAATGCAACATGCTCAAAGCACTCATCGTAAAACTTAATCCTTGAAACGGACCCTCTTTTATTATTGAAACATCCAAGAAACGTATATTTAACCACTACAATAAAGAATCGCACGTGAAAGCAGTATTAACGACTTATTCAATCGGAACAATCCTTCTATCACGAAGAGCGCGCGCGCAGTCGGAAGAAAACAATCCAATTCTTCCTTCAACAACAAGCCACCACTCGTTAATCTTCCCCTCGCCCAGCGCATATCCAGCATATATGCATACATTCTCTCTCTACGATTTCATAAAAGTTCGCCTGCTAATTAGCGCCCTCGGCACATTACCTCGACGCGAGAGCACCACATCCCAGACACGCTAGAGATGTTTCTCTCTCTTTCACTTAGCGTTCGCGCATAATTTCTTTTTTATTTTCGTATATACGCATACGTACGTACGTACGTACACTCGCGCTCCGCAGCGCAAACAAAAGAACCGCGTTTTTGCTACACCGCGGAAGACGGAAAATTTCGCGCAGAGAGAAATGAAAGAGAGCGACGGCAGGGGTATAAGAGTGGAGAACAGGATGCGGGACGTGTCATTAGCATATACGCGGTGAGCACACACTGCGAGAGCGCGTGGTGCTTTATGATTTATCCACGCACGCCGCGCTAATACGCCGTGTTTCTCCTTCGCTCTCGTTGCGTATATATGTATACACTGACGCCGCGCAGTACGCGCGTATTATAAGCTTTTTCTTCCGCGTGTGTTACGTTCTCTCGAGCGAGCGATGCTGTGCGTATACGGGGTTTGTTGCCGCGTTGAGTTTTCGTAGCTTTCTTTTTCTTTTTGGAGGGTGCGAGTATGTGTGGGGTGAGGAAGAGCTTGTAGTGTCTGGGACGCTGCTTAATTTTATGCTGAATTTGATTTAGGTTTATTAGAAACATGTGAGCGCTGAGTTTTTATACGGTGAGGAGGGGAAGAGCTCGTGTGGAATAGTAGGTTGTTGCGTGGTGCAAAATTAAAAGTTGCCGTATTTTTTGCAAGAATGGGAGAAAGGATTATAAATTTGGACGATCCAATAGTCGTTGATATTTTAAGATTTTTTTTGGTTAAAGTTTGAAACGTATATTGAAAAGATCAAAGGTTTGAGTAAATAAAATTTATATTAGAATTGATTTGAACGGTGAGAAATAATTTTCATGCTAAAATTATTTAGGTTTTCTTTAACTATTAATGATAAAATTTGCTTGTTTAAACTAAAATTTTGATATTGTTGAGGAATGTTAAAATGTTCAAACATAGAATTTGAAAAATCAATTAGAAAAGAATAACATACGTAAATTGTAAAATGATCGCGATGATGTGGATATAGCTTTCCTATAAAAACAAAGTCGATAATTCTCCTCGTTTTACTTAAGCGACAAACTAAACTCTGATCCACCAACAAATGACAAAATTCAATGAACTCATTCACAAAATGCACCTTATAGAAGTCTACAGTTTATTTATTTCCTTTTCCTCTCTCTCTCTCTGTTTCTCCTATACATATCAATGCCACGTGCCCCTGAGTTCCGTGAATCGAGGATGCAGTCGCGAAAAAACGAGTCGCGCAGCTTTTAATCAATTTACCGCGGCCCAGAACAAAAACTTGCAGTAATGCACACCCGGCGGTATTCACTTGAGCAGATGCCACCTTCCTCTTTTTTTTTCGTCGAGGAACTAATTCCAGAGTCTTCGATTAATATATGCGGGCATGCGTATTCAAGTTACGGCAATATTTACTCAAGTGGGGGTTTTTTTTTTTGACGTGTGGGTGAAATGAGACGAGTCTTAATTGATAACGGAAGAAAAAGTTTGTAAGCGTGCACAAACGAAAATTGAAATGTCACTGCAAGAATGTGTATGACTTGAATTCCAATTAGTTTCATCTTGATGATTATAAGATTGACTTTAATCGCAGGATGATAATTATATGAAATCCATTGCAATTTGTTTAGAGTTTTCAACAACGGATTTTTGTAAATTGAATAAGAATTAAAATTTAGGGTATTAGGTTTTACGGTATTGTATGTACTTTTACAAGACTATTATTCTTTTGTAAATCAGTAATTGGTCACCATGAAATAGCAACCCATTTGAAAATTAAAAAGAGAAAAGTCATTTTGAGGAACCAGTACTGATATTTTTTTTATAATTCGCATGTGTTAATAAATTACTTTCATCATATAAATTTAATTAACTCAATTTATTCGAAGTAATCGTTATCGTTTCTAACTAAACCATTATACTATTTCTAAAATGTTTCACGTTCACCAAATGATTGTTGCACAATACCTCGCACGGTAGAAAACATTTATCCGACCATAAAATACGTTGAAAAATTATCAAGAACCCAAGTAAAAGTGTTTTCGGGTCCCAATTACACGACCATTCCAACATCGGTAGCTCGTTCCCTATACGCACCTAACACCTCGTCGATTCCCACACGACACGCGGGGCAACAGCACCGTTTACACGCGTACAAAAGCATGAGCCACACCGCACGATGAAAGAGGAAAAATTCATGGCATCCGCGCGCGCCCTTTTGGCGCGAAAAAGAGTAGCGCGGCAAGGTCGATCGCTCGGCGACGATCTTGGAATCCTACGCGGGGAAAAATTTGGAGCGCGCGCGCATGCGCGAGCTCCCACGGGAGCAGAGAGCGGGTAAATATTGCGTTTGCGAACTGAGACACGTGTTGCCGCGCGCGCGCAAGATCGGCCACGGCGATTATACGCTAATTCAACGCAAATTCCTTGCGTGCGCGCAGGAGAGAGAGAGAGCGAATGGCGAGATATTTGTATCGCGGCGGAGCATCGCAGAGAAGAGCGGAGATAGCGATGGTGGTGACTTTATTTTTAAGAGAGAAGTAGCGAGGTTGTATATGTGTGAGTATATTGTGTATATGTAGGTAAGCAGGAGGAAGAGAAATGGGTTGGAAGTTGAAGATACGCTGTAAGGGTATGTGATAAGGGGTGTATCTAGAGGTATCGACGAGTCGTGCTGATGGAGGTCAGAGATAGTTTCTCGAATTTACGATTTTGTTGAAAACTATATTAACAAACGTTTATATAAATTAAACTATCTCAACTAGTTTTTCGTGAATTTAATGAATAATTTTGCTTTTACTGTTAAACTTACAACTTTACTCAGATTAACGAAGAATTCGTTATATTTCTTTATTAAATATTGATTTTGTTTCAGTGTTTCGTAACTAAACGATGAAAAAGTGAACCAATTAATTTTGCTCTTATATAAAAAAACCGATATCTATATAAAAAAATTAGTGACTATAACTGCTTATGCTACATTTCTCGAAATGGCCTCTTCATATACTTGTTTTGAGAAATTAATTGAAAAACACATTATTGTGTTCTTCTGTTTTAACAATCAATTTTAGTTTTAGTATTTTCGATTATTACTTTTGATTCCCATTAAAATAATATCTACCTCCCTGGTAGAAATGGTAACCATCTGTTCACCATTCGTTCACCAAATTGCAAAGGTTTGACCAACCGTTCAATCAATGATTGGTAATAAATACCGCTTATTTCGTCATAGAATTATGCTTGCAGTTGATGAGTAAATGATTAATATTAAAAATCACAGAAAAGATAATTTTCATAATTTATAATTTGAATAAAAAATATTGAAAGTTGTATGATTCATAAAACATTTTTAAAAATCACCTGAAACCGTACTTTATTTAACGCAAGTAGATTTAAATTCGTAAACTTATATTTTAATTAGAGGTTAATGTTATAAATGTATAAACGACCAACTGTTAGTAAACAAACCATTTTGGTTGGGTCATTTCCTACCAAGGCTCTTAACAAAGAATTTGACGAAAAATCTGAGTAAACTGCAGTATCAACAATCTATAACCACAATCCCCTAAACTCAACCCCATCAACACGGTTATCATATCAAATACAATCCTGCTACATCATTTCATCAAACATTCCCAAACAACCAAACCTTATACCTCGATCCCAAATCGCGTGCATATAATCGTGCTACCGAGCGCTCGCGCATATATACCAACGACGCGCATACCACGGGAGACTTTGCGCAGGATGAAGAACAATTCCTGCGCGAAACGCAGATTTATCAAGGGAGTTGTCTCGTATATGGTGCGGGTTTACTGTTCGCCAACGACGTGCGTGCCATTCCTTGGCGCGTGCCGCGAGAACACGATCCGACAGAAGTAATTGGTTTGTTTTCGCTTGCAGCCTTAGGCCGAGGCTTTATAATCTGCTCGGATGATTTGTTCACTTTTTAAGGCAATTTCTTATGTGGTTGGTGTTGATGGTTATTGTGTCTTCGACAAGAGTTTTTTCATAGGTATACCAAAAGTATGAGTTCTTTTTAAGGGTTTCTGTTAGAATAAAGCTTTATTCTTTTTCTTAGTGTATATTCTTGTGTTAAAATGAAAGAACTGATTTGATTTACTGTATAAGGGACACCAATTTCAATGTATATCATCACACGGTCGTCCTAAGGCTCTTCTATGCTTGCCTTCGGAGTGCTCCTTGATATGTTAAGCGTAAAATTAAGAAAAATATATACGTATTCATTAAGTGTGGATAGTCAACAGCAATGCCCATAGTTTTTATTATTATAAATACGAACAAGATTTCGAGTACTTTTGATAACAAAGCTGTAAGAGAACTTCAAATAGTATAGTTTCATGAAATGAAAAACAATCTCAACAAAAATCATCAAAAAAAGTTTTCGAATATCATTGAAGTACAAAGAAGTATATTCATTTATTATTTTTTTTTAATACGAGCAAATTTTAAATGAGATAAAAATGCAAAACACTGTTCTGAATTGCAAGATAAATTTGAAACTTCAATAACTTCCGCGATTGATACCTTAACATAAGAACTCTAAATATCATATATTTTAAATTTCTTATAAACTTAACCTCAACCATAAGATCTCGCATGTAACACTTACACACGCACAATTTCGCTTGACCGGTCACTACGCACAGTCAATCCAAAAATCTCATTCTCCAACTGTGATCTATTTAGGGACAATCAAAAATACATATGGCCTCACAGTCTAAAAACAATAGCCACAACCACATCCGCCCGCCAATTAACACGTCCATTCACCACCCCGTCATGCCTCCTTTCCAACAAGTATAACAAAAAAACCACTCGCAGAGAAACATACACTTGCACGACGGACGATTCCTTCCTACTTGTCGCGACGACTGCTACGTCGACGAGTTCACGGAATCTCGCACTTGCGCCTCTAATCCCTCCCCTCCCAAGTGCCGTACGTCGTCGTCCATTCATCTGTGACGACGATCATCCTCACTTGAAAATATATATACGAACAGCTGCTCTTGTCGTGTCGTTCGCGGATTTCCGTCGGCACGAGCGATTTCTTTTCGCTGCTGCTACTGCTGCTACGGGATAAGATTATATAGAGAATTTCATGCTTTCAGTTACGTATGGTTCTCGCGTGTTTGGAGAGGCCGAGATGGTGTTTTACAAACGTGCTACCGTTGTATAAAAATGTAGGCGCGCTGGTATTTGGTAATGAGGGCGGTATAGAGTATGGCAACGAAAAGCGTGTTGTGCACGTTGTTAAGTCGCTGGGATTTCGCGTCGTGCGTGGTAAGGGACTGGGCTGAGTTGGTTGATTGATTTACGAGGTGTTACTATGTTGCGAGATCGCGTGTTGTACATTGCGGGGTTTTGGAAATATTTTGGGATTCGTTATGACGACGCGTGGTCTCTCATCTTCGTAATTTCATGATATATATTGCCAGTTCATTATGTACATTGTGTACTGGTGTATGATTTTATTTATTGTCGACAATGTTATTTATAGGGATATTATATATGATGTTGTTATCAATTCTTTATGAAGTAGTTTATAGTATAATATTTCATTTATTAGAAAATTTCTGTAACCTTTTTTTGTATGTTTAGACGGCACTACACTGGGCAGCCAAACACGGCGACGAGAATATCATCAAATTGATTGCTGGAACGTACGGGGAGTACATAAAAAGTGTAAACGAGACCTCGGTAAGAGCTTTATTTAAATTATAAAAAATTTCAAATTGTTTCATATATTACCATGTTTAATTTTCTGTTTATGTTCTGCATCAATCGGCCACTACAGAATGGGGTAAGTCGATATTTTCTATTTTTCTACTTGTAAATTTTATCTCAAGCGTCAAAAGTTGTAGTTAAACTAATATATTGCACAAAATATTGATGAAAATGTAAAAAATATGAGTTATTGTTGAAGTATGGACTTTACATAGTACCGTATATATTACACATACTATAGTATAGATATTACCTTGGCAATACTATTTTTTTTAGTTTTCTTATTATTTCATTTTACTTGTATTTATAGCAAAGACACTCTACCATAGAAATAGTCGATAAAGTTAGTAAAAATGACTATAAAAAAGGTCAAATTTTCGATATACTTTTAACGCAGGGATATCTTAACCTTTCTCTTACAATTTATTAAAGTCACGTTAAAAACAAAAATGATATAAGATTAATTATCGCAATATAAGTAGTACACGGTATTTTTTTAATTGCTTAGACGAAACAAACAGCTGTTTCACTGTACAACACAATCTCTTCTCCTTTCTTACCATTCCAAATCTTCCATCAATATATTTTTAATAACCCCGTTTTCTACCTATACACCAACATACTCCCTCAATACCTCAGCTGGCAAACAACCCACTGAACTATCCTCATACAATCCGCTTATCTTCACTCTCCACCACCCACCCACTTACACACACACAGCCAAGCGCACACTGCACACAAGTCCGCCAATAAAACGATACTAATTGACCGATCCTCCTCCCTCCCTCCGCACGACATCTCAATCAATCGGAAAAATCTTCCCATACCTCACCGCCACCACCACCACCACCCATTTCGCTCTCGCGTGACCGTCGGCCGAATAACGCCTCTCAAAGACGCTATATATATATATATATATATGCTCTGTGCCCGCGCCGATAGATCGGCCAACTGGATAGCCCTCGATAAGGACATCAGTGAATCGCGGGGACCGCGCAAGCAGAGAGAGAGAGAGAGTGCGCGAAACGAGAGCGAGCACAGAGAGATAGGATCAGACGCGTGTGTGGTCCGTCCGCATACAGGACTTATATAAGCCGCTGCGCTAACGAGCATCCGCGCGACGAGCAAATGTATGTGTGTATGTATGGGGAAGAGAGAGAGAGAGAGAGAGAGAGCGAGAGAGAGAAAGGAAAAGGGGTACCGTAAGGTCGAGGGAAACGAATGTCGCGCGGGGTTGCGGAATTTCGAAAAAGGATTTTTTTTATAGGAGTGAGGGTTTGTAGTTTGTTGGTTGGTTTGGGTGGGAGGGAGTTTAGTTTTGGTAGTATAGGGGTGGTGATTGTTGTGGGTAGTAATAATCCTTTTATAAAAAGCTTGTATTTTGCAATCCTGACAATTCAATGAGAATCTCAAAAAGCAGTAACCTCAAATTTATTTGGATATAGTATACATTTTACTGGAAGTGGAAGACAATTCTATAATTTTATAAAAAATGTTATCCACATTACGAAGTTTATTACGAAATATTAATTAAAGTTAAAATTAAATTAAAATTTAAGTCAAAGTTCAGTATCGACTGTGATAAAAAGAGTTTACATATTTTTACCCAATATCGTTGTAATTTCATAAAACAAAAACTCTATTACATTAATATAGGTTCACATTAATCCAACTATCAACGCTGAAAAAAACTTCCCACCATCTTCTCGAAAACTACGTCAAAATAAACTACCTACTTCCGTGTCAACAGGATACCACTTTCAATAACCGAAAACCCACTTAACCACCACCACCACTGTTCCTCTCTGTCTCCAATTTTTCACCGTCTTCTACAGACAATTTTTAGATTCCCTTACGTATATATACACACGGAAGATAGAAAGAAAGAAAAACAAATAAGAAACGAGAGGAAAGGACTTGTCCGTCCGTTCGTTTGTCTCCGGTCCGCGTGCGCGGCAGCTCATTTGTTTTCGCGGCGTAATCGGAGCCGAGAGCTGTCGACGCCGCGGCACCTTCCATCTCCCCTTCGTCCTCGTCCTCGTCGTCGTCGGCGTCGCCGCCACGCCTTTCATCTCCCGCCCGTCTCTCTCTCCTTCTCTTCCTGCTCCTGTGGCCTGACTGGACACTTCGTCCTCGGAGCGAGAAAGACGGGAAGAAGAGAGAAGAGTGTCCGAATTAAAAGTAATTTATGTACTCCTTGTGAGATGTCCTGAAGGTGGGTCATTTTTTAAAGAGAGTCGTAAAATTTTTCGAATTTATTTTGTAGATTGGACAGGGGTTTGAAAGCTAAATTATTGTATTAGGTTTTTTCTAGTCCCCGCAGTGACGCTTTAATTTTTAAAAGGCGATTCTTAATGAATTTTCCAAACGACTTGATATATAATATATATCGGGAACGGCTCATGGAATACATTCACTTAATTTTAATACGAATAAAATTATAATTCTGTTTGATAAAATGCCAGTCCTGCATAATCTTTGAAGGCTCTTTGAAACTTTTATATATGTATAACGACAGAATATGAGATTTACAACAAAAGGAAAATATTTCAGTTAACTTAGAATAATTTTAGCTGTATACATGTATTGATGTTTTGAAGAAAATTTATCCAATTCAAATGTATAAATATTTAAATTTCGACACATCAACTTAACAAACACTTGAAAATTTGCAATTATTCCTTATAACTATAAAAAAAAATAAATTCAACTCCCGAATACATCATTTACCTTATCCCTCTACCACAACCCATATACTTCAACCTCCACCTCCCACTTCGTCTCCGTAGAAAAAAAACGCGCAGAAAATTAGAGCAAGATAAGGAGATAACGCGGCTCCGGCTTGCCAAAGCAGCCCCGCGAACAATAGCCCCGCTCCGTATATACGCAAAGACACAACCTTACGACGACGACGCGGGTACGCGCGCGCGCCTGTGCCCGAGGACAAAGGGAGACGTCGCGCGGGTCTCATGTAAATCGGCTAATTCCGCGCGGTACATTAATTATCTCGTTACGTACGCGAAGCAGAGCAGCAGCAGCAGCGGCGACGGTGGCGCGCGCCCCGATGTCGCCGCCGGAGAAAAAGGAGAGAGAGAGCCCCTTTCTGTCCTCCTTCTCCTCCCCCTTATATACGCCGTCGCATTCCTTGTAGCCAATTATCGGAACAGAGAAAAAGAGAGCGCGCGCGCGCGCGTGTGCAAGGCTTCGTCGAGAGATTTTTTGGTTGTCGTTTTGGCGTAGGAGGATAGAAGGGGGGAGGGATTTTGGTGTAATTTGCTTTTGAGATATAGCGCAATTTGCGCGGTCACTGCGCGGACAATGGAGATTTAAAGCATGGATGGGTATGGGGAACACAGGGGATTGTTTCATGGGAGTTTTCGAGTGGATGGTCGTTTGTTGAAGTTGGGATTTTTCGATGGTTGTGCTGTGCTTTTTGCCGGGGATGTATATTGAATTGATTCGATTTTTAGAGTGAATATAGGGTATAGTGATTTTTATGGTTTGGTGCGTCGTGTGTAAATTATTATCGTGTTGACATGTCATAAACTTATACACAAATACTTAATTTAGTTTTCTTTGTTACGCAATAACAACTGACATTGTCGAACAAAAAGATCCCTGCAACATAAAATGATGTTGAAAGAAATGACATTTATTGAAATTATCAACGAAACATTCTTTATACTTGAATATAGAGGTTTTTAAAAATAATCCATACAAAGATACACTAAAAGTCGCAACAAACTCCTCGTTATCTGAAAATCAAAACACCTCAATAATATGACCGATACCATCTTCCAGATAACCTTTCCAAACGGTTCCTCACTCTATACAAACGGAATCCCCTCGCAACCCATTTTCCATAAACTCACGAAAACCTTTGGCGAACCATTCCACTGCTTCGCTTCATTCTGCAAACGAAACCTCGAACTTCTCCGCTATACTCACGTTTCTCTCTCTCTCTCTCTCTCTCTCTCTCTCTCTCTCTCTCTCTCTCTCTCTCTCTCTCTCTCTCTCTCTCTCTCTCTCACTTCCAACTCGTAATTTGCGCGCGCCAGTATACACGACAATGCTGAGCGTCGTTCGCATTCTCCGAATGCCGCGCGCTATTTCCCGAACTTTTCGCAAGATCATCGCGCCGGATATCGTCGAGTCCTCAGCGAAGATCTTATCCGGTGTCCGTCCCGCGGAAGAAGAGAATATGCGCAGGAATGCGCGCGTGCGAGAGAGAGAGAGAGAAAGAGCGCGGAAATTTCGTGCGCAACGGTTTTGCTCGTGATTCGTGATCGCTAGGGTTGTCGGTATGTCGCTCTGGTGAATGCGGTAGTGCGAGGTTAAATCTTTTTGGTGTATTCGTAATAATAGCTGTTTGATGGTTAATATATAGTTAAAATTGTTAAATTTATATAGTTCCTCGAGGAACTCTTTAAATCGTATAATGTCTTTAGATTGTAAATATTTCTAATGTCTGTTAGTGTTGGGTATGGTGTAATGGGTATACTTATATTTTCACATTAGATTTCAATCAGCTCAGTTATTCATGATTAATAAATCAATCTTATGTAGAGATTAAAAATATTTCTTTGAAACCGTTCAATGTTTGGAGAAAATAAAACATTATAATAATACCAAACTTCCAAAGTCAGTATAGCACATTTCAAAACAGTTTCAAAAATATTTTTTTTTAATGGCGCTTTCTAAAATGGCCCCTGCTAGTCGTTAACACTATTAATACAAAATATTTCTAAAAACTAGTGAATACGAAACTTTCACACAATGTAGTAATTTTTGAAAAATTTACTTTAAACCTTCCTTTAAATTCTAGACAAAAATAGAAAGCCTACAGTATTTATATCATCTTAAACTTAATCACTAACAAAATTAGTTAATAAAAATTTTACGAAAGCTATACTAAACTTTTTTTAAAACGTTTTTGAATTAAAAAAATTATAGCAATGTCTCATTTTTTTCTAAATCATAATATAAAAAAATTTCCAAACATCTTCCAAATATAATTTTTTGCACTCAACTATCCATACAGAAATGTCTAAGCGTTATACTACAAATTTAAAAATTTGTTCTTTTAAATTCTTCAAATTTACAACCACCCAATTTTTTTCGCAACACATGCTCACACATCATTAACTTGTCACAGAAACACGTGAGATACATCTATACCAAGCTTATCTCAAAATCAAACCGTCTTCAACGATCCCCCCGTTACACTCGATAATTTACACCGCTTCACTTCCAGCAAATAATCTCCACTCAATAAACTGAACTCTCCACCCCCTTTCAGACAAATAGCCTTTAATATCACGAACGACGATCGAATTAAAAAATCACGCAGATAAAAAGATTTCGCGCGGGCGCGCGCTTTACGAGGACGAAGGGACAGCTGGCCGGCCGCAGCAATATCGCGCGCGTATATCACAGCCGCGTCGGATTTTTCAATTTTAATACTTTTCCTTACATATCGTCCGCGTGCACGCGCCTTTACGAGCCGCTAAATCATATGTGCACATGTGGATATGCGCGTAGTTATATATATATATATATATATAAACGTCCGCTCGATACTTCTCTCGAACTTTATATTCTTTTCCGTGTTTGGGTGGAAAGATATGGGGTAGGGAGGATGAGGTATATCGCGTGTGAGTTTCTTCGACGTACTGTTGTATAAAGTGTCTCGAGTCTCAGAGAATTTTAAATTCTGGTGTGATATTGGGGAAATTGAACGAAGGGTGAAAAAAATATTTTATTGTAATATTAAAGTATGTAATTACATTTTAAAATTTTGTATACATACATATAATCAATTTTATCATGAGTGCATACTCCTAAATTAATCAAAAATAAAATAATGTTTTGGATATTACGATTTTTTAATAACAGCAGGAATTATTTGAATCAAATACGTTTATTGTACAATACTAACTCAATATTTGCTTTTAAAAAATTGGTTATATTAATCGTATTATTGTATAAATAATGATGAATTGTAATCTTAAACATATACTATTATTTATCGACCGCTTTCTTAGAATATATCCGAAGTTTGAATTAGAAAATTGTTTTAATACGGGTTTACCACATATAAACTACTTATCCTATGTCTCTATAGTTAACAGAAATTACACGGCCTACCCTAGTTTAGTTTCTCAAACCATAAATTTTAAACTCCACTAAATTCGTATTCACAAGCCACCGCAACAGCACCTTATTTTTAAAAATTTTGCAACCCATCATCACTTTTCTGATCCAGATTAGTATAAAAATTCATTGACCCCCAATAAACATCGAGCTTCAACTCTATACAATCACGCCAATCACGATATCACTCTGCACTGCTCTTCATTGTTTGCAAATTCGCAATACACGAGGCGCGAAAGGGCAAAACCCGACTCACTCGCACGTGTCGCTTACACCCTATTCACAACACATACACATACGAGCGAAAGGGGTCGCATAGCGACTTTAAACTGAAATAAATTAAAGCGAGAGAGAGAGGGAGACTCTCACTAGTATGAAAAATCCAGCCCCTCGCAAGAGGGTGCATACGGTATTTTTGCCATACGAGATGAAAGAGAGAGAGAGAGAGAGAGACAGCCAAGGGAGTATATGTCGATTTGTCGAGGCGCGAAATCGTCGCGAGCGCGATTCGATATGCGCGCGTGTGTGACACACGAGGTTACATAAACGCGCTGTTATTAAAGCCGAGTTGGGAGGAAGAAAAGTTCTGTGTTTTATATAGATATATAATTCTTCCGCGGGGTTTAGTGCAAAATCGTGAACGAGAGAGTTTAAAATTGAATTGTGACGGCAAGAGATGGGGTTGTAGGATGTACCGACATGTGCTTTTAATGCACTCAGTGAGATGAAAGGGGTTCGCGCGATTTCGGGGTTGTTGTCGTGCTGGTGTATATTAGAGAGCTGTAGTTGGTTTGTTGTACTTTATTGGAACGTTCGTTATATTAATTTTAAAAAAAATATAGAATATGTTATTATTGTAAAATCATTCGAAATAGTTTTATTTTAATAAATTTTTTCTAACAATGTCGATGTACCCATTCGTTATATCGTAAAATCAGTTATATAGAAATTAGTTAGGTCGATGGCCATATTACTATGATTTTTAAGCTATATAGTTTAAATAATTAAAACAAAATAGTTTATTTGAAAATACAAGCATCACAATGTAATACATAACTCAAAATTTTTTTCGTACAAAAAGCACACGCGAAAAAATAAATTGTTAATTTTCTACTTGTTGCAATCGATATTCATAAAAATTAACTTGCAAAACCAGCATTCTAATTTTAAATTTAATGATGTTCTTACTATGATTAAAATTAATTTCACCTTTCCTTAACAATGATTTTACTGTTTCCACCCCTATTTCGTATATATTACTCTATATACCGAAAATTCACACAATTAAATTAATCAGCAGCCACCAGTTAACCCAATCAACGCTGCAACCTTTTCAAAAATTTTCTCAAACAACTACTTGTCAAGTAATAAGTAACCGCGCATCATCGCCACGTACACCTTCTTATATCTCCACATCACGCCTGCTCCCTTATACTTAACCCCTCGCATTGAAACAACAGGCACACGTTCGCGTCTCGCACTCTATAAAACCAGCAATTAAAAGCCACTTAAGATATTCGTCTTCATTAACGGTAATGGAAACACATTCACGTTACTATACCACACACACACTCTTTCTCCCCTTTAACTCTCGTGCAGCGGCAATCAAAGGTGCGCGCGTCTGCATACAGGCAGGTGAAATTCCACTGCTGCAGCTGGCCTAATCCAGCCGAAACGCGGATTCGATCGTAATCGAGAGAACCGCGCGCGAGTTGGTTTCTTCTTTCTTTTCTTATTTTACTCGAGTAGAAAGTGTATTGAGGATCCTGTCGCCGTTGGCGAGGATTTCGGTCGTGGCAATATGCTGCGAATACTGTTTGTTACGTATATGTATATATATGGCGATGGTATCGGTGAACGAGGTGGGGTGAACCTGGTGCAAGTAACGCGTTTATGAGAGGTTACGCCGATGTTTTGAATGTGTGCGGTCTGCTGTGTTGACGAGCATTTATACTTTTTTTTTAATTTCCGCGGTCTGCAATTAAAAACAATTAATTTTACTTTAGGTTGGATCGCGTTAATTTTCTGAAATTGATATTGAACATTGAACATACACGCATTGTTATATTATTTGTTTTTCATTTGATACAATAATTATTACATATATTTGTATTATTTATACGTAAAAATTGTCTTATATTATTAATAAAATATTCTTGCATACTAAAAAAACCTACATACATAAATTTCACACCTTTTACAAACCATCGCAGTGTATATACATTTCTCGCATTTAAAAGTCAATAAGAACCGCATCAGAGGCGAGAAGCTTCGGACGCTTGCATAACTCACATACGCCGCTCACCATACGCCACCGAAAAATTGAAAATCCCCATCGTCGTCGCGCAACAATCTCTCTTTCTTATACTCGAGCCACCATCAACCCATCAATCTAACGCTTCGTGCGTTATACGCACCTCTACATTTGCTGATCTCGTCGATTCAACAAGCGAATCGACGCCTGTATATACATACGAGAATGGAAAAAAGAAACGGATCCCGGTATTAGCCATTATGCACCTACGAATAACGCCTCGTTATATTACCCGCCGCGCGTGCCGCGTATCACATACCTGCTGCCGGATGGATCCTCGTTCGGTCTATAACCGACAGTTATGGCCGTCTATCACTCGCACGACGTGCCCGCGTAATACGCGTGGATTCGCACGAGGTGATACAATGCAGTATGTGTGTGTGTACTGTAGATCGTACCTCATTGTCTTTGCGAGGTAGTCTATTTTTTCTGGATGCTTTCTCCTTTGAGACTACTGCTGTGGAGTTTTTTTAATGTGTGGTTGTGCGGTGAGAATATAGTTTTGAAGAGTTTGATTGATTTGGTGAAATTGTAATAAGAGCAGGGTGTCTATAAAAATAGGAGAAGTGTGTAAGTGCAAGTAGTAGTGTGTGATATTTAAATTGATGAGCGTATATATACTGCATTGGATGTAATTTTCTTATATTATAGATTAAATAATTGTCTGAATTAAGTTTGCATAAAGTCAGCTTAAGTTCAGGCAAGAAGATATTATCTTAATATAATATTAATCTTGCGAAGTAACTCTTATACGTAAAGTCTACTACAATCAAATATATTCATTGTATTCAGAACGAAATTTACTTTGTATCAATAATTCTTAAAAATATACTGTCTATTGAAATACGTAACGTTAATAGGATAAAACTAATTTTATTTTCCTTTTAATCAACGTGTCTACTAGCTTCAACACTTGACTTATCGCTTAATAATTCATTCGAAAGGAAAAGCGTGTCCTTTTAATGCAGTCTTTAAATACTTATAAACATTTATAAAATGAACTGCGAAATGTTTTTTCTTACACTCAAATAAAACATACAATCTAAATCATTAAGTCGAAATATTCATATAATATACTTATAACTATTACATGAAATTAGTTAGATGTATAGGTTCTTTTGTGCTTATTACTTTTTCTCTCATCTCAACGACAGTCATCACCTCGACTGCGACTTGAATTCTCGCCTCTTTTCCTCGCACACACACACACGAGCTTTCCTCGCCTATGTTCCGCGCTTATATTGAGCTGAAATCGACTCTTGCCGCTTGTACTTTTACGACTCTCGCCTGATTTATTTCACTTCGCGCTCGCGCTCAGACCTACTGACACGTGAAATGTTACTTCTTGCATTTATTACGGAATTTATTAGAGGTATTGTAAAAGCCATCGATAACAAAAAGAAAAACGCCGCGTGTGCCAGCGCATGCACAGTTTAATTATTGATTGTAAAAAAATATTTATCGGCAACAGGAGAGATTTCATTACAACGGCTAGTTTATTGAAATAAGCTGTTGTTATACACTTTATCGGCCGCGCGGCCGAACGATATCAGCTCCAGGGAATTTCATTCTTTCTTCCGTTGAGTGCGTTTATGATAAATTTTATTGTAATAAGATTGACGTAGTTCTATCATTATAAATATTTATAATTAGCGTTATTTTGTGTTTTTCTTTTTGCAGGGTTACACGCCTCTACACATTGCCTTGCAGTTCCAGCATGAGAATATTTTTAATTTACTAGTCCAAGTTTATGGTAAGTTTTATTTTATAATATACAGCCACGTAACTTGTAATAATTAACTTTGTGCGAATAACATATTCGATTTTTACAGTATGATACCAAACTGTCTAATTCTAAAATCTTTTAAAAAATAGTATCATTACAATTTATATAGTTCGTGCATTTATTACGAGACATTCAATTGAACAACTATATCTGAAAATCACATTACACATCAGAAAAACGCACAAATCTTAAAACATCTATTCCTCAAATCTCTCACTTCCCTTGAACACTTTACATAACAAATAAAAAAACTATCATTAATTTTCCTTTGAACCCTTACATCATTCAATTCATCCGCCGCAAATATCTCTCACAGCGACGATCCGACGGCTGGCATATAACCGTGCAGTCACAAAGCTCGACGACTGGTCCGTTATATGGCAAACGAGTTTGTCCCTTGTCGGACTTCAAAGCGTCGCACATACGCGCGTCTGTTTGTTGCAGATTAGACGCGCGCATGCGACGTTATCGCGGCGTCGGACACTTTGCGCGAGTCCTCGCAAGTGATGATGATGAGAGCACGATGATGAGAAAGGGGTCGGGTTTGTTTCTCTGTTGTGGTATCGCGATTGACTTTGTTATAGAGAGAAAGTCAATATTTAAGTGTTCGGTATATATGTTTAATGTATGAAGTATAGGGTATGGTGAGAGAGGGGAGATAGTTATTTTTTGTAGAAGTAGGGGTTCTTTTGTAAATTAAGGGTCTCTTATAGAAATATAGAATCATAAATTAGTAGTTTATATGGAGCGTGTAATAGAAACGATGATATATTATTTTATTATTTTTATATTTTGTAATATTAAAATTTATAAAATTATTTTCTCATCTAAGAGTGAATTAACGTAATAAACGCTTGCTTTCAGCATATTAAGTATGGTAAAAATAGAAAAAAATCCATATTTGAATTCTATATGTACCTTTAAAATCTTTAAATTATTAATTTATTCAATAAGACAAAAACAAAATTATTTAGGTAACTCCCGTCAAGTATCTCTAAAACAATAAGATATTATAAATGTGCTACCTATATTAACGACAAAGTCTAGAATTTCCAAGCATATTCTTTACATATAAGCATATTCTTTACCAATTTTTTTTTATTAATCTTCCATTGTGTTCCCGCAGGAGCCAATCAGGACATCCGCGATCACAGCGGGAAAAAGCCACGGCAGTACTCGCAGGCCCAGAAGGCCGCGGTCAGCCAGGACACGATGCGCAGTAAGTATACCGGGCCGCGTCGCGCTACTTTTTGCCACGGATATAATTGGATTCTTATATTGGGGACGAGGCAACTTTTCAGTCTCAGTTGTTCTACCTCGCGTGTGTCTTGTACCATAGTTCACGCTTGGAAGGAGTTTATTAATTTTATAAAATAGGTATTGAAGTCGTTAAATAGTATAATATGTAAAATAGAATGAATTGTCGTTCCAAGCGTGGACTATGTCGATTTCTGATTGAGACTGTAGATCTATATGTGAACATTGACAAAGATGAACGTGTAGTAAAGTATTGTTTGACAGATATAATTGATATAATTATAACGACAAACTACGAATTTTATAAGTCATATACGTACTTATGGAAACAGGATGTTACGGTTACAAGACGCAAAGATGATTACGAGTATTTTCATTCTTTTTTTTTTTAATTTATTTTTTGCATGTTATTATATATAGAATGCTTTATTCTAAATTTATAGTAGCAAGTAGATTTCAAGGGTATGGTTTTGGATAATATCTATTTCTATATACGAATCTTTTAACGGTTGACAGTGTAGATATAGATTTGCACGATAAGATCGTTGTAAATTTGAGAGATCATAAGTGAATAAGTTTTATCTCTTGTCTGAAGCATTCGTCCATCTTTGCTTTTCTCTTGCTTACTAGGTTACTGTGATATATTTTATACGCTGAGAAAAATGTCAGTATTATTAAACGAATATATATATATATATATATACTATATCTTTGCTGAATTTTGAAAATGAAAATAATTTCATTATTACAATAAAAATAGAGCTTCTTTTTCAAGCTTCTTAATTGAATACATTTTTATTTGTTAATGAATAATAATATAGCTATTGATACATTAAGTTTTGATAAATAGTGTCAGTGCGTTAAAAAAATATATATTTTTCTCAGTTTATAGTTGTCTGTAAAAAAGTTTGGTATAGCTTTTCGGATTGATTTACATTAAATTGTATTTATATACTTCTTTTTAAAATGTTTAAAGATCAATATTCGTATAATTTTGATTTCAATAAAATAACATTTTCAAATTGATTAACTTTAATCACTTAAAAGACATTTCATTAATCCATCCCAAAGCTATATCAATCCAGTGTATAAAGCAATACAATTATAAGTAGTATTAGAATGGTAAACAGCAAGTCCAAAAAGGTAAAACGCAAAAGTTTCAAAATGGGTAGAGGGACGCGACAAGCGTATTACATATTATATATAAAATATGCACACGTATAATACAGGGTAGGGGCAAATATTGACCAGTGGTGAGTATGCGGGCTTCTGGACAAATTTCCTTCTGTTATAGGGAGGCTAGCGGCCAGCGCGCACAGGCAAGTTGTTGTTGTCCTCGACAGATCCACCCACACACCTATACTGTACCTCTGTCTGTAAAAAAAAATGAAACTGAAAGAAACGTAGTCTAACACAGTGAGTGCACGTGCACGTGCAGCGTGAGAACGACGCGAGAAGTCACGAAGGAATTTGGAAAAGATTAAAAAGTAATGATTGAGAAATATGAAGTTGACGACGGAGTGAACGCGTGGGCTCGTGACTTCTCGCGTAGGGGCATGGGAGTCAATGACGTGATGGACTTGGATTGAGGTTTTGTTGTATATATGAGATATGATTTGAATGATTTAACGATGAGATATTCAGTACTCTTGATTTGTGTGAATTTAGTGTATTAGGAAGAGAAATGTTTCATGTCAATAATCAATCATATTTTACGCCGTGCATATAAGCGAGGTGAATTTAAATTATTAAAATCCTGTTTAAATTTCAAAAAATTAATCGCGAAAAAACGTTTTAATGAACATTCAGTGTCAATTTATAAAGTAATATTTCCTATGCGACAATTAATTCCGTCGTTTTGAACAAAAATAAAAAAGAAACTACGAAAACGAAAGCTATCCAAGTCCTCAGTGCGCCAACTCGACTCGTTCGTCTGCTAAACGTTCACCAACAGGCAAACGATCGATGACTCCCATTGTTTCTCTCATACGCGCGCGCGCGCACGTACACGTAATAACGTATGTAGCAACGAAAGTTCCTCTAATCTCGAACCCTTCCGTGTATTTGTCTTTTATCTCTCTCTTTCTTACTTTCTTTCTTTCTCTTGACTTGACTAACTCGTTTGACTTTTTTTTTCTCGCATTAACGCAGGGATGACGTTGTAACATGCCGGTGTTCGATGGTACTAACTAGCCTGTCACGCCGAGAATCCATTGTTCAGTGAAAAATTTTGATTTACGCAGACAATCATGAAAGGATGAAAGTGTATAAAAGCGCTTTATTTTTGAATTGGTGACTCTTTACGTAAGCAATCGAGAGTGAGCTGTTTAACAAGTCGTGTAGTTATAGTTTACGTTGATTGTTTTCGAACACTTTTAATGTGAATATAAGAGTCGTCATTATTAGATCGTATCGTATCGTATATTTTATATACTTTTTGTAGATGGGAAAACTAATGTATTTTAGAAACTAATTATAGATTTGGTATTATCATATTTGTTGTAGATGTTGAATAGTATGGTATAATACGATCGCACATTTGAAGTAAACATAATCACTTTTCCCTATATATTGTGAAGTAAACAAACGAGTTCACTTAAATTTCCGTAGAATATAATTATATTGAAATTGCCTAATAATTCGTGTGTATTTTCACTAAAGATATATATTATATACCTTTCACTTGACAAGGTTTTCGACAGATCGATTTTTACTAATGGTATATTATACTCAACGCACGCAAAATGATTCTGAATTATTTCCTAGCATAATTTAACTGCACACTATTAGTAATATACTAAAACAGTATCTTCATATTGGTATAACATTAATTTAACTTTTAACCACATAAAAAAACGACGAATCCCAGATAACAAATCCAACATACCATCAGGCAATTTCCCCTACCTTTAAAAAAAAATACTATCGACTAACCTTATATATCGAAAATCGGTGTAACCACACTCTTCCGGCAAATCATCTTCGCGTGCATGATCAATGCGAGGATAAAATGCGCGCGCATAGAGGCAAGCACCTGCGCGTATATATGAAATAACGCACGATTTCACTCGCCACGTCACAAAGACATATACACACACGATGTGCCTGTTTTTTTTCCCGAGCGCTTGGGACTTATCCGCGAGGATTTGCACATAATGCGTTGCGCGAGCGTAGAGGAAATCGTATACGGCGGTATCAATGAGGGGGAGAGAAAAGAAAGTTTTGCGCGACGTTCCTGTTTTATTGTTATGAGAATCGGGATAGTTGCGGGTTTTGAGCGTTTGGTTATTGTAGAAATTTATATTTTTGTGCTGTTTGGGTTGGCTTTAAATCCAATGTATTAAATGTTATTGCAACTTTTCTTTCAAATCGTTTAACGGATTTCAATGGGGCATATTATATTTTTTGTATTCTACATAGTTATCGTCGAGAGCGTTGTACCTTTTATATTTGCATCTCTTTGGATCATAACAGCACAAAATACGAAGAATTTAAGCATTGTCGTTTGGAAATCTATTTAGCTGTTCGCAAAATAGCTACAACAAAATTAAAATATAAAAATACTATATCTTTATAAATAAAGTAGATTTAATCTCTCAGACTTTTTTCTCTCGAGAAAAATTGGTGACAAGATCCAACAAAATTCTTTAAACAAACTAATCCAAACTAACATTCATTTCACTACATAATCATACTTCCGCGGCGGCCTAATGAAATTACAACGTTCTTAAATCGAAGCGAAAAATTACACGCATCCCCAGTCGAATTATGCGAATTCGCTTTGCTTTTAATCAGGGAAACGCGTACACGAGTGAGCGCGAGCGCACTTTAATAACCCTTTACGTCCTTTTCTCCTCCTTAACGGCGTGTAATGTTAATTCATTAGAAAAGTAATGCGTCCGATTTGCATTTAAATGAGGTGCTAATGAGGCCGCGCATTAATATTGCATTTCTTCTTCCTTCGGCATTTTTTTTTCTCCCTCGCGCTATCGGGGTTATCATATCGGCGATTTTTCGTTACTTTGGAATGGATATTTTATTTAATTATATTACATATGGTGGTACGATGCAGCTATATGCTTGTTTGTAAATGTATATGCAAGGCGAGGATAATTGTGTAACTAGATCTTTGCGTTATTTAGATTCTGTGAGAACGAGGGTTTTTATTGTTTAATTTATCCGTAATAATGAATGAAAGTAATTTCTTTTAAGGTTTGAATAAAATATCTGTTGCAAAGTAAAAAGACTATTCGTATATGGGATAATAATTTATAATACTATCAAATGATCGATAACCTGCATTTTGGTACTACTTTAAACTAATATAAAAACAAAGCGTACATTTACTATTCATGAATTTTAATTCTTTATTATAATTACAATTAACGTTCTAATACACTTATAAGCATTTTGTTATGTAAATGTATGTGCAAACGTTTACTTTAATATATTTATCTGTGTTGTCTAAGTACTTTTTTCGAGCTTGGTTGAATCGATTATTTCAAATTGTTCGTACATTAATCTTGTCAGTCGAAATTCAAACATAAAACGTTTCGATCATTCAATCATTATATATTCGCTTTTCAATGATCAAAGATTAAATTCTTTACGTTTCTAATACAAAACTGTCTATTTACCATCAGATAATTAATGCTTCTCCAATTACTTGGATTCGACCAAACTTGAAACAAAGTCTCATCAAAATAATAATTGCATCGTCGCCTGTGCTTGTCCCATTGTCCACGTACGATCGTTTCTAACTCACTCTCACTCTACCGCGACTCTTCGCGTGTCCCGAGTGCCCGTCGGATAATCTGTCTGTCTGTTTTCTCTTTCAGAAATAAAGGCAAGGAAAAAGCATGCAGGTAAGAATCTTTGGCTCGCCGACCAATGAGTGGAACTTTAACTCTTTCCCGATGGCAAAAATGACTTTCTCGCCTTTTTTCTACTTTTTTTTTTCTATATCGAATTGATACTATTGATATGATTTGTGCATTTTTTGATGGATTTTTTTTTTATTCATTTCTGTACAAATTCTACAAGACCTGATAAGAGTTTTTTTTTACTCTGTGCTTGCTTCATTAAATTTTGTTAATAATTTTTCAACTGTTTTTGCTTTGTTCTTTTCTTTTTCTATTATTTCAAAAATTTATCCCAAAACTGTTTTGCTTTATAATAACCAATCTCTTTTCTGAATTTCTAACGGCTTATCTGAATTTCTTTATTTTTTTGTTTATTAACTTTCAAAATTTATTTTCAAGACTCATTTACATGTGCAATACTAAATATTTCAAGCTTTAGCTTTTGTATATAAGCTAAGACATATTATTGAACAAAAATTTACTTTTCCGCTGAAAGACATGACAATTATTTAATACAAATCACTCAATTGGAATTTTAAATTCGTTTTTCTTACGCTTATCGTATAATATCTAAAAATTTTACTACAAAACATATTATATTTATTTATATTTATTTAGTTAATCTGTACAATTATATTATTGTTTTCAAAATTTTTACAAATTTAAAAAAAAAAACCTTTAAAAAAGCATTTACAACCTCATTATATTATTGCTTCACTTAGACATCAAAATTTAAACGTACAATCTCGAGTTTTACCATTTGCGCAAACCTGTAGAAGCATTAGTGTAGAGCAATATTTATAAAAAAAAAAACAAACCTAACGTTAACCCACCATTCTTGGATGTGAACGCCACAGAGAAAGATCTTGGTTTCCTACGTATTGGCTCGCTGAACGTACGCGTGAAGCGAACGACGGAAGCCTTCAGCCAGTTCTTGGGGGTGACGACTAACCAGTCCAACAACAACAGCAATGAGAAGATACACAAAACATGGGGCTCAGCGGATAACATACCAGTGCGTTCTGATACTTCTTCATGTTATATTTCATAAGTATTGAATCGCAACATTTTTTTAGAACAGTCTTAAAATGATACACTGTTACAAAATTTATAAAGAGAAATATACAAATTTATTTAATTGTTACATTAATAAAAATTGTTATATTTTTGTGATCGCAAAAGAATACTTTATACAATTAATAATTGTGAAAGCTAAACAAATTTTCTAGCTTTCGTTAAGTTTGAATCAAACCGAATTTTATATCATTATGGAAAAAATATTCTATTGATTATGTAGTACTATAATTTATATATATTGTATATTGAAAATTACTATATTGACTATTACCATAAGCATAGGACAAACTCGTATTCTATTACTGCTATAATACAAGTATTTTAGTATTCATTTTACCAAGTTTACTTTCGATAACAAAGTAAAAATTTATGATAAAAAAATTCTTTTTACATCCTACATTACTGGCAAATTTTTGTTCTTACCGACTTTATATAATAGCTTTACAAATAAATTATAATTAGAAACAATTTTTTTAATATGAAAAAAAATCAGACCGGGATTCGAACACGAGTCTGCTAATTCGAAAGCATACACTCTAGTACTAAGCCCACCGCACTTTATTAAAAAATTACTTTAATTCTCGTACATATCTTACATCGCGATGTCACCTACGAAATAATTACACTTGATATATAGATAATAAATGATTATTTACTTGCTGAATCATTTAACACATCAAGTGGCTGTATCAGCTGTCATTCATTCTAATTCTTAGTAAAGTGACCGCCACAATGTGGTACACTTTGTATCAATAATAATTGATTAAGATACATTTAATTGTTTGTCCTTGCTTTAGTAGACTTTATAGTAAGTCCTCATAAAACATTTTTCTTCGAGTATACTTTTTAGTTCTCAGTGATACATATTCTTTTATAATAAAATAGCTTATACTTATCTTTAATTTAAAAAATTTATTATTTAATCGATTACATAATTGTACTTATCAAAAAATCTCTATAAGACTATTTCAATGTGAAAAACATTTATCAATTGCTCGAAACATCTAGTTTTTCCTATTTCAAATATTTTTACGCATCAAATTATCAATACAAATCAAACTAACGTTTTTCTTAATCATCCAGGTGGACAAACTGATGCCACCACCAAAGCATGCACCGATCAAGAAACGTCGCAGCCGTCGCGCCACCGATTTCGTCTCCACGCGCAACGTCCAGCAAGCAGTAGCCCAGACTGCTAGCCAACCCAGTACACCTACACCGCTGGGAAAGTCATCAGCGAACCGTAGGCCAGCCTCCGTGTCTGCCCTCACGACAGGCAGTTTACTTGCTCAAACTCTGGGAAGCGGCAGCAAACAAGAACTACAGCGACATCAGAACGACTCGGATTCGGATGGCGCATGTGGTTTCGATTCGACCTGGCGCGATTCCGCGTGATTTTGTGGTCTCGGGGGGTTGCGAAGATGTACAATTTGCTAGCTGGGAACAGGATTACTTTGATTTTCTTGACTTTTGTTGTGAATAAAACGTAAAGGCAATAAAATAAGGTGACTGGTTCGAGGTATTAGGAAGCGAAAGATAATCTCTAGAATACGATAATTTTTGGGAGATTTGTTGATAATCGTATTTTTGTCGAAATACGTTATATCTTTAGTAATTATTTTAAAATTTTTTTATGTCTAGGGTTACAATGTTAAAGTTGTTTTTAATGGCGTTGTGCGATAAAAATAATTTTACATATTTTCTTTGCTAGCAAACTCTACAAGTGCCGCAATTCGTTCCACCGTCGCTAAACGTACGGAATTCGCAGCTTGAAATCTTAGCATGTCTTCTAAGAATATTCCTTTTACAAACAAATTTGACGATGCTCTTTTATTAGAGTTGATTGATCAAGTACAATAAAAATCACAATGAATATTTAATATTATCATGTTAAGCTCGTTGTAAGCGTTGCATAAATAGAACACAAAGTTAAAGTAATAGTTAAAATTAATATAAGAGGAATTTTCGTTAAAGATATATTTATTCACGTCGACTTAGAAGGAACAATTGTTTCATGGAATTCATGAACTTAAAGATTATTAGGCAAAGTATAAATTTAGGTAGTTAGTATATTCTTATTTTATTTGAGTGGGGTCTTCGCCCTTTTGTTTGAAAACGAAGTTGATATAACAATAATACTTGTTTATGATGTGGTGTGAAGAATCATGAATACTAATATTTTTTATTTGATTGTGAGCTCTCAAATACAAAAGAATTAATTTGATTTATGTGTACAAATTAACAATTTCATGTAAAAAAATGATTTATCGTTGTATAAGAGGTCGATCAAAATTATTTTTTAATGCGTTAATGATAATTAGCGTAAAATAAGAACAAAACAATCAAAATTTTTATTTTTATAAATATAGGAATGTTACGATTGTAATTTTCTAATATACCTTTAGTTATAAATATTAGCTATGTACACTTTCAGAATTTCCGTATGAAATCTCAGTATAGATGAACAAATTTAACCGTAGCGAAAATGTTTTACATAAATGTTAGAGTTCACTCAAGATATTCCAAAATATCTGATGTGAATTCAAAAGAATCTAGAGGATATTAAAAATAATCTTCGTATACTTCTAAAAAGTGGTATATCGAAGTTGATTGTAATCGAGCTTAATCTAGTTCTATTTTAATGGGACATATTGATACCATAAGAAATCAAAAAACTTCACTTGTGTCATCTGTTAATACAATAATAGTAAAGAACAATAAATATTTTACTCGACCCTTACAATACACAACTTACCCTAAGATATACATCACGCGCACAGATTTTACATTATATTGACGGAGCATAAGATCGTGCTGTATTGTAACATTGTTTTTAAGCATCGTATTAAATTATTTTTGAAACTTTATATTTGTCTTGACATCACATTATGTAAAAATATTTCCATTGATATTATGTAAATAAAATATATTTATAATACAATTTTAGAACATTTTTTTAGATATGTTCCCTCTTCCCATTGTCGAAAAATATTAAGATAAATGATGCAAAGCATTGGAAGAAAATCAGAAATCAGCAATTATTATCTAGTCATTGATACTGTTGTTTTTCAGTCACCATTTATTATTGATATTTCTTTAATCGTAAGAAAAATGTTACATATAAGTCATTTTATTGAAAAACAATATTTGAAAATGCATTTTTTGTTTTTCTGAATGTAGTACATTCAAATTTACACGCGTTTTGAAACTTGCGATTTCTTCCGCTAGAGGCAGTACTGTTTCTTTATTTACATTATCAGCGTTTTCAGCTGCTTTTTCATAACCAAGTTTTAAAATGTTTTTAACCAATATATTTACTAAGTAAATTTATTCTTTTATTTATAAATGAATAAATATGCATTGTTAATTTATATAAGTTTATATATACATACTCCTAAATATTTTAAATAGTTACAATATGCACCACATAACAGTAAAACTGAAAAAGTATAACTTAAACAATACAAACATAATTTTAAATAATTTTAAAGATTTTTTTAATTGTCTATGAGATTTAATTTATCATTATCAATAAATCTTCAATAAGGTTACCAAACTATTAAGGAACCTAACCTGTCTAGATTTATAACTTTTTAATCATTTGCATTCAAATTAATTAGAAAAGATGTACGACATTTGTCATCCAACAGTAAGTTGACAATAGTTATTTATATATTCTAACTTATCAAAATGGTTTTAAATCAGTTTTTCTCCTGCTTTAGTATTATAACATGAGCCAATTAGGCTGCAGTGATCAAGTCAAATTGACAACAGCCTTTTATGTATACATGGAACTCTGCGAAGGTAATTTGCTTATCTTTACATTAAATAGATTAGATGATTTCTGAAATAGGTAAATAATATAAGTTATTATTTAATTACAGTTAAAAGGTATTACAATGTTGATTATAAATATTGTGAACCATTACAATTGTTTTATCTTCAAGCTAAAAAGGTTAAAAGTGCCACACTGGATATATTTGTTCCATGGCCTGCTATTCACAATGTGACTCTTGACACTATTAGTAATATTTTCCATGAACTAAACATAAAGAAGTGAGTTCTAATAAATTCTAAATATATACATTTATTAACTTAAATATTATCTGCTTATAGATTTACATTTGTTTTCAAAGAAGGAGATACTACATCTGTGTATTACAATGTATGCTCAGGTATTGTAAAACCATCAAATCCTGACGAGTCAAAAGAACTTAAACAAAAAGAAGAAAAAAAGGTTAATCTTGAAAAAGAAATTAACAGAAATACAGCAAATTTGTATGAACGTGCATTGTCGTTTGATAATGATAATAATAGTAGTGATTCAGATGAATTTTATACACCAATAAATAGTTCAAATGATCAATTAAATAAATTTCCAAATACATCTAGTAATAATCAAGAACATGATTCAAGAGAAACTGATCTCATTGATAACGAATTGAACCATGCAAAAACATCCAAAGATCACCAAAACCTTGATTTGAGAGAAAATGAACCTCATGACGATGAATTGAATGATCATGCAAACACATCGAACAATCATCAAGAATTTAATTCAAAAGAAACTGAACCTACTGGTGAACAATTAACTGATCATGCAAACATACATATTGATGAACCCAGTGATGAATTAAAAAACAATCATAAAGAATTGCAAGAACGGGAGACTGCAGAATAAAACTAATATAAAAAGTGAAAATAAAAATATATTCAGGGACATTAAAAAGTCGCAACTAATATGTTTATCTATTTATTATTTGAAATATTTTTTGTATTGTATATATAAGATCAGAATCCTGCACAGTTTATTTCTATATGGTTTTTTTTATTACTGAGGATAATAAGCTGTCATTGAAATTACATATATCAAATAAATTAATACTTAAAAAAAACACCTCTACAATACAATGATGATTCTCATTTAGTAATATATTGCGAGTTTGAGGCACATACATTTTATTTGTCAAGGTTACAAGTGATAAATACGTAATGAATGCTTGTTCAATCAAAACACATACTATTTTTTTTAAAACTTAGTACAACAGCATAAAACGATATATTTTATAAAATTGAGTAAGGAAGTTCTTGCTTTTAAGAGAAAATTGCTTAGTTTTTAAAACTTAAAAATATGTAGCTATCTACAATGTTATTTATTGCCTTAAATATATATACACTTTCCATGATTAATTATATTTACTTTTTATTTACTACTATGTCCAATTCACGTACTACTAAAAAACCTTCATAAAACTTGTATATTCGTAAAAGACACGAATTTAAAAATGTTTAGCTTTTATTGCAGCGTTTTGAATCCGTAGATTGATTTCATAGACTAAATAAAATTTCAATGTATTTCGATAATAACATAAGCTTCAAGTTTAAAATATACATGTAACAGCAAAAATGGCAAGTAAAGAAGCTTTGGCAGTTTTTGAATATTAAAAGAAAATTACTATGAGAATCTATTTCCTCCTGAAATCGAGAAAATGGATTAGTTTACAGAATAAACAGTTTAATTATATGAAGTTTTTCGCATTTATTTCATTACTTTCAAAAAAATATTCAATCAAAATTCCGAAAAAGTACATCACAAAATAGGCACGTTATTACGTATTATATGAGCATTTATTTATGTAAAATCACGAAGTCGAACCGTTTCGATGCAAAAAATCTGATGTATATTTATTTTGTTCTTACAGTGTCACATTCTAACATCATAATGATAGAGTTAGAATAATTTACAAATAGGAGGATAGGAGTGAAATAAATGACTCAACTCCATTTTCATTTTTTTTACAAAAATGTAGAATATATAAAATAAATTATTTTAATAATTAACATGTTAAATAGAAAAAGCTTACAACAATCTACTACGTGAAGTATTTAAAGTGATGATTTCCGTTGATTAAAATTGTCAAAATCCAGTTTCTTGCAAACGGTTCGATTCACTATTCAAAATGAATATCGACAATATTTGTTCAAAAATGTTCATTGTAAAGTATGTATCAAATTGCGCTGATGATTTACTATAGCTTTAAGGCAATTGGAGTTTCGAGGTTTGCTCGAAACTATCACAAGGAATATCGGTTGATACGCATATCATGATTGTTTTATTCTTTATTAATTTGCTTTAAAAATTGAAATTGTACCTCTTAGGTTCAATATTGTTCAAATAGCTATTTTAGTTGTACATACATTTTAATATTTTTAAGTCTGTGTATGTGATATGTTGGGTGAATTTCATTTTTTACTGAAGTTAGTAGTATTTTCAACATTTTTAGTAGTATCATTATATACAATTTGACAAACGCAAGAAAACTTGTGTATATGTGTGGAGAACGCGATTAATTTGCTTTTAAAAAAGTTATATGTTCAATATTGTTTATATTATGGACAATCGATAAACTTATACAAAGTTATGTGTTTTTATACCTTAATAATATTCAGAAACGCAAGAGAGTCGTTAATATTAATTAAAGCACATTATAATAATTACATTCTACAAATAACAATAACTATATGCTATGCGTCTAATTCGACATCTTGATTAAACAATTATCACAAGAGCACGAGCGCACAATGATTGATCATTCTGTGAAAAACAAGTGATGTGCCTTTGATTCTCTGAATGACTCCCTGCGGATGTTTAACTTCGTGCTACTTTACAGAGCTTAAACCGTAGGTTGCGTATGTAAAAACATTTTTCATAAAAAATAATAAAATTTCGACATTAACAAATACAATACTTATGTTCTACATATTCGAAGCTGCATTATGAGAAATGACTATCTCTCACACAATTTCATTTTAATCTCCGAAAAACGGTCGTATAATTTTCTTTTCATGTAATCTCCGTATATTGTTTGGAAAACTGATTTTTTTCCCGTACCTTTCGTTTTTCATGCACTGTACACGGAATATAAAAAAATTGCGGATGAAATGAAGATAACGTACATATATATAAATTTGATCCTGACCATATTCTTTTTACAATTACAGACGATCTCAACGCTGTGACTTTTTCTAAATTAATGCATCGTGTAAGTTTAAAAACGTGAGTTTAGCGACGCTTTTTTGTCAAAATTCGCCTCGCTAAATGGCGACTTACAATCCTTCCTTTCATCATTTTCCCTTTTTACTTTTTGTTTATACATTTTCTTCTATTTAAACACAGGGTGGTGTGCTAAATGTAAAAATGTCTAACTGTAACATATAATTAAAATATAAAAACTATACAAATAATGAATGGACCGCGTAGTGAATGGATTGAGTAGGATCCTTTTTTCATTTCCCAAACATAAATCACTCAAATGATGAAGATATTTTGAAAATAGCTGCATTTATTCGGGTTCTTCCTCGTTAAATTCACTTGTACGTTCGAAACCCGTTCATCGATATTCCAGCCTTGGTTAGCACCAATCAGCCATGTACGTAAAGTCTCTGAATAGACCTTGCTCCAAGTCGCTAAGTGGTCGAGGATCTTTCGGTGGCGTAAGTTGCGGCTTTTCCGATGTGAACTCCTCATCAAAGTTACTCACATCTTCCACGGACTCCTGTTAATATTAATTTATTGGTTATATTTCATATACATCAATCTTTTTACGGTTTTTTCTTTAAATAAAAACATCTATGATACGTACAATGACGGGGACAAATGGCGGCTTCACACGCCTCATAAGCAAATCATCCCAGTTAATGTGCCTGAAGAACGCCTGTTTCTTTACGTCCTCTGCGTCTCGTTCGCTGCTGCCCAATCTTCGGTCTGGATTCTTTCTTAGAAGCTAAACAAGAGCGAAATGCAATTAATTATCGAGTTGAATACTTAAATTACTTATTGTGAATGAAATACTCACACGTCTCATTATGGCAATTGCTTCTAGAGACAAAAAGCGGGGATAACGAACTTCGTCATTCACGATCGAATCAAAAACTTCTTCCTCGCCATCACCAGGGAAGGGAGACTAGAACAAATAATAACAATTATAATATTTATCTTACATTTGAAAAATTGAATTAAGTGTAAGTTAAGTTAAATTAGTGATTTATTATAAATTTAATTATGATGAAACTAATATAATACAAAATTCTTTAATAACGATTAATTACATAGCAAGGTAGACTACTGATCATAAAAATTGCTGTAATATGGTAACGAACGAAATTTCGAGTTTAATTATAAAAACAAAAAAAAACTGTTTTCCATGCTCTCGTCTAATCAGAAACAAATACTTACTTCTCCAACGAGCATCTCGAATATAAGTACTCCGAGGCCCCACCAGTCGACGGCGCGCGTGTACGAACTCTCAGTAAGGACTTCAGGGGCAAGGAACTCCGGAGTACCGCAGAATGTGCCCGTTCGGTCGCCATAACCCATTCCCTCTTTGCACAGGCCAAAATCGGCGATTTTCACGTAACCCTCCGTATCCAACAGTAAATTGTCCAACTTTAAGTCTCTGTAAACGTTAAAAAATTAAATAGAGTGTAAAATTTGTTTGACTAAAATATAACGACTTTTACATCTTTCAGTTATTATTCCGAATTATTTACAACAAAACATTTAATTAATGTATCGGTTTATTTATACTTTAAAATAACAAAATTATACTTTAAAAATACAACTATTATCTAAAATGTAAATAGTTTTAATGAGTCATACATTTGAATAAAAAGAATGCAAATAAACTGAAAATTACCTGTAAATAATGCGACTTTCGTGAAGATACTGTAATCCTAATACAACGCAAGCAGAATAGAAAACAGCACGTGGCTCTCCGAAAACGTCAGCGTGAATGTGCATCATGAGATCACCACCAGCAGCGTATTCCATTACAAAACAAACGTGTGCCTAAAATCCAAAAAGAATGTGTTATTAATATGTGATGTTCTGGAAAAATTTCTTAAGAAGATAGAAAAATAAGATGAACTTTCTACACTAAAGCTCAATCTGAATAAAACAAATTCTATTCTACAAATGATTATGAAAAATAAATCATACTAACTTTACGTACAATTGCAAAACAAAATATTTATATAAAAAGAAAATCATTTAACTCTTTTTTTTCAAATTATTTTGTCACCCACCTCAGTCTGGAAACAAGCGAAGAGATTGACGAGGAACGGATGCCTCGTAGTGTTAGCTACTTCGAAGATTCGCTTCTCGGAGAGCAGCGACTCCACCTCGTCCCTCGCAATGATGTCGCCCTTCTTCAGTGCCTTAATGGCAAAGTACTCGCCCGTATTGCGATACTGCGACAGAATAACCTTGCCGAAGTGTCCACGTCCCAGGACTGACAGCAGCCGGAAGTTCTCAAGGCTCATACCAGTGTTCATTTGTGATTGACGGCGCGACTCGTACGCGCTGTCGCGGTACTGCAGCGGCCTCGACCGCTCTGGCACCTCGTATGCGACCTAATGGCCATATTGAAAAGTTTAGCTGAAGTTTAAGGGTGACGAGAGTACGAGGTGAGATGTAAGAAGGCGCCCGCGAAGTTTACGCGTGGAGTTCTCTCGGGTGCAGGAATTTACAGATGTGTGTTTGAAGTGATTTTATGGATTGTTTTACAAAATTAAATATTAAAAATATATATTAATGTTGAATATTTGAGATAATTGCTAATAAAATACTAAACATATCTCTTTAGATTTTTTTTATAAGAAGTTTAAGAACTGTATACAGTTTTTATTTTAATGAAATCACAAAATTGAGTTTAAAGAACACTTTCTATGTAAATTCATGCATTTAAAATATCTTAAATTCGAAAACATCGCAGTTCATAAAAGAGAAGACAGTAAAAAATAACTGTACACTTTATTGCCAATCTTTATAGCATTTTTAAAAAGCAGTTTAATTTTAATACGAAAATTGTTTTCTTAATATAATAAATATAAAATTAAAATAATTTATTAATTATCAATGATGTTTTTGAATTTAATTTCTTTTGAAACGAAACTCCTATTGTGTCGGATTTTTTGTTAATACGCTGTAACACAACAGTAGATAATGAGAGATGTATTATGAATATTTCGATATATTGTTAATCACAATGTCTGTGATGATTCATTGAATTTAATGTTCTCTGTCGATGTTTCAGGTTAATAACCAGCTTTGCTGGCGATGCATATGACTATTGATAATGATTTTTTGTGAAAAGAGACACACCAAAAAGTTTGTAAAGCTACTATTTCAAGTTTTTTTTATTGAATTTTCTTTGAATTCACTAAGGGTCTCGCAAAATGAGTATTATAGTCTGCTTTAAAACAAAAAAAAATTAATGTTTTTTATTTTATACATGAATTGGTTGAAGGATAGACTATACTATTTACTAAAAATAACATGATTGTTTCATTTATAGAAAATTCGTAATTGAGAATACACAAAATCATTGCATGATCTATTCACCGGTACATAAAATAAATTATTCACAAACACTAAATTAATTATAAACATTTATACTACAGCAACAATAAAGTAAATAACTTAACAACTAGATATACTAAATATTATTACTGTACATTATGATATTATTGTATTAAGTTATCTTGGTTATAACCGGGTCCATGTAAGTGACACACACAGCTTTCCTAAAAGAAGCGCAAACCTACGCAGAATTGTTATCAAGAGAACTGCAAGGAGAAAGCGGGATCATGCAAGCTGAGTTAAAAGAGTGCATTAATCGGGAGCAACTAAAGCATATAGAGTTATTTTCTGTCCCCAGACGTAATTCTCGAGGCTGAGAAAGAAGAACAGATATCCCAGTAGTGTAGGAACCGGTGAGATTTCTCGAACGAGAAATAGATAAAGGCGGAAATGATCATCTTGCTTGAATCAGATAACCAATTTTTTGTTTATTTGTGCTTTAAAAAACTGGTTGTTGATGTGCTTATCAAACGTTTAACATAATAAATGTTAATAAAAAAATAACTAAAAACCACCATTAAATACTTGATTACCTTTATAAAGTAATTATATACAAAAATGTAAATCTAAATACTGCATGAGATTGTCTTGATCCTACTTTACCTTATAAATTATTTTAAATAATACTTATGTACCTATCCTTAAAGGATCTCTATTGATTAATTAAACACGATCATATTTCTTCTTAAAATAATAAGAAAATGCACGAACAAACAAAAAATTTACGAATAAATATTCCGAAATCAAATCAAAATGACCATTTCCGCGCGACTTAGGAGCCAATAAAAGCCATGCTTCAACAAATAACATATCATCTCGATCCTCGGTTTAAACACTCTTGTATATATATATCCGAAAGTCATCTATTTAGCCAATTCGTACATAGATAAATTCCTGAGAGAGGCGATTCAGGTGTACCTCGTCCTCGGGAAACTCGACGACAGGTTGAGGCGAGGGAGTGCGTGGAGAAGGTGGGGCGATCAGCACGGGCCGGGGCTCGGTGACCAAGGGCCGTAGACTCGCACCCTGGTGCCCCGACTTCTCTTCCTTGAGAAGGAAGTCAAACTCCCGTAACGCGCTCTGCAACTACATTATACTCGTGCTGCTCAGCAAAGTGTGTCCATGTGCGTATGTGCATGTGTGTGTATGTTTGTACGTCGACATGTGGGGTAAGTATGCCAATTTCGTCTATAGCTCTGTGATTTTTTTCTACGCGAGTCTTTTGCTATTTTCGGTTTACCGATTTTTCTAACTTTTTAATCTGATTTTAACATTTGTATTAGCTAATTTATACTGCAGAATGAATTTTAGACGCGACTATACTTTATGCTCTCTAACTTTAACAAATTTAATTAATCAAGGCTCTAACATTGCAGTTAATTACAGAAATGAAAACTGACAAAACGTAATCACGTAAAAATAGCCCTTGCAAGTTTATGATTTGCTTATTAATACTTTTGCAAGGATTGCATTAATTTAAGGTGGCTTTTCTTGACGATTACTGTACCAGTGTTCTTTATTTTCGTCAAGATTAAGTCATTAATTGATCTGCTATTAACAGGTTAAGAGGAGAAACTAATAATTTTCTTTTTTGTAATTAAATTTTAAAATTCTTTTATTTCACATAATTCATACTATTTTCATAACCCGCAAAATTAATTAAAAAATTATAAATAATTTTAAATATGGATTTATAAAAAGATATTATACTATTATTACAGATACATGTTTTATACTGTCACTATTTAAAAAAATCAAAATAAGCAAAAGACGAGTACAGAAAATAAAACTTTACGAATTAAACTCATGCTTCACTTAACCTGTTAATAAGATATTGTTAAAGCGCCTTACAGCATAAACTTTATTTGCATTCTTAAAGAAGCTATAAGCTTCATTATATGCTTATATTTACATCAGTGGTTAAAATTAATTGACTGTTAAAATAAAGAAATTTGATTAAACTTCGCTTTTTTGTTACTATTTGTATATATTTCTAATAAGAATAGCCCTCAACCAAAATTATTGGTATTATATAAATGTCACTATTATCCTGACCACTAACTGTAAAAATAATAGTATTACTTCATTAAGAAACTCTTTGATTGGATGACGAAATTAATCGAATGCAATACATCTAAAAATCTCCCTTTCTTTTTTTATTTTGTAACATTTTTATGTTATAACCAGCACCTGGTTTGCCTTGTTAAAAAAAATTAATAAAAATTATAAAATTTTGTTCAAAAATGTTACAAAATACCAAACAACCACTTTCAAACACAAACCAATTCCACCAATCCAACCAACGGTTCTTCAGTGCATCTAATTTACCACAATACAGTGCTGCCGTAATGTGCACGCTAAAATAAACAACTATCAAGTGTATAATACTTCCAAAACTCGTGTCTTTCTCTATCATACGTATAACATAATAATAGAAATATACTTCAACCCCTTCACGTGTGCTTACCTCCTGGTCGATCTTTTGGGGCGGCAGTGGCGCCGGCATCGTGGGTTTCTTCGCCACGGGTGGTGGTGGTGGTGGGTGATCCGGTGGGTGTGGTAGCGACGACGTTGACGAGGACGTAGGTATGCTGCCAGCTCCACTAAGGCTCTCGTTCGTGGAGGACACGGACATGCCTAACGGCCGAGCACCGCCGAGACCACCCTTATCCGGATCCGGTTGCTCACCAGGCGTCTCCGGCTTGTCTTCCACCGATGTGTCGAAGTTCAGCTGCGTCGGTTGTGGTCCTGCTTAAGGGAATTGATTAATATATAAGGTAAAAATAACTATTTCAGTATTTACGAACGTAGAAGATTGTATTTTACACCCAAGCCATTTAAAATTAACAAAATATTAAAATAAGTTTGATCTATTGATTTTAATGATAAGATTGTACTCAAGTTCTGGTATTGCATCAGTTATATCAAGATATATAATAATAATCGTAGCAAAATATCATAGACTGCATTGATAGAACTTAATTTAAGAGACAAAAAACAATAACTCACCGGAAGGCGGACTCTCGGAGCTTCTCGCGTTGTTCAACGTCGGCGCCGACCTCTTGAGTAGTCTACCCCACGTCGCCACATTAATGTTCATCTGATTGGCCCTGGGGAAGTTTTTCACCTGTTGTTTGAATATCTTACGCTGTCGCTGTAACCTCGGCTTGCGCGAGATCATCGGATTGAGGAACTTGATCTCGGCGAAGAGCAAACCCTGAGGTTCAAGCTGCAATGCCATACCATGTCGCACATCATCAATGAACTCTTCGAGACGCAGAAATTTAACGGCGCAGAGCGAGCGCCAATCTTTCCAGTAGATGCCGATCTCGAGTTCGCGCGACTTGTCAAGTTCGATTGAGAACCTTTGATCCCAGGCCTGCTGCGAGCACGGTCGCCAGCTTGTCTGTGCTACCGTCACGTTGTCTAGCTTTATCACCGCCATTATATCGTCTGAAAGTAAGCGGGTTTATTAGAAATGTGCGAAACGTATATATGATGAAAGAATATGTTGATAGTTTGATTTGAGAAAGGTGATTAAAAAAAAGAAAAAAAAAACACCTACTCCATTTAACATTCTTCGTGTTAGGAAGTAATTTCAAAAATCTATTACGAGGTTTTTCGGTGCCTAAAAATTAAATCGGCAATGATAGTACGGTTATTAAGCTGGTCTTAGCCAAGTATGACAAAATAATTTATTATCATACTTTCTTCGTTTCAATTCTACATTGTTAGCTTTAATAATTTTTTTACAAATGTAATATGTACAATATTAGTATATATAACGTGATCATTGAAAAAAAATTTATTTTAACTTTAGTATTTGTCAGTTAAAGTGAATAAATTTTTATCTTCAAAATTTGAAAAAAAAAAAAACGTTCTGTTAGTACCAAATAAATTATTTTGTTAAAAGCAAAGAGTAGTGTGCGATGACTTCACTTACTACTCGTCTCATCTTTAACGCTATAGGATTTGCTTGAGCTGCGACCCGTTACACCTTTAACGAAACTACGTAAGTCCGGACTCGCCGGGTGCTCCCGTCTCGTACGTCCTGGTACCTCTTCCGCCAAGTCTTGGCATCCCATCAACCTTACCTGTAATATTATCAAAAAGTTAATTTTACTCATAAACATTAACATTCTATATTTCGAATTTATTTTAAATTCCACTATAATTTTCAAAACTTATAAAAAGTTTAGTCTAGCTAGTTTCGATTGTTACTACTTCAACATTAATACTTCAAAAAAATCTTTCTCTACTATCTTCATTACCTCTTATCTCTACACCTTATCTGCCGCTTCCCTCCCTTATATACACCATCAAAAAATCTACATACCTCAAGCTGACCGGTAACAGCGGCGCACCGCGACACGGACGCAGGTACGACTGTACGACCCTCAATAGGACCACGGAACGGCTGTAGCTGTGTGTAGGTGACGGGCAGAGGACTAGCCGATTGCACGCTAGCAAGCTCGCGCTTCAGCTGGGCAGCTGTTGCACTATCCGGTGGTAGTTCCTGACGACGCAGCTCCAGCGATAACCGCAGCAGATCGAGCTTGCGACTCGACTCCGCCAGACTTGCCTGGGCCTGCAAACAGATATGTGAGGTGAGATATATCATGATACATTGAAGATGGTAGGATGATGCTGTATTTAGTGTTGTAAATGTATCAGATTAATATATTGTTGATACATACACTTGTTTAAAAAGGTATGCACAAGATAAATTCAATAAATTCAATAAACAAGATGTATTAGAAGCCTTATATCACGTTTCAGAAAATCATAAACTTTTAATTATCAGAGAGACAGCCAACTACATTCGAATCAAATTCACGTTAATAATAAATAATTGACCATATCAAAATTTTTATAAAATCAATTGAAACTGATTATTCATATAATTAATGAAAACATTCTTAAAGTATTTAAATACTGTTTGATCTAACGCTTAATCTTCTCTTAAAATATATATTCGGTAATAGTATAAGAATATCATAGTGTATGGAGGATTTTAGGGAATAGACAATGAATTCTTGCATTAACAAGGTAATAGATAATTATTTATTTCGATAATTTCTTATAAATGCTTACGATTACAAAGCAGAATGTTTAGTAATATTCTTATTTCATATACGATACAAATCTATTCTGGAATATATTACTAAAATATATATTATTGCTTCATAAAAAAAATTAATATTTATAGCGCCATTTTAAAAGAGAAATTGTTAAAAAGTGCCATGAAATTTATAATTTTAAATGAAGATGAAATATAAAAATATGACCTTAAAGTTAAATAAAAGAATTTACTGAAAATTATGTTTGGTAACAATAGTCTTTTTTCAGTTAAAAACTATTACAATAAAATTTTATTATTATTTTATACATAACAATGTAGAAGTTTATTTAATGACATGTTTTTAAATTTTTAATTGAAATATTATAAAACGAATCACAAATTTGTTTACAATATTCTATTTTTCTGTTGTAAAAGATACAGTGCAATAAAAATCTATTTGCAAAATAACTGGTTAAGCATGCCAATTATTATCATATATTATTCAATGGAACTAAATGTTATAATATAGTGAAAAAAATATATACAGATATGAATCTGTTATTGAAGCTTAAGCTAAGTAATTGTGTATACATATATTACTTTTTTCGTTTTTCTAGTAGGTAGGTCTATTACATACATATAAATTAAGCTTAACTTCTAATGTAAAACTTTTATGATCATTTACAATTGTATACAGAAACTTTATGCTTGAATAATTTAAATGAAGTAATCATTAATCGAAATGTATAGATACATTAACATGGTTACAGCTACTATTACTACTATTGTTAATATACGTTATTAAATTTGATCAAAATTTGAATAATAACAAGAGCATTGTTTCGAAAAACCTGGAACCGCAACTTAGAACTACAGAATATAATAACAACATAACTTTCATCCATCTTCGTAAATTCGTATAAAACAAGAGGAAGAGTAGCACATAAGTACATCGATAAAACTACTCCTCCCCTCCTTCATCATCATCATCTCTCTCACTGGGTCAATTCGTTGTCGAGTCTCTTCTTTCGCTGTTCGTGTCGAGGGAGCGCGAGCGCCCTCTAGTAGTTGCTAGCTCCTCGAAATATCTTCTGCAATGCTCGCATGAGCAGGCAGGATTCTTTGCCGGGCCGACATGATGACCGGGTTTCCTAAAAGTATTCACGACTCTGCCGAAAATCGATGCTTTTAATATGTGATCCGTTCTTTCACCCTGAGGCGTCGTGAACGGCGACGTCATTCTCGATTGGAGCTTTGAGGGCGTAGGCGAGGGACTTGCCGAACCAAACGGTCCTATTCTATCTCGAAATATCGTAGTGCGAACTTGTTTGATCAGTTCAGCTTGGCTAGTTTCCTGGTCTGTCGTATCTCGGCTTGAGAACGCGTGCTGACTCGTTGTCGTCGTCGTCGTCGTCGTTGTGTTTTCAATAACAGTCGTAGCGTCACCTAGCGGTAGAGTTAATTTGCCTTTAACAATGCTGGTGTTCTCTTCGCTGGATACGAAGCTCCAACCAACCTCTTCAGCGCTGTCCTCGCCTTCGGATTCGGAGGCATCCGGACTGCTTTCTGAAGACCAGCCGGACGGTGGGTTTTTCTCCATATAGTCTTTCATCATTTTACCTTGTAATATGTGTTTGCGTTCGATTTGTGGCGATTTCCAACCTCGTGAACGTTTTGACCACATCGCTTCCATACGTCGGATGCGCTCTCGGTCGACTGAGTCCGCGTACTCGAAGCTATCGCTAGGTGTGATGCTCGACTTGCTGTTTACCAGTGACTCCATATCGGAAACCGTGTCTTTCCAGGAAGTCATCGAGGCGGAATCGTAGTCAGGTATGCCAGCGCTGGATGACGCGGCCGACCATGCGACTGACGACTCAAAGTCACGCATTCTACTGTACGAGCTAAATTGCGAAGGATAGAGCGAGCTGAGCACGTCATCGCTCTCGTAACCTTTGGAACTGGCTAGCGATGGTAGCCTCATAGGTGCATGCCTAAAGCTCTCACAACGCCGTTCGGATGCACGCTTCAGAAACGCTTTTTCATCTTGGAATCCTCTCGGTAAAACGTTAGGTTTGACTTGGGTGTGCGTAACTCGCACGTCCGTGTTCTCAAACACGGTCGCTTGCGTCGCACTATCATCCATGCTGCTCACGGATAACGACTTTTTTATATCTATATCTTCATCGTCGTCGTCGTCGTCGTCGTCTTCGTCCTGCTCATCTTCTTCTTCTTCATCGTTGGGATCGTCGTCGGTGCCCGTGCAGTAAACGTCGATATGCACGGTGCGCTTTCGTTTCTCGGTGTCGTCCTTTGTGTTCGTCGTTGCACTCGTCGCCGTCGTCGCCGTGGACGAATCAGATACCGTCGCCGAGGGCGTGGGGCTCTTCGTACTGGCTGGCGTGGTTCGCGAGAGCCGACCAAACTACGAAGTGTAAGGGAACACGAGTCAAAATTAAAATTTAAAAACCATATATGTTCGTTTATTGAGAGTTTGCATAAGTACTTTGAACTAATACCTATTTAGTTCGAATTTTCATTTGAATGAATATTTCTAATTAATAAAGAAATTCCTTTCCAGAAATAAGTACAAATGCAAATACTCGATAATTGTACGTAATTTATTCCTAGCCAACTTACATTATTATTCTTGAGCTCATCCTTTCCAGAAGAACCGGCGAGAGCCCCGGAAGTGCCCTTCCTTCTGAGCTTGCGTCGTGCCGCAACAGGCGACTGCTTTGCCTCGATGTCTGTCGTTTGCGAAGCCGCGTCCCTACTTATCGTCGTCGCTGTACTCACAGTGGCCACTTTGCTTGCCCCTAACTCACTACCACTCGATGTCGTTACCGTTGTCGTTGTTCGTTCGGACAATCTTGTACAAAAATGCGTAGCGAAGGGACTGCCAATACCACTAGCCGCTTCGGCACAGTCTTCGCATACTTCTGGTACGGTGCTAAACCTGCAGCAGGGTATCGTCGAGAACTGATGTTGTTGTTGCTGTTGGTTCTGTTGGTGCTGCTGATAATAGCTACTCCACGGTCGCGGATATGGTAGCTGTGACGACGGTGGCGGTTGGTTCTGCTGATACGGTCCCAGATGTGTCCCTCTGCCAGCCGACGACAAAACGATGCTATAGGTGCTTTTACAACGTTTGTCACTGGGCTGACGAGACGGTATATTCGAATGCGATTGCGATGACACCTGTTCACTGTTGTAGCCCGAGTCCGAGTAGTTCGGTCTGCTACCCCATCTCGGAAATGGCCTGTACTGCTGAGGCTGCTCATGATGTTGAACGGTGTGTGAATAGGCGGTTCGTGGTATTGTGTGCGACCTGACGGGTATGGAAGACCGCGCAGGTGGTGTCGACGTGAACAGCAGGTTTCCTCGTTGGAAGCCGTACGTTGGGGCCACCACCGTAGGCGGTGGTGGTGCAGGTGTGAAGCTGTACGTCATCCGCACACCTGTAGCCTCAGCCGTCGGTGAGATCGTTGCGCTACGAGTTGCTGCTGTGTCGAGGTTAGGGTTGGTGGATGTAGTGTGGTATTGCTGATCGTCATCCGCACGGTGGATTGTAAACTCTGCGCGAACCGACCAGGGTACGCCGCCTGCTGCTGCATTACTGCTCGAGGGCTGCTCGGTGCTGCTGCTGTTGCTGCTGCCGCTGTTGCTGTTGTCCCGTCCGAACATGCCTCGCGTGGTCACCTGCTACTACTCGCCATCGTTTCTGACTTATCGTGAAATTTGTTTGAGCATTGGTCGGACAAACGAAACGTTGAAGTTTAAATGAAAATTAATCGTTCCGTGTCGGTTTTACGTTCCTAAGCTAGATGGCAATATCATACAATTGTGGGTGAATTCGTTGTGGTATGTTAACTGACTGTCAACGATTAATGTTGCTACATCAGTGGGCACTCTTCATCTAAAATTAATCACCATAACTTTGGAACTGGGTCAAACGGCGAAACTTCGGCTCGGTCTAAACTCGTATGTTCCACTTGACTGAGAAGTAACTTCTCGTTTGTAGGTCGAACTGTGAGTCGATTCAAACTTTAGCAGTAAATCACTCAATTTTTAGGTGGAATTCAGGAGACTACTTCATAAATTTCAGCAGGGAGAATATTAAATCTTCGAATGCAAGAAGAATCTTCGGTTCTATTGCACAATGTCGCTGAACTAAATACACACTACTTCATTTGACTAAACAGTAATTTATTGGCATTAATCGAGCAAAATAGTCACATCAGATTCCAATTACTGAATTTTCTCAGCAGCATGTAACTTTAATCCTCAGTAGCAGCGACTCTTGGCGTTGATCGAGCGCACCGAATTAGCAAGCCACCTCTCGTATCCTATCTCTAGATACTTAGCTTGCCCGATCTAATTACTGTCTTGCACTTTCTTACTTTCTCAATGTTCGATAATTTCGCAAACGATCCCGAACTAAAAAATGCTAAATCCTTGGATGCAAAACTTGACTTCAAGCTTCCAGATTCGCACTTAATTCGGAGACGACGACACAGGCACGCGTGCACGTTCGGACGGAGCAAAGTGGCCACTTCTCGATGAGAGAGAGAGAAAGCTACAACGGGGAACAACCTCCTCCTCCTCCTCCTCCTCCTTCTCTTCTTTGGGCTCTCGCCTCGCGCGTGCGAGCGCAACGTGTGTATAATTAGCGCGACGCGTAAATTTGGAGCGACGACGACGAGCTCCGGTGTCCCCAGAATACCTGGAAGCGCGTCGCCACCTAGAGACTCGGCTTTTTCATAATCGACCGAGTTTCTCCGCTGGTGGCGCGCAGGTATATCTTTATATATACACACTGGCACGCACACGCGAAAGCTTCGTTGTTGCTTTTCGCGCTCCGATTAAACGGGCTGCTGCCGACACTGCTACTGGCCACAGAGTTTGTTGAATCTACGCGGAGATATATAGCGTTTGGTGATTCAAACAAGCGCGTCGTTCCACCCACAGTGCGCGCGCGCGCACGCGTGCTTTAGCGAAGCTATTTTCACTGCGGTGCGTACGCTTACACGCGATTTTACGCTGGATTCTTCGGTTCCGATTTCCCCGCTCACGCGGCTCGCCTTAACTGGCCGCTTGTTACGGTTACCGCTGGGTGGATCCTCGAGATCGCACGTAGCTGTCGTGGTAATTAGCAGTCTGTGATTGGGTGCGGATAGTGATTTATTGGCCGAGTAAACAGAGTGTGGCTGCGCTGGTAGTACGAAGAGGCGCAGGATATTTTTAGAGTATTGGAAGCGTTACTACTGGTGCTAGTGTTGTTGTGACCCGAAAGAAGCTAGGTCGGATGGCCAAGTTACAGACTTCTTTTGCGGCAAAAGTTATCTTCAAAATCAATTGCCTGACGCAACTGTGAAGATAATCAACAGTCTCCGGTCTATCAAGTCTTCAGTGTAATCATTAGTCTTACGCGAATCTCTTGTTGATTTTCAGAATACTGTCTTCGCACTCGTCTCAGTCGTGACGTAATCCCCGGCAACACATGTGCGCCGAATAATCTCTATATTTTGTACTTCATTCAACAACAATACCGTCACTCGACGAATCCGTTCTTCAGTGCCACCCGTTCTAATGACCTTTTTCTCTTCTTCCGGTCTCCACTCTCGATCCTTCCTCTCCTTATCCACCGTCGCCTCGTCGTCTTCGCAAATCGCATTCGGCTCTCCCCTTCGGAATTCCGTTGCACTTGTCGTCGTCGTTGTTGTCGGTGAGCAATCGAAGAATCGTCGTCGCAGTCATTCCACGCGGACGCGCCCTGTGTCTCACCACTTCTTTCTCTCTTTCTTCTTCTTCTTCTTCTCCCCTATCCTTCTTCCTCTTCTTTCTTCCTCTTCGTTTTATCGGTCGCGATCTGCCACTATACAACGTACCGCACGGCTGCTGGCTAGCTTAGATTCTCGTCGTGGACTAAGGCATGCGCGCGCGCGACCCGAAAAGACGTAGGCCGCGCGCAGCGCGTGGCTATTTTGAGAGTGAAAGAGAAAGAGGAAGAGAGAGAGAGGAAGAAAGACGGGAAGGAGAGTGAGAGAACAGAGAGAGATTGCGTGAAATAGATGGTACGATGGTATAGGCGAAGAAAAATTCAATTCGCGACGAGGTCTTTTTATTTAGTGAGTTAAGGTAAATGTGCGTCGATTTGGATTTGCTGGATTTCCGAGTTCAGGAGGACTATGTTATGTTGTTGCATTGCAAGATCAGATGCAAACTTAGAAGAAACGGTTGCCAATTCAAATGGTTACTCAAATGCGTTTGTTATTATAGCCAATTCTTGTATCTACAATTTCATTTTCTTCAGACATTTGCAAAATCTTAACTTAGAAATTTTCTCAAATAAATAACTTAAGCAACTTAATATTTGAATACTGATTATAAATATATGTTCCGAAATTAGAACTTGAATCATATGTTGTTAAATAAAAGTATATCTAACTTAATAGAATAGAATATTTTAAACAATCCAATTCCATATAATTAAAAACAAAAAAAAACAGAAAAACAACTAAGAGTTGTAAATAGAGTTCGTGACAATATGTGCGCATTAATACGGCTTTTATTGACAATCAGCGTACCTACAATAAGTCTGTATGCACAAGTTTTGAATACGAAGAAAATTAATGAAATCGTGTACTCGCGGCGTGCGCGCGCGCGCTCGTAATGACAATGTAAACAACAAACTCATCCAACACGTTCGTCGAGCTAACCGTCGTTTATAAATAAATCCAGAGTCACGCGAAAAAAACGTCATCGAAAACGAAAGCAAACGACAGGGAAAGTCGGTAAAAGAGACGAGGAAAGAAATGCGTATATATACATGCGTCCCAACAAAGCGGATACTGCTTTTTTTCTCCATACCCATCGACGAAAGTGCCGTATCTACGGGTTTTTCTCGTTCTTCCGCCACTACACGATTTGGAAATCGAGGCCGTCATTGCGGATCCCTCCCTCCCGCCAACTTTATGGAAACTACATCGGCTTTTTTCTACTTTAACCAAGCGCGCGCGTCCACTTTCAGCCGTCTAGCCAATAGATTTCAAAGCACGAAACGCGACTCTGCGTAATCCCCGTCGTTACTCACGATATCGACGCGGCTGTCAGGGAGGAATGAGAATAAGAGAGAAAGAGAAAAAGGCAGTACGTGCGGAAGCGGACGGCGAGCTTGATAAAAGGGAGGCGAGAGAGAGAGAAAGCACGGCGCCGCGACGCTTTATCCGAGAGACAGGCGCCTACTCGCATTATCAGTCCGCCCACGCGGGCACGTGCCGCGTCCTTGTCGCCTGGTGGGTGCATGTATAGTACGCGCGTCGATAATAGCACGACGCGCGTTCGGTTGATATATGTGTCGGATCGCGAGCGTCGGCGTTATGTAATTTGATTAGAGCTGAATGGGGGATGATGGTTGTCGCCTCCTCGTGTGAGATGTGTTTGTCGAGCTTTTGTAATAGGAGAATTAGCTAATTCGACTAAAAGCTGTATAAACGAATTATTTGTGGATAATAGAGAAAGGGGGTTGTTTGATTTCACGTGGGCGTTCTTTTTTTTATTGGGAAATTCGTTTGAGAAAGGTAAATGATTTATGGTGCAGAATAAATGCATGCGAATATTTACAAAACTACTCTGTAGGTTGATGTATTACGCAACTGCATGGAGTATATTTTTAAAATACTTCTGATACCGTTATCGGTATCCATTTGACACTTTGTAATCGCATACTTAACAAGCTTTAGCGGCATGACTCTTCCTTTATGATTACGGTGAATCATATGTTAGTTATTCATGTTTATTAAATTTAATTATCTTTGTTTATATATATACTCTTTAAAAATCAATTTCTTTGTGTAGTCCTCTGGCAAAAAATAACAACTGATAAGAAGGGTAATACGTTCATCATTACATAAACTTTTTTATCCCCTTACAAATTTTAACATATTCACGTTTTTCTCCTCTCCTGTTTATCAACAATCATACACACAACATTCATCCATTTCTTACTCCCACGCAAAACGATCAAAGCTATGGAATCACGATTGGCTGTCCCTTTTTATATTATACGTATGTGTGTGTATACATGTGAGAATGAAAAAGAGTCGAGAGATGCTGACGACCTACCTCGGCCAAGGCCTTTTTGTCGGCGACTTTGGCACTTTGAAGAAGACGGATGACGTTCTTGGCGCCCTCCACTACGGCCGCCTCGATCCTGAGCCTGTGACGTAGCTCCTCCACTCGCTCCTCGAGCGCAAGCTCCAGGTTCGGCTCGTATCTGACTGTAAGCACAAAAGGGAAGACGAAAAAAGTTCAATAAAGTTTGATTTTGAATAATAAATGATGTATTGTAGGGGATGAAATTTTCTCTGTGTAGAAAAAAAAGTTTTTCAATTTAATTTCATGGTTATTAATAAATTGATCTGAAAAAGGAACATTATTTTATATGTTAGAGTATTGCGAGGAAATATTACATTTTGGTTATGCAACCTATGGCCTTTTACAAAAATAACACAAATATAAAAAGAGTTCAGATTAGAATTCAGAATTCTCTTTGTAGTTAAGTTTGAAAAGATTTTAAGGTCGAAAGGTCGGACTAAAATTTTAATTGTCATACTATAAAACCGTTGACGGAAAAAATTAATAACAACGTAAAAAAGAAAAAAACTGATTTAAAATTGAAAGTAAAAATAAAAGTTCTCGTTAAAAAATTCATTTCCCTAATCCCTCGGAAATTGGCAATTTTAACGTTTACAGTTTTATATTACAACGTAGAAAATGGAATATTTTCATAAAAAATATCCACGACGTTATTACCAAGCTGAACCGACCATAAAATCTTTTAAGAACTACACGTCTGCATTTAAGCCTCGTAAATCCCAATAAAACCCTGTATATGATGCACCCAAACTTCACGTCTATACATACAATGCGCAGGCATAAACAAAACAGTCGCACCAGTGCTGCCATCTCGAAACTAGCAATCACGAAATAAACCAAAAAAAAAATCACTGTTATTTTTTCCCCTCTGCTATATACATGCGAGGACGCTTTTAACTGCCTACATAGAAGCACGAAAAGAAACGAGGCGAGCTTCCGCTAGCACGAGCACGCGCGCGTGCTTTTTCCGTTTTTCAAAATAGCATCGCAGTTGCTCGGACTGCTTTACGTAAGACAAGCGTCTCCTCGCTATGTCTATTGTTTCGCGTGGGCGAAACGAGGTATCAAAAACAAATAGCGGGCGCGCATGTGTGAGTGTGTGTGCGCGCCGAAGTTTGTTGGCGATGAAAAATTTGTTTTACTGGTTTTTTTCTTAAGTAGGATGGATTCAGGTCGAGTGTTTGGGATTTGTTGGATTGTGGTTAAAGAAAAATGTTTGTGTTTCATTCATAGTCACACGATCAACGAAAGAATTATAAAAAAAATACACAGTATTAAGCGTATATACGAATTTCACGTCAGCTGTATAAAGTATACAAGAAACCAGGAAAACTTCAAAACTATAAATATTTACTTAAGATTTTTTTTTCATTCAAAATCAAACTTTGAATTTTGATTTTCTGTTTAAATTATGTATCCATCTAATCGAATATAAGTTAATTCAAAGAAACTCTCATGCTATTACGGGAAATATTCGAGAGTACTTGGACAAAGAAATTTCAATGAATCCCCGTACCGCGAAAGCAAAGAGTAAAAATGTTTCGTTTTGTGGGTACAAGAGCCGCGCGAAAAGCTCGTCGGGGGAGATACATCCAGAAGCGCTCTTGCGACTGTGCCATCTGGCATCCGCCTCTCGTGCTTACACGATTGCGCAAACCTCGCGCACTTGGCTAGAAGATAATCTCTGGTATTTTTTCGTTTTTTTTTTTTCGTTAAGTAGAAGTCGCAGTTTTCAGAGTTTCATTTAGATTTTTAGATTTTGTTTCGAAAAGTTTGGAAAATCGTATTAAGTATACTAAAAAATACATTTGAATAACGAGTAAATTTTTATAATATAATAGAATATATATTTATTTGTTTTTTTTTTGTTTGCGCTACACTTGAGTTGGTGATGTTTATTTTTATCATTCATTTTTTGATGATAAAAATATTTAAAAAAGTAGTTGCATCAATCAAAATTAAAAATAATTTATACTTGATAATATCATTTAAAGTGCGTCATATATTTCTAAGAATTTCTAACAAACCTATTCCTGGAAAATTACAGAAACAAAGAGTAAAATTTCTTCCATATATAGAAATTACCGAGGATATTACTATAATTTTTTGTAACACTGTAATGTTGAACTTATTTTTTTTTAAATTACCGAGATTAATAATGAAAATTTTCACTGTAAAACAATAGCCATCTATTATCAAAACATCAATTCCACCTTATTATTTCAAACATTTATAATACTTTTAACTAAAGAATTGCTATCTCTGATCTTCAAAATCGTGTCACCTAAATCACAAGCTAATTACACTAATCTTGGCATCTTATACATTGCACAATCAAAACCATAAATACATACGTCACATAGTGCATCATCTATCTTACCTTTGTTGCCGGTCGAGTCACCGTTGGGCGCAGGCGCAGCATCGCGTGCGTGCTGCTGCTCGCGCGCCTGGTTCAGCTTCATTATGCGCATGCGCAGAAACTCGATTTTCGCGCGCGAATCGTCGAGCATCTGCTGGGCTTCCTGCAGCAACTTCTTGTCCCTATGGCCGCTCGACGTCAGGCTTTGAATCATGTTCTCCGCGCCCTGCTTCACCTGCAAGGTGTCAAGGTCAACACGTTAGTTTGCGTGTAATGTATATGTATATGACATGAACGAAAATTCTTAGCGTATGTGTGTGCACGCGCGTGTTTTTTTTTTACGAATGAATGTATGAGTGAAGTTTTTTTTTATCGTATGTGTGAATGAATACATTTTATACATGGAATTCCAAGAGTTTGAATAACATGTATACATACATATGCGATTGTTTTGCAATAAAAAAGTCTGTGTGACGAATGAGCTTGCTAATAGGAAGTTAAATACTGCTTATGAAGTCTGTCGTTACATCACGTGGTTCGTCTAGTTATACATACTTTTACACGTTAATGAAGCCCAAATAGATGTATTTTCCAATTATTCTCAAATTCGGGGTTATTAAATCTTCGCTAATTTTGTAATTTTACCGAAAAACATTATGTAAAGTCGCGAGACCTCGCTCACAAAAAAAGAGACGAACTAAGTATCCGTATATATATATATATATATATATATATATACACGCGTTACTGCAAACGATGAATCAGCTGTTTGCACTGATCGCACCGAGACGCTGAAAAACGCTCGCGTTTCCGTGACTGAGTCTCGAAAAAGGAAACACGCTAACTGGACGTTATATACGCGATGATATATATATATACTTTTTCACACTCTGCACAGACACACATCGATGTGAGTTGTGGTCGTTTCCTTTTTAAGCTCACACGCGCGCGCGAGATAATGAAAACCTTTACTTGCATAATAAGTGGACTGCTTTGAATTATGGTTGTACTGTTATTTGCATTGTTTATGATTATGTGAAAATGATATATGTTTTTAGTGAAATGGAATGGTCATACAGGTGAATTTTAATAATAATGTTCGAGAGAAGTAAATAACAAATGTTATTGATTTTGCGATGACGAGGTTCAGTACATGATTATACATTGCGGACATAATGGTGTTTAAATATTTTCATTTCTATTTTACAGGATAAAAGTATTGAGTTATCTGAGATATACAATATTTTGTATTATGTCCCGTAATGTAATTAAAACTATCAGAAGAACTAAAAGTTTAATTAGAATAAAGAAATGCGATTTAGAAACGTGTAATTCCCTGTTCTCTTAATATGGACTGAGAATTAAAGAAAACAATTTACAGTTTCCTTGAAAATTGATGAAAGTCAACAGACTTACGATACTGTTATATTTCTGACAAAAAATAAGTTATCTAATATTAGAATTAATCATATTGTTAATGTTACGTTCGTCCAAACACATAAACATGTGTAAAAGTTACTCTAAAACATTTACATTCTACCTGTTTCCATTGTTTTACTTCGTTGTAACGATTACCACCTACAAAATTAGTCACAGAGATAAAATATCGCAAGCTAAATATTTACTTTCTTGGGATATGTCGTAGACATTGTTACGCGCTACGCGAGAATAAGTTCATGTTTATGCCAATACACTGGTATCATTTTCTCACTAAGAAAGAAAAAAAAAGAATTATGTTTACGAGCCAATTTTAACACCGAACCCAATGGAAATCCGTCAGAATGGTTAATTTTCGAGCATTAAACGTCACACCAATACGTCATCCTGCCTTTCATGTGATATTTTTAAAGCTCACAAGTAAATAACAGCCGAGAAACATATATAGAAAACGATACAAAACCCATTATCTTGACATTTTTTTTATATATACCACAATGATCAACACCGGAACTGTCGTACTACAGTCGAGGCTACGTATTAATATGCTAATTGTCACGATACCTATCTCTCTATTCCTATATGTCAAGTATACACATCCATCAATCGACCGTTTACCCGTTAAACATTAACAATCGCCAACATATTTAAGCTACATATTTTAAACACACGCGATTCTAAAGCACCACCACGTAAAATATACATATATATCACACAAAAGACGCCAAAAATAGCCTCTTTTTCCCTCCCTTGTGTCCAGCCTGTAACGTACATTTTTTTTTCTTTTTCCACCACTTTATCGACCCTCTCTCTCAAACTGGAAGCCCTTGCGGTTTCGCTCGCGCTCACGTTAAGTCGCCTAAATTGGTACAAGAACTATATACATACATTTTCCGCGCGCGCGCTCGCGAGACATAAAAGCTAGCTTGCAACAACGAGGCCTTGTATAGAACGGAAATGTAGCTCACGATTGAGAGTGCTTAAAAAATGTGTATGCGGTAGTACCATATAACAATCGTATATATATATGTATCAAACTACAAAGGTTGTGCTGCTTTTGAAAGTAGACTCGGGAAATGAATCGTGATGTGGTTTAGGTCAGTGGGAGAAATACAGAGGGTGAGTATATAGTCGAACGTATCGCGTGAATAAACTACCGCACCACGCGGGTTCTATTCGTTCGTGTAACGTTAATTTCCTATGTTTCACTGTATGACTTAACAACACTTCCTGTTCTATATTTACGTCCTTGCATATTAGACATAATGATAAATAAATCCCAATCCTTCACTACATTCCCTCCCACAACTCACAAAATCATAATCAAACTGATCCACATTACACCTTCAACCCCTCCTACAATTATCGCCACCGTTATCACACACTGCGCACCTTTTTCCATATCGACTTAGCCATATCCTCTTCCACCTTCTTAACACACAGTTCCAATAAACTATATATATATTTCCTCTATCCTCAACAACACCACTGCGACATCATGCTACCACCACCTCGACGACACCGTAACGACGATATAATAACGACATCGGTAGGTATTCTCTCACTCTCTCTATCTCCTCTCCCTCGGCCTGTAGCCGCGGAAAGACTGACCGGAGAGAGGTGCTCGGCCGGCCGCTAAACTGATTAGAGGGACGACCGTAGAGTGTGTGTCGACGACACATACACACACATACACGTGATGCCTTCTCGTCGTTGTATACCCTAACACGAGCGTGCGATGTATCGAGCTTTAAATAAATATACAGAGCGCTGATGGTCACCGACACGAGAGAGAGAGTGAGTGAGTCTTTGGGGGTATAGAGTATATAGCAGAGAGATGAACCTTTGTCGGTGCTTCTTTTTTTCGAAACGATGGTATAGGTATATTGGGGTAAGCCGAGCAGAGGTGGTGTATGTGAAGTGGAAAACTAGCGCGCGCAGGTGTGTATATGTGTGTGTGTGTATAATGTTATAAGTGTCAGCTGATTGCGGTCGTGCAGATCTGCGCGGACTCGCGCGCGACGTGTGCATACGTATAAGTGTATTATTGACGTAAGGGCGGAGATGTAAGACTTTAAATGCGTCGCGTGTGTGGGAGTATATATATAGCGCTCACGTGGGAGGGAAATAATTGAGTTTATTAGGATGAATGTCGATATATATGTGTGATATATATGTTGAGAAAAGTATGGAGATACGTGTGTGTGTCGATATATACATATAATATCAAAGATGTGCGCATTATTCGATGAATGGGGGGTGTGTATATTATGTGTAGACAACGCATTTGTAGGTATATAATTTATGGAACTTTGTTTATATACGATTAATGTGTTTCATTCGTTGCGTCAATGTAAGTCACATTGTTCATCACTTGGTAATGGATTATACTACTCCAGACATTGTTGTTTATCATATCATCTATATATTTCCTCTTACGCTATTATGAATACACGCGTACTTCCTCTAACCATTAATCGCATTTTGCTTACTTGTAGTAACGTACATACAAAATAGACTATAATCTACACAGATACACACACATAAACAACGTATACACCAATGCTGAGAGATTATCCGAGCTTATGTGTACGCGAGGATAAACATTATAGAGAGTTACATAAAAAAGAGGGCGTAATTCGAAAAATTCACTACACGCACGAGACAACAGTGTAAGCTATTAATAAATATACTAGCGCAGTGACTTCGAATGATCGAGACCGAGACTTTAAACGGGAACGGAAAAAACGCTAGAAAAGGCGTTAACTGGGCAACGTTGACGTGCGCGAGAAGAGAGGAGGACTTTCGATTCGACGGTCGCCGATCTATTTCCGTACGATTCGAAAGTTAAAAAGAGCGACGCTCGTTGTTTTCGGGGTTTTTTATAGACTGTCCGCTTGGCTATTTCGAGCGATTGTAAGTGAATGTGTGTATGTGTTGTGCGAGAGGGTGATTTTTGCCGGATGCGTCAGCTTGGACGGTTTAGGCTGTAGGGTCATGTTGGTCGGTGGATTTTGGCTTTGGCGTGAGTATGCATGTATGTGGGATCCCCTAGAGGTTCTAAGTTTGGTAATAAAACTTTGTAATGGAGTACGTTATACTGTGACTTATAATTCAGAAGCAATAACAAGGTGCAATGGTGAATATATAATCTCGAAGATCGTTAATTAGTTAAACCTTCGCTCTACGAAGGCTTATACTTATAATAAACCAATTTTTAACTAATTTTTTTACAACGACGAAAAGTGGAAGGAAAAAATCATTCTAATTTTCATCAATTTTCTCATGTTAATGATGAACGATAATGAATCGAATGAAATGCGAAGAGTCAGCTTTAAATTGCTAATCTAGCGAGAATTTTCATTGAATGCCAAAGCTGTCATCGTCGGTATACGCGTATGTGTTTGCCAGCTCGTACCTTCGTTTCGATGTTGAGCTGCTTTTCCAAGGAGAGAAGCCGGAGGTCCGTGAATAGGCCCTCCTGGCTCGGTGAGGACGGACCCGTAGGCGACATTGGAGTATCTGTAACAGAGAAATAAGTTGACGTTTAGTAATTATGCAATAATTAAGAATAATAAAATATATATATATTTTGATTTATGGAAAGAGTTTATACATATATATCTTATATATTATGGAGCAGGATTAGCAGTAAATTTATGTATGATTTAATTCTCAGATTATTACTTTTAATGCTCTTGTTTAGAAGGCAAGAAAACACATTGACGTCACTGGATATTTAAGTTAAGTGCAAAGAAATTGGATTAAATAATAACTTGTTTACTTTAAAAAGCTTCTCTGCGCATTAAAAACTTAAAAGCTTAAACTTTTTTCAATTTTCAAAGTACATCGCATTTTAAAATCTTAGTATTTTTGCAATTATATATGTTGTGATGGAGATTTTAATAACAAAAATTATATTTATTTAGTTTTGATAAAAATTGTTTATGTATGTATATGTTGCTATATTTTATATTATAACTCCAATAACATTGAATAAGTTTCATACGTATTTTTAAGACTATAAGTACGTAAAAAGTGATCTCATTTATTTAGTCATTGTCTCAAGCACCAAAACAAATGAAACTACATACGAATTAGGCTGAAAAACCATTATCCTCCTTTTTGCCGACGTAAGTCTGCTATTGCGTAACGAGCTTAGCGGGTCAATGTCTTACTTTACTCTCAATAAACATCTTCCAATCTATATTCAAAAACTCGGTCCATCGCATCCATTGAATAAATTAATATACATATACAAATCATTCTTATTTTTTACTATCTCCCTTAACGTATAAATAACAATCTACGAATGAATCATACCAGAATTGCTTTAGTATTCGCAACAACTATCAACCCACTTCACAGAATTCCCGCCGATGCGCACTACAGTAGCACACAGTCTCACTGAACCAGAAACTCTTCTGTGCGAAAATCCCACACGCGAGCGAAAAAAACTCCGTCGCACCGATAGAAGGGGGGCCCATTAATTAGAAAGAAAAGCAAGCGCGTCTCGTGGCTTCCGTTTTCACTGACAAAGGGAACAACAATGCGAAAAAGATGTGTTTTCCCCTGTTTTTTCGGTGGCGCCCTCCGCTCGCAGTACAATGAATTTTCTCTCTCTCGTCGTGGGATATAACACGCGTACACGCAGTCATATATACCGAATTGTGTTTGGATGTCGTCGACGGAAAAGGACTTTTGTTTAGGCCCCGAGGATGTGACGAAAGAGCTGTGCGATGGGCTTCCTGATAGTGGCAATATAATGATAATGAGAGTCGTCGCTGGCTGGTTTTGTGCGATGAAAATGCAAGATTTTCCGAAAGCGTGCGCGAGGATAAGTGGAGCGCGACGTGGTCGCGAAGAGTCGAGAGTAGAGTGATTTAATTTGATCCGTGTAATTTTTTTTCCGTTGTTGTTGCTGTTGAAATAGTTTGTTTAGGATAGGAGGATAAAAGACAGATGGTTGTAAAAATGACGTTATATTTATCTTAATTTATCACTGTCCAATAATCGTTAAAACGTCTTTTTATCGTATACGCGAAAGATCAATGCGGTGGAAGGAAAAAAAAGCAGGCTGAAAAAAGCATGTTTCCTAAATTAATGAGACTTTTCAATCAGTTAACAATTCATTCCTGTCACATAAAAAGCGCACAGTCGTCAAATAATTTACACAAACGGCCAATTTATCATTCACGATACGAAAAATCGAATATTCATGATTCTCATATAGTTTCGTTCTGCAAATTTTGTTTTTTTTTTTTCAAATCTTCTTAACGCGAAATTTCTCCTTACAGCAAAGCATTTATCGTTAGGTATATATACGAACAAAAACATCAAGTCTTTCCTTTAATAAAAAAAATAACAACAACCGCTTCAACCCACCTAAACCTCCGGATCACACGGTGACCACTGGCCCATGTACTCTCCTCGCTCTCATTAAAACCGATGACAAAAGCGCGTCGATTCCCAAACGGCTAACCCACACACATTTGTACGTACACGCAACAGCGAAACCCATCACACGCGCGTATACACCAACAACAAAAAAAAAGCCGCGCCGCGCACGCGCAGCAGCCTCAGTAATTGCTCGGAGTTCCGGAACCGCCGCCGTCATAATCGTAATTGCGCCGCCACCGACGCGCTTCTCATGCTATGCGCATAGGGTTTTGTATACGTGTGTGCACGCGCGTGAGAGAGAGAAAGAGGCTCGCGTTTCCTAACGATGACACGAGCACAATTAGACAGGAACGGGGGGAGAGGGAGAGAGACACGCGGTGATGCGTTTTGCGAGTGTTTTTTTTTCGTTTTCTCGTATGTATGTGTGTGTGAGAGCGTCGATGGGTGATGATAGTCGATCGTAGTATAGGGAGAAGGGATGATGTTTGTGAAGGATCGGGTGGTGGTGGACTATACGCGTGTTTACTATCGTAAATTGCTGCTTGTTCGATGATGTATATGCAGGGTTTTTAAAATAAGATAGCGATGGGAGAGCTGTTTTTGATACAGTTAGAGCTGTTTTGTGTGTGATCATAATTTTTTGTTGTTGTATTTAGTATAAATTAAATAAGTATTAACATCGAATTTTAATTTTTATCGTGTATATTTATTAATTATTTTGGTTGCCTATGTTGTGACTTTTCGATGACCCATTTCGAAAATGTTATAATATAAAATAAAATATGCAAAATAATACACATAACTATCAAGACTTGCGAAAAAAATGCTCTAAAAAATGTCTGATGCACTCGTCACAATTTAAGATATATGCTAAATTTTTTTTGTTATTATTATACACATCTAAAAAAATTTGACATCCCGAAATATATTTTTCGTTCTGTTTACATTCCAACAAACTCCGGCATCCAATACCATCCATATTATACCAACACTCGTAGTTACAATTCACGAAACAAAATTAAAAAGAAGAAGAACGTCGCTCCCAACAGACAGAATCTTCAGTTTTACGACCAAATTCCCCGCGTCATCGATACAAAAAACACACTCGACGCGCGCTTCTCTCGCGAACCGGACCGAGAAAATAGAAAACGAAAAATCGATTGATCTCGCGCGCGGTGAAAAACCACGAAGAAAGGTGAAAGTGGCTATGAACAACAAGTCCTTCGTACGGATCCACGCGAGAAATCGCCTATTTATATATATTCTTCTCTCTATGTCTTAAGTTAGAAAAAAGAGCGGAAAACGATATATACACGCGTATAACCGGCGTGCGAAAAGAAGTAGAAGAAGAGAACGGAAAGATAAGTGCGGTAATAACGGTTTTCCGCTGTCGGCATCAGCGCGGCGACGAATCGCGGTCAATCGATTGACCGATTGATCGCGCGAACAAGAGCGAGTAGAGAGATAACGCGGCGAAAGTCGAGAGCAAGAGAGAGAGAGAGAGATGATATGTCGTTCGGGTAAGATGATGATGATGATGGCAATGCGTGCGAATGAGCGCGGATTTTCAAGGCTCTGCGCCGACGTAGAGGAAATTGATTGGGAAGTCGTTGGGAGATTGCGGGGAATTGATTTGCTGATGCGGATGAAAGGCGGACTGCGCGAAGAGGGAATGAAGAGAGGAGTGGCGCGGATTAGATGATCTCGCTAAAAGGTTCGAATATTTCAAGAGTGATTGGAATCTATTTTCAGTATACTTGTGGATGATGTTGGGTTCGGTCGTTTTTCTTTAACATTTTGTAGAAAGTATCTTTTGTTTTAAGTGTTTAATGAGATATCTTGATGTACAAGGCAATTATACTGACTTTTTAAGTAAAATGTAAATGGATTAAATAAATCTTAACTTAAAGCACGAAAATTCATATATAGTTATATATATTTTACCGATGGTTTAAGTTTAATATAAATATGTGACACGACAGTTCATAAGATTTTTCCATCATCAACTTCTAAAGTACTCACAACATCCCTTCTTCGTAACTTTCACCAGGGGTAAATTTCTTTCTACCTTCGTTGGCAGCCGACCATATTCTCAGTAATAAATCAACAACAGGCGTGCGCCTGCGCGATCACATACGTCTAGTAGAAAAAGAAACAAAACCTTCGCGCGTACACAACACACGAGAAGAAGGTTACGCGGCTTCTCTCAATGGCGCCACTTCGATTTCCAATTGGCGACGTATAGACGTACACTCATGTTCCAGCCGAACGGCGCACGTGTGTTTGTGTATATAGGTATATACACGTATGAAGGTACCGCATTATCATCATTATATAGATTTTCCGCGACATGCTAGCCACACGTGCATAGCGTGATTGTTTTCCGTGTATCGGGGTAAAAGGATGGCGTGGTTGAGGTTTAGGATGCAAAGTGCGATGATGGTGTGGAAGATCATGCATGCGGAAGTTTGAAAGTATCTTCGTGTATCAGAACGTTGTAAGCGAGTTGGTCGATGAACATTTGAAAAATATGAATTGTATGAAAAAATGTTACTATTTTTTTTAATTCATGAGTTATTGAACTATAGTTGAACTCAAATGAATTTTGTACGTCTCAATGTATCGATTTGATCTAATTATATATTATTATTAATAGCGTATTTAATACTTAATAATTATACGATAAGATCTGTTTGTATAACATTTATTTTGACGGGCGGTTCGAAGCGCACAATTTTAAAATTATATTATGTATCATTAAGCTCTGAATTAGTATAGGCATAGAAAATATTCTTGCATAAAGTATCAGCCTCATGTACTACAATAAACTTTAATTACACAATATTATTATTCAACGTTATATCTATGAATCATATCAAAATAATTTTAACGTCCATTAAGCTGATTAATAGAAGTTTTAAACCATAATTATACTATTAAAATACACGATACGCATTGTTGCTTCGATATATACATTTTTCTTGCATCTCCTCCGTATATATGCATTAAATTTATTAACACTTGAAAGTTACTCAACAAACGTATCATTACAAAATTAATGTCATTGATAAAATCTAATTCAAGCTCCTTTCCAAGTAATTTCTCATCCTTTCAAAATGAAACACTGCCAACGTACCGCCCACACCACCAACTTTTTCTATTTTACAACTCAACTAACCGCATCCCACGCACACAATCCACCGAAAAGAAAATCTTCTCTCTGCTCTGCTTTACTAAAACTCTCTAGACCCTCGAGTACATCGATCCTCTTTCCCTCTCTATATATACACAGGCGATTCAATGGAGCCTCAAGTGCAGTAGCAGCAGCGCAGTCCTGACAAAAGAAGAAATACCGGAGCCAGTCGTCTATGACTTACGTATACGTAGTGGCCTGCGGTGGGCGGATGGATAGGTTTTTCAGAGGAGCCCTCGTGAACAGACGAAAGGAGAAGGTGGAGGAGGTTTCAAAGACGTGGGTGGTGAAAAAGGGGGAGGCGGAGAAGGTTTTCCGAAGGGTGGTGTGTGTATTTTTAGGATTTTTACGGGTATAGAGGTGAAGGAGGAGATTTTGTAAGGTTATGAAAAGAAGGGTACATGAGAGAAGTGACTCGTGTAAGTTTTTTTAATCAAATATATGAAATTATCGAGAAAATTCAGTATTACGGTTTTTTTATTATTATAAAAATTATATTTGCTTAATTTATATTTTTATTTGAATAAGATTATTCTTAATTTCACATAAGTAAAGAGAAACAATTTCGTATACATTTAAAAAAAGTCACGGTACAGAACTGTTGATCCACAATAGAACTGTTAAATTTATTTAAGTTATTGTTGCTTGTTGAAACTAATTGTATATTATTTCTATACCATATACTGCAAGAAAGTAAAACTGTTGCCCCGGGGATATGGAATTTGTAGAATTCATAAATACAAAATCAATGCGGCAGCAGTTATTTTTCAAGGTGTAGTTATGATGTGGTAGTTGCAAGTAGGTCGAGTAATGTTTCTTTTGAGTCAGCGGTGGAACAACGCGTAAATTGTTAGTAGTAGAGGTAGTAGAGGTAGTTTCTTAGTTTTCTAGATCACATATACGTATAACCAAACGTTTGAAAATACAAATCCTATAGAGTCGAAGATGGTCTTTGAAATAATAAAGCATGTGTTTGGAAAATCACACGTGATACTTGTTGAACATTCCTTCTACTTCTTTCGAACGTTCATTCGGAAAAATATTTTGAATTGAAACAAAAAATATATGTGATGTTTTGATTTCTCTAATTCAAACTCGTTTGTAATTTTTTTTACCGAAAGAAACCTACAAATTCAACGCTGCTTAACAGTTAACAACATTACTAAACTAAAACTAAAACAACGTTTAAATCTAATACAATATCCAAATTCGTAACATATTAAGCTCGTAAAAACCATTCTATATAGACTACAAAACCAACACTTCACAATAACCTACACACGCACGTGCTCACCCAAACAAAAAAAAACCAGTTTAACAACTACATATATCTCCCAAAACCCACCATTAGCACTGACTATACCCACACCGAAGAAAAAAAAAAGAAGAAATTCCCCATCCACCGCGATGCGACACTTTTTTGCATCACAATACGCACGCGCCGAAAAAAACAATACGGAACGGCGTAAAAAAGACGACGCGCACGTGCGTGCTTATACTTATATATACGCTCGCGAGAGTTCAACGACACGGTAATCGCATGCGCGCGCCTCTCCTCACTGAATTTTCGCGATCGGCTGGGGAGATTTTTTTTTTTTTTTTTTTTGTTCGAGCTGACTGCCCTTCCTCTTCTTCTTAACCAACGCCGATGCGCTAATTGGGACTTACATTGTAATTGAGCGCGTTATGGTTGGCTTAGAAAGGAGCGTTTTTTTTTTAAGCGAAGGGGGATATCGAAGGTACACGAGTTTATAAATAAATGATGGGTGGTAAGTGCGATGGTGTGTATAAAAATTATGTGGGTTTGGGGGAATTTTTATTATGTATATTTATATATATGATAACATTATAATATAATTAGATTTTTAAAACCGACGATATATTTTTTAATTTTCTTCTAAGTATATGCAAAACACCTCATTATATCGAACATTATAGTCTCGCAGGCGATTGCAGAACTACTGAACTAGATTACAATACCGTATACGCATCAGCGCATAACAGTTAAACTCGCTCCCGTCGAATATATCGGAAAATATTACTTACGACGCGCAATATCTCTTCCCTCATCTAAATTAAAAATCCCCTCCATCTTTCTCCCTGTAACGCATCTACTCGTACAACAACGGTATACAACAAAACCGTATATATAACACGCCGTTCTACTATACACAAAACTTTATATATACATTGTCTCGCGAATAAATAATCGTTTACCGTTCACTTACACGCGCGCCCCATAATATCACGCTCATCTTTTTAATTGTTGCTCGCACGCGTGCGAGAGAAAAAAAGAGAGCATATAATTAGACGAGATAGAGGATAGAGATCGATCGATTGATTCTCTCTCGTACACCACACACGCGAGTTTAGCTGTGAACTAAACTTTGTGGAAAGCGGTATAGGAGCACGAGAGTGAGTCGATTTCGCGTGCTCGTGCTGCCTCTCCGGCTTAACGTAAGTAATTACTCGTATCTCGCAAATTGATTTTCAGTTTGCGCTTTGGAGCGAAGTGCGCATCGAGAGATGGAGAGTCAGAGATCTTTGCTTCTTTACCTCTGATGAGGTGATTAAAGTGAAGCATTTATTGAGAAAAATTGTGTAGATTGATTTAGATACCGAGCGATTATGTACGCGCGTAATACGTGCGCTGATATGGTTTTTCTTTTATTTTCACACGTACAAATGGAGTTAGAATCTATAAATAAACGTAGTAATAAGTTTTCAAGTTCAAGCTATTTTATTTACAGTAAAAAAGACTGATTTTTCCCGCTATCGTAAAATACTAAACAATTGAATGGAAAAACTGTAATTTACCCTATCTATCTATTATACTCATATAGTTGAACTGTGTGTCTAGCACGACCTACACACACATACTGCACATCCAGACTCAACGGAAGTAAACGAGGACGAGAAAAAAAAACGCCAGCAGAGCAAGCAGCAGCAACAGCAGTAAAAACTAAACAGCAATTGAAACACAAACGAGGAAGATGAAGAGCTGCCTATATACGTATAAGCGTCACGATTTCAGGGTCAGCGTATATATATATATATAAACGACGCTGAGCGTATATACTCTTCCGATCGAGCTAATTTTTTGTTTCATCTTCTCAACGACCCCGAGTCTCTTGCATGCGCTCTCTTTCAACGAGACGAAGACGACGCCGACGAGGAGGAGAGTTAATTGCCCGATCGCGTCGCGCGACGCGTCATTAGGCAGATTATACGTTTTTGCTATTATTTGCATAATTCGCGCGACGTGCACGCACACGGTAGTAGTTGTATATAGGAAGCTATATATGATGGAAATTGTGCGGTTGCTCTCTTGTGAGTTGATGCGAATTTTTATTTTAGATTTCAACGACCGACGTATGGTATATTCAATGTATAGCTGCGTGCGTGATAATAAGGAAGTGTGGGATTTCGATGTGTGTGGTTTTATTGTTATAAGGAAAAATTACCTACAAAGATGGTTTGTTAAGTGCAAAAGTATCGAGCTGTTTTTTCTGACGTAAAATGTCATTATATATAGTCACTATTATATATACACGTTAAGAAGGAAATAATGAGAAATAATAAACGTGTTATAAATATTTTTATCGATGCCACTGCTCTTTTAATGACACTTTTCGCTTGTAGCAAAATATTTTTCACTACACTTAATTCGTTATTAACTCTGATGGGAGAGGTGGGGGGGGGGGGTGAACTACTTCATACAGTTAATCAAGACTACAACGTAAAAGAAAAGCAGAACACCGTCTCCATCACAATAACCATTTCTGTTGCCTACAGCAAGCAGCAACAACCTCAGCTCAAAGCTCATGGCAGCAGCAGCGCCATTATTTAGCGTAACAAGTCTATCCCGCTAATGATGAGATTGAATTTGCATTTCTATTTCGTCATTATAGAGCGAGCGCGCGCCGTTAAACTTTACGATCGCGAGTGTGCACCGGTAGCGCACACACACACACACACACACACACGTCGTCTCGTTATATTGTCCTTATTGCAGCGAGAGAGTATAGTAGGCAAGCGATTAAAAAGATTGGTTGAGACGCGAGGGGCAAGTATGTAAATTGGTATTGGCTAGCAATCGGAGGTCTCGTCGTCATTATGGCGAGCTTTGAAGAGAGAGAGAGAGTTTTCAACGAGGGAAAATCGTCGTTCGTGTGAGATGATTTTTCATGTCGTGTGTGATTTTATGGTGACGAGGTGGAATTGAGTCGACGTCGCGAGTTGTTTTCTTCTAATTAGTGTACTGTGGTTACTCGTAAATAAATAATACGTGGGTTTAAGATAAAAGATTTCCAAGAGAATCGTAAGATATAAAAAATAAAGGAAAAATCTCTCGTGGTTATATAGTATCGAGAAATCATCGTGGATTCGCATTCGTATCGAATTTTCATAAATCATCGTAACAGTAAAAACTATAAACTGGTTTAGTTCATCTAAAGCGAACAAAAAAACCATGATAAGGAAATAATTTTCCCAGAACTTGTCAATATTCAGATCCATAACTATACAAGAAACGTATATCAATACCAATAACTATATATAAAACTCTTTATCAACCACCATTATTCATCATTCAATTCATTAAGGTGACTCTGGCGGTTTTTTAAAAACATAAGAATCTAAAAACAAAAATCCTAATCGAAATAGTTTGTCCCGAATAGAGTCACCGACTAAATGGAAAAGGAAAAAAATATTAAAATTCGTTGAAATTCGTATTTTTAATACAGACTCTTATGGGAGAAGAACAATATTTAAGTATTAATTTTCCTATTGTGAGTTGAAAACACATAAGTCCTTCAAAAATAAACGTGCAAATAATTGTTTATTATCTATAGTTTAGAATGGTATGTTGAAATGTGATGATCACCGACCAAATTTTCAAGAAATCTTTATGCATAAAATAAAAAAACTATTCTTACTATGTATAACATACACTAGCAGGGCCGTAGCATTTGGCCAGTATTAATGAATAACATTCTTATTTTTAACGTTGCCGGATGCTCAAATGGTTAAGAATACCTTACAACTTGTCATTAACTAAATTTTATCACAATTTCATCGATTCTTTAAGTAAAAATGCAATGCACCCTAAAAGCCCCCCCCCCCCCTCCATGATACGGCCCAGCGCGCCGGAGCTACCTTAACTCAATCCAATCCTTCCCAAAAAAAGCCGTGCGGCAAGATGCATCGTTATCTACCACTTAGCTCGTGCAGCACACTTGCGTCAGCTGCAACGAGAAAGAGTCGGAGACGCGTCTTTGTTACGCGTGCGCGGCAGCAACGCTTATTATGTATAACGAGGTTTATCTCGCGCGCGTCGACCGGCGAGTTGTGTCTACGCGCTCATACGAGGTCGTGTTGCTGTATGCGGTTACTTATAATGTGGGAGCGAGACGCGGGGGGAAAGTTTTGTAAGATAAGAGTCGGTTGTTTTCGTATAGATGGTATTGGATGATGGGGGGTTGTGGTGGGTTTGTGTAAGTTATATAAGGGATGATTTGTTTTTGGTACGACAAGTCATTGGCTTCTAATTTAGTTTAGGTATTATTAGAACAAATTTTAATTGGAAGTTATTCTTAGTGCATACATCAATAGGTTTATATATATTATATTTGACTCGTTATACTATATTTACTATCTATTATAATAAATCAAAAAAATGGAATTTTAGTTATATAAATATATCTTTATCGACATTATATAACGCAGTAAAACACTTATACACGGTGTATCTTGAACTAGTGTCGATGAAAATCATGTCCAAAAATAAATAATAGCAACGAAGTCAGTACAACCTAAACGTCAGAGGCTGACGAATTTCCAAAAACCACTGAGCTATACGCAGCCAACTTTTGAATTTCGTAACTGCCGCACTGACTCAACAACGCAGAATACATATTATAGACTTCCATATCATCCACGAAACCTTTTCCTGCAAAATTACCCCTCAACACAACTTCCATCACATCAACACTAAAAAGCTTTTAATTTCTCCTATACAAAACTGATATGTAAGCTCCGGCTACTGACAATAAACCCATGCAGCGCATTGTCCACAATTACACTCTCACAGCTTTCAGTACCACCATGCGCAAAGTCTACGTCAAAAAACAAAGAAATAATAACAAACGCACGCTACAACATCAAAGGCACAATGTAGGCACTTTTGCCGAGTGATTTATCCATTGACCGGTTCATAGTCCGACTAATAAGACGAATAATACAAGAGTAAGAGGGAGAATCGCGCACGCCGTTATTTTGTCTCGCGCCGCACAGCTTCGCGTATACGCGTCGACTTTCGCGGAAACGATAACGTCTTGTGGCATAAGCGAGAGCTTTTGCACTCTCTCGAAAGCTTTAGTTACCGTATGTATATAATTGCAGTGGTTTATTCCACGAATAGGCCGTTAGATTTTGAACTGAATATGGAGCCGTGCAATGTGATTTTTGGAAAATTTTCTTAATTTCGAAAAATTACGGTTCAAGGAAATGATTATAGGGATAACGAGGGAGAGAGTATCTTGTTGTAACTTTGGATTTCTATGTGTTTTATCTGGTAGATAAAAAATTGCATGGTTTAATGACGAAATAAAGTTTGTTATTTATGATGCGCGCGCGCATGCGAAGATCGAGAAATGCTTCGTTCGCGATGAATCGAAAGAGATATAAAATTTTATGATTACGACGTTGGATATATGTATATGTATTTTTTTTTACGATTTTATAAATTTCAATGAAAATCACTTGATAAAGACGTTGACGCGCGTGATGTAGTTTTTTAAAATGAACTTTTTATCTCTATAGACAACGAAGTTTTTCAGGTCATAATTGGAATTCTATTAAGTTCTCTTCAGTCGTGAATTACAGCATATGTCCATAATGTAATATTAATTTACACCAGTATAAAAGCTTATCTTATCCATGCCCCGTGTACTCGAGTCTACATAAAAAAAAAAGAAAAATAGAAAATATCACAGAACTTTAACACATTTTGAAACTCAATAAAACAACATATATAAATAAATATACATAAAATATCCACGTGTAAAATAAATTTCTTCAATCGACGAAGAACAACGAAACTTTTCACTTCTCAGTCTGCGCACTCCAGGCATCCTACACCAACATCAAATATTATAATAAATCCCAAACGAGAAAACACAACCATATACATAAAGCCAACAGCAGGGTACCTATGCCACAACCGCACTCGCACCTAATTTCCGGCGTCCCTCCAATCCTTCTACATACATACATACACATACATCTACACTCGTCCGTAACAGTACTCGCTCTCTCATCTCTCTTTTTCTCTCTCTCTCTCGCACGCGCGCGCGATTGTACATGTATCAGCTGGCTCTGCTCTCGCATGGAAGACGATCCCCCTCGTGAGTCAGCTAACGCGAGCTGTGCCATACGAGCAGCAGCAGCAACGACAACGATGATGATGATAATGATGATGATGACGACGATGACGGCAACGGAATTCTGTCTCTCTCGCGAGCGCGTGAACGCGAGGATGAGTCATACACTGATGGGAGAGAGAGACACACACGCGCGCGCGTAACAGTCAAAGGGAACGTTATATGCCCGTGCGCGCGTATACACGCGCTATACGCATGCAAATGAACGCAAGCGAGCAAGCGAGCCTTGGAGTGCTAATGAACGATTATTCTACGAAGAGAATATGTATATATGTGTGTGTGTGTGGATGTCGAACAGCTGATCAGTGTGTCCCAATGGTATAATGGGCTGCGTTGTTGGTTGTTATAGGCGATTGTTCACGTAGACGCGGGTATATATATGAGGTTTTGGAGAAAATGGGTTGGATCCCTACGATTGTAACAGGAGGTGAAGAGATAATGTAGATTTGTAGAGTGTAAAGTGAAAAAATTATTCGAATACTATAGTAAATTTATGAATATTGTGAAAAAACTTTAATTCTGACGTTGGTTTATTTACGTTGGAAAAATTCATTTACCCAAGTAACACTGACACAATAAAACAATGTATTGTAAATTACTGTCAAAACCGTCAAATGTATATATATACATATATATATCTTCTTCGCTATACAAACGCTTGATAAAGGAAACGTTAATTAAGCCGCAGTGATAAGAGAAAGATAACTCGCGTGGCCGACATAAAAATCGATCTCATTCACTCACTCACTCACTCTCATTCGAATTTTTCTTTTTAACTAAAATCAAACGCGTCATTTCCTGTCAGCCTATCGCGTGCTGTATGTGTGCGTGCGTGCGTGCTATCGGCCAATGAAATTCCATTCAATTGTACGGGGTGGGGGGGAGCTCTCCCCTTTCTCTTAATACACTTTTGCGAATCAATATTGACTATTGAGAGTCCATTCAGCGCAGGAGTCAATCGTGAGCCACTGCTGCGAGAGTTCCCCTATATGACAATCGACACGCACGGCTACGACGACGACGACGACGGTGGTGGTGGTGATGGTAGTGGCGAATACATGTATAGAGGAAGAAAGAGAGGCGAGGCTCGCAATGCGCATCGGACGGTTCGAGAGAGAGAGAGAGAGCAAATGGACTCGATTAAAATAGATTCGAATGTTTTCATCGGGTGCTTGGTGTATGAGAGAGAAAGAAAGAGAGACGTATATAGTGTATAGGAGTGTGCGACTTTTTTGTAATATGATTGAATTCAACTGTGAGGAAAGTTGTGTGGTGACATTGGGTTGAAAATTTTTTAAGTACTTTTATTGAAAAAGTCTCTTTATGTTGTGTTTTCATACTAGAATGTTATTATTATATGAAGTGTTATGAAGATGATAGTTATAAGAAAATGATATTTTAGGATATCACAGCTCAGAATCTATTTTAGCTACGAAATTAAACCCACAGCTTGTTTTTTTTCGTCACTTCAGATATATTGCTATACGCTGCTCCACTATAATTTCGAAATTCCGTTACGTGAAAGAAAATAACTGATTAGAAAAAATTTCTTTTTTGTAAAAATGTTTTTTGTAATTCTTTGTCTTTATTTAACAATTCTATTCTATTACATATTAATTTTTAACAAATTTTAACTATTTCATTCATTTAAACTATATTCACATTTAAAAGCGTTTCATAACAACCTATCCAATTTAAAATCTACATAAAAACTCGAATGCTACCTTATACACTTCGTCATCTTCTATCCCCAACCAACCACGCAAAACTCAGTCTCGATTCCCGCGCTTCTCTCTCTATCTCTTCCCACCTCCCTATGACAACAAACTCCTCCTCGCAAACATCCCCCCGTTGAGTCATAAAATCCCAAAAAAAAACAACACCATCACCACCACCACCGCGCGACACACCTGCATTCGCGAGCGCACGCCAAGTCAAACATCCTCTCCTATCTCATCTAACATACACACACGTTTGTACACACGTACATCGCAATTAAGCAAATGAGGAAAGAAGAAGAAGAAGAAGAAGAAACTTCTAAGCCTATATAATGTGCGGACCACCTCGCGTGTCTTATTATAGCTCAATCGACCACTGATAGTCACTTCTTCGTGTGTACGCAGCTTTCTTTTCTATTTCTCTCTGTTATTTTTTTTTCGTGTGTAGCGACGCGCCCCTCCGGATGCACGTAATACTAGCCTGGATGCGCTCAATAAGGCCGGGCTGTGCTTCCGGACCCCGTGCCGGACGACGACCGCGGCGACGTGCGAGTGTGTGTATATATGTATATGCAGTGCGAGAGTTATATGGTGATGCGAGGTGCGAGAGAAAGAGGAGAAGGGTTAGGTTTGCCATGTGTCACGGTGGTTAGGCTTTGTTTGATTATAAGTTAGAGAATTTTCGGGATTGAGGTAGTGTGGTTGATGTAGTGTTGGAATATAGTGAGTAGGATACGTTTTTGTTATTCTCCTTGAATGTTTTATTCTTTTAATTAGCACATTTCGTTAGATGGTTTTTGCAACATTGTTGATACTGGATGACAACGATTCTTAGGGAAATGAAAAAAACATATGAAATTCTGTGCGAAAATTTGTGTTGGCTTCAATATCTCTGTAGGAAGGAATTATACCGCTTTGAGAAAAAATATTTCTTTTTTTTTTAAATTACTGTAATCCCTCACTGACAGTAAGAACATAAATATTGATCAAACTATCAAGTGCAATTTCCCATGATTTCATTTATTAACATTACAGTATGGTTTTTATCACGTTGCATGAATCTCGAGCTGTTATACCGTTACCTCATCTACATTCTTGTACTGGTAACAAAATGCTTTATTATTTGCACCTTTGAATTGAGTTTTTTTTTTTTGAAGATTACAACTAATTTTAATTTATAATTTTAGATCGCCATTGTGTTATTTGTGCTAAAACCATTTTCTATATATATATACACAACGGCTCGTGCGCAAAAAAAAACCTGAGTCGAGGGCAGACACCTTGATGCATTGCAATAGCCATTAAAAGAAACTTTGCGGTTAACGGCATGGAAAAAAGAGATTAGTTGCAGTGACCGTTAAGACGTTCTCTAACTAGATAATTGCTCGGCACAAATGAAAAGCAGAAAATGTAACTGAATTTCACGTTCTATCAGGACGACTGCGCTTTTTATCAAACGTGACGAATGCGTGACGAATGTTTAATTGAATTCGATGTTTTTCAAGTTAAATATTGTATTCACATAAAATACTTCAACTTTATCTCTACAATATAAGATTACATATATATTTGTAAGAAAGTTTATGTAAAATATTACAATCTAATTACCACGTACGCCCATATAATTTAAATTATAAATGCGTATATATAGTTTATTTAAATTATAAATTTAAATAAACTATAAATGCGCACTATTTCTACAACACCTCATTGCAAATATGCGTAAAAACCATCTACAATTAAATTATTCAACAAAAGAATTCTGCAACAATACCTTACAAGCACTCTTTGCATCTGACACCCCTGAAGCATAACGACTGCAAATACTTCACAGAGAACGAGAGCATATATACATCGCGTTTGCGTACTATTCCCCCCCTTTTATATCGCATCAGCACCTCTTTCTCTCCTTGCTATGATAATCAGAAAAAAAAGAAGCTCCGCGAAGAAAAGGTGCACGCGCAATTGCTCAACAATTCGATAATTCAATAATAATCGAGTATAATTCTGCGCGCGCCGAGGCTCGGGCGTACAAAGGAGTCCTCGTCGGCGCAATAAATGATTGGCCGTCCAATTAACTCTGAAAAGAAACCGGCGGGCCGGAAGCACGCGGAAGAGAGAGAGAAAAAAACGTCGCGGTGCACGAATCCGACGTGTATACTTATTTAAGCAAATAACGCAGCTTGTAAAATTATTGAAACGAAGAGTGTGAAGCGTGATAAATGTAGTGAATAAATATAGCAAGAAGATTAAAAATATACCGTTATGTAAATGTTATATTTACGTATTTTAGGATGACCCTAAACTTAAACTACTAATTCGTAGTAAAAGATCATTAATTATTCTCCAGCCAAAATGAAACTACTAAAACACAAATTATTACATAAAAACTGTACGGGCACTTTAATGTATATATACGAAATCATGTAACGTACACCGACAATTCCGAAAAGCACTGACACGTTACATCACGAAAGCCGTGCGTATACTTTGCGATATTTAAAAAAAAATCGTGTCGCGCGCGCACGGCGTATTGAATGACGGCGGCGCATATTATACGCATATACACATGCCCGAGTCTGCGAAAGGGAAGGTGTACACACACATGCACATATGCGCGGGCGGACGGGGGCCGGAATTTTCAGCACGTGGGTTATTCAAGTTCATTCGTAATACGATACTGCTTCTGGCAAATTGCGCGAAAATCGTCGCCCCGCGCGCGCGTTTTGCAGAGATCACCTCGTCGTCTCTATTTTTGCGCCGAATAACACGTTTCCTCTGACTTATATATATATATACTTTTTTTTTGCCCCGACGTTTTTCTCCTTCCGCCGGGCGCGAGTATAAATAGAGCGTAGTAAATAGGGAAATAGCTCGGATTGATGAATGAAAAGTGTAAGTGTACGATTTATATATGGTATCTTGTTTTTTTGGTATATGTTTACCGTTGTGTGTAAGGTTCGCAAAGGGTGATGTTTGTTTGACGATAGGCATATTTGACGTTTGTACTAGTTTACTTTATTTGTACGATTGAAATAGTTTTCGTTGAATTTTGAAAAGTATCTTAACTACTGAAAAGTATCAATTTACATAGTAAAAATTGCCAATTGTTTTGTAATTTTTACAATGTAAATAACAATTTTTATTATAAATTGTAGTAATTTTTATGAATATTTAAGTCTGTCCCACAGCTACTATAAAAGATTATTCTTTTTCGAATAAATAAAAAATGTTAGTAAACCTCTACTTCTAAAAATATTTTCTACGAAGTTAATAATAATAATAACCACATTTTGCACCGTAAATACAATAATTTTCTCAACCACTGTACCATTACCGACGCCCATCCAGAAATAAATTATCACAACATTGTATCAAACCGCAGCTACAAACAAACACAACCGCTTCATTTATACAGTCGACCGAAGATCGACCGGCGTCTTCTCGGATTCGTCATCTCGGATTTCGAAATTCTGGCTTCGGTTGGACAGCGCGCGACCTTGCGAGCGAGTTTTCCGCTCTAAAATCGCGCGCAAAAATCGCCACACAATGCAAAAAGTGCTGCGAGGGAGTCGGATAACATTATTACTGTCGCGTATGCGCTCGGCGATTACGTAATTCAAAATAAATAAGAAGTCGAGAAGGTGTGTTCGATGACTTGGTTGGGGCTTGGTAAAAAAAAAAACGAATCGCTCGTTTAAATGAGTTTTGTAGGATTAATCTCGAGTTATTAATTTTTTTTAAATTTTATAATTGAAAAATACGACGAACGAAAACAATAAAATGTAAAGAAATTATTATTGGAAAATTTTTACTTAATAATTTTCAGCAATAATGATTTTTCATGCAGTTCTAAAAGTGTACGAATTATTTTTAATTATGCACCTCCTTATAATGTATTATTTATATTCAGTGTTTACGTTTAGTCGATTGTGCAGAAATTTACTTACAGAAGGTATTATTTCCGCTAACCCTGACGACTAACACTGTGTATAATTATTCCGAGACTCACACGTTACTGCGTCTTGCGCATATTTTTATAAATAGAGCTTCTGAAATGTATCGGGTGTAAGTAAAGCGAATGTGAATCTTATTACCCGTGTAACACACCAAATTGAACATACAAGTACCTAATTGATTATCGAAGCAATAATTAATTATTTCAAGACTAATAACGCTTATATACTATTCTCAGTATTAATCATACAACAACTACGATAATAAATAAAATTAATACGATATTTCCACTCTAATAAATTAAATTAATAATGCATCTAAGAAAGAAAAACAATTTCCCTTTACATTATTCCTCGCTCGTTGAACTTAACGTGTACAACTATAGCAAAGTGTCTCTCACTTTCATTTCTCTCTGACTCGCGCCTTCCGCCTCGGGCAGGTCAACGAGTCGTCCTCACACCCGCGCGTGGAGCATGATAATCGCGCAATTGCAAGGGCGGAGACGCGTGCAATTGCTTTCTATTGTCGGGTGCTTTCGTTCCTTCCTCTCCCGGATCTTTTTAGCCTATACAGTGTGTATAACAGCTGCCGTCCGCTCGGTTTATATATATATGTACATAAGTACAATACGATGAGTGTTATAATTAAATGTTGAGAAATAAAGTTGGTTTGTATTTGAGTTCGTTTCGCGCGGCTTTTCCAAATTGACAGTGAACTTGGAAAAATTGTAAAAAATTAAAAGTAGTCTTTATACTTTAGAGTGAGTTTGCTTATTGATTTTATTCCATGTGAAGAGTAGAATAAATAAATATGATGGTAATATTTAATGTTAATCGAAGTAAATTTGATTCGACATAAGTTTTAATATATTATACTGACTATGTAAACCTATATTGTAACAACAAGTAAACTGTTTGTGATTTCATTGCTATATCGATCCTACCAAATATACCACGAGTCAACATCAATCTCTCACGAATGAAGAATACACCTTTCAAAAGAAATCACACTTCCACCGCAGACACCTGAAAAATAACCAATCGAGTGCAATTTTCAACTCACGGATATCTCTGAAAAATTCGATTTCTGATTCTCTCGCTTATACCACCGTGCAATTTTTATTTTTACTACGCCATCTCCTCCGCTGTGATGTGGCGCGCAGCAGCGTAGTATGAGTTTCGGTTTGTCCTCAAGGATGATGGCTGACTTAACTGGATTGGACTCTCTCGCGAGGCCCCCACGCGATATAAATAACCCGCGCAATAAATTCGCGCGTACGTGTTTCCTCTCTCGCTGCCTCTCGTGCGCTCATATAAGCGCGTAAGACTGAAGAGCTTCGAAATACATTTTGGACAGCGAAGTTTTCGCGCTTTGACCCCTTCGCACAGGTTTTTTTTTTCTTCGTCGAAGTTTTATTGGATTTTAAGTGGGTTGCAGCCGCTTTATTCGTACGTCTGAGGTCTCATGGGGGATTTCGAGGGTGCTTTAACGGTCGGCTTTTGATGTTTCGAGGTTAGGTGGCGCGGAGTGTAAATTCAGTATAAGGAGACGTTTTTAGTGCAGTCATTGATGCTTTCTATGTGAAGTTATTAAAAGCATATTCATTTTTAATGATTTAATTAATTAAGGGATATAAAGTAAATATGGAAACACGTTTACCACCTTTGTATAGTAATCAACTAATCACAACTAATTTTAGCATCCTTCACGTTTTTATACACATAAAAAATTTAAGAATAATAAGTAACGAGTAAATAAGAAAACAAACATTTCATTGCTTGCGCCGTATCACCTGCCAACTTTATAAACAAGTTTATTACTATTTATCTTAAAAAGAAGAAAAGAAAAAAAAATAATTTTACTTTCATAGGAAATTTATGTCATAATAAATTAGTTTCATAAAATGCGATTGGAAAATCATTCCTCTAACCGTTGTCAGCAAAATCGTTAGTATACTATTATTACTTTTAATAAATTACAAGCATTTGTTCTAGATAAGAATAATTGCAATGCGCTTTCGCTGATAAACTAATAAACGAATGAATAAGGATACGACGACATGACCTAGTGAATAATTATTCTATAATTATAAGATGTCAAGCGCTTTAAACATATCGATTGTTATATTTCAAATTCCTTCACGATAACTATACAAAGACTATTCAGTGCACGGTATATGTATTGCTCGCATATATAATAAGTATTCCATACATTTTAAATGTAAGCTTGCGCATTTCCGTCGAAAAAGAACATTTTGAAAGTCACGACTGGAAAACACTGATTATGTATGTATTATATAATTCTTACACGTGAATATACATTCGTGGACGTAAAATTTATTCTTTATTTTGCAAGATGTTTATAAAACGTGAAGATTTAAGAATGCCTTGTACACCACAGCACTCGGTTTACGACGGGCTCAAGTAAGAGATTGGTAGCTCAACTAGTTATCATATCTGGGAGCTCAACAAGAGTCATCTGGAGTAATGAGTCGGGTGTGTGTGTATGTGTGTATGCGCGTCTCTTTCTTTTCTTTTTTCGCTCATTTTAGACACGGTTATTTATGGACTAATTAAGGATCTTGGCGACGATTATTTTCGACGTTACTGTCTCTGAAGTGTACTATATTAAGATTGTAATCACAGTCAAGTAGCGTTTCAAGTTCAGACGCGTCAAAACAAGCAAATGAAGACGTCTGGCGGTTACAAAATTGCGAAAAACTTGATTAACGTAACTGCAGCCGTGAGTGCGTAAATCAATGTTTTAATGTTTGTTTTATGAGTGCTACTAGTAGAATTTCTCTCGTCCAAAGAGTAGCTTAATCAGTGAGGCATTGTATCTCTTTATTAAGACGTCCGAAAAATTATAACGTAAATTTATAAACAGAAAAAAAACCTTTAAATTACCATTTTAGCAAATTGATCCTTCAAGGACAACTTCGGTCACACCATAGCTACCTAACTTTCCCAAATCAGCATCCCCGTACTAACCAAAAGGAGAAATCTCTAAACTTACGAAGTATACTAACAAGAAAAAGCGTCGACTGACCCGATCGAAGACAACCCGGACGGCGGCGCTAATCGTCGTCAGTTCACGTTCCACGCGTGCAAAACAGTGGAAACCGGACCCGTGCCACAGGATGGGATGGGAAACCACGCGGATCTGATAGTCAGCTAGTGATATCCTAGAAGAAGAAGAAGGAGGAGGAGTCGGACGATGGGAAAGAATTAATAATGCGAAAGGGAGAATAAGGGGAATGCAGCTGATTCGACGCTGTTGCTGTTGCTTTGTTTCGCGTGCGCAAGTTCGCATTGTCGATCGAGTGCATCGTGGGAGTTACACTCAGTAGGGTGGATGTTGGTTTTCTAGATGGAGATGCGTTAATAGGATAATGTTAGTTGTGATTGTAATATGTTTGCTGTGAAAATTGTGTCTAGGGGCGGGTTTAATTCTGAAGTGAGTGAATGTATATATTTTGAGAGAGTATTTGATTACTGAAGTGCTATTGTAGATCATTAATTAAGGAAATTGAATACTATGAATATTGTGGTGGTTAAGGTTATTTATTAGAATGTAGGTATCGATTTCATTGCAGGATTAAAATTTATTTTAATTTTGCAAAAAATTTACTATTTCAATATAAATAAATAATGATCCGATCTTTTAGTTACATTAAAATTAATAAATATCTTTTTACGAGTTTGGAAAACCAATATATTTTAACAAATTAAAATAAGTTGTATACCTATTTTAATTTGACAATATTTTCATGTTAAACTTTTTCCACGCTGAACGATAAAATACTTTTCAATCACATTACCTCCATTCAACGAAACATCGCACAAAGCTCATTCCTCACTGCCTACCTCACAGCTCAATCCGATCTAATACTCTCTCTCTCTCTCCCTCTTTCCACCAAGTACCAATACTCTCCACCACCATCGACATTCAACAGTCTGCGCACTTTCCACCGTCGCAATCAGCGATCGCGGGCTATTAATAGCAATTATCAAAGCAATAAATAACCGTGTAGCAATCGCCAAATTCAATCGCTAAGCGTAAACCGACTCCTCAGTATATCTCTTCTCTCTCTCTCTCTCTCTCTCTCTCTCTCTCTCTCTCTCTCACTCCATATGCATAAATATATCGGAACGCTCGCATAACGGGTTGCCAACCGCACGGACTTTCCGTTACGCGCGCGGCGCGCGTTCGCTTCTAGGGAACAATTAGAACTATAATTTAACGAGCGTGCACGCGCACACGGTAATGACCGCGCATTCCCTTGCGCGTGCGCGCGCACGTGGCTGCGCGATCTCCTCAAGAGAGACAGAGAGGATTGCTGAGAATGTGAGAGTGTGGAATAGGGTCCTTGCGTCGCTATACGTTGGGTTGCTGATTCGTGCTGTGGTATAGTTTCATGGGACTATCGTTTCGGTATAGGTATATACTCTTATTGCTTTGTGTACGCGTTCGTCTTCGCCGGTGATTGTGTGTCGTTTGGGAAAATCGTTTCTGGTTAGAGCAGGTGAAATGAGGGTTTATGGTTGTATGTGGCAGAGCTTTATGGTTGCGAAGGAAGGTCTAATTTAGTGAATTTAAAAGGATTTTAGTGAAATTGGCATTTACGCTGATATGCACGCTGATGTAAAATGGTTAGAATCCTACTGAAAATTTAAAGAGCAATGAAATTTTACTTCCAATAAATATATCACACTAGCATGGCAGTATTAAAAGTTTCAAGTGAGAAAAATAAGAGAAAAGGAAACGTCAAATTATTATTATAATCCTTTATTTTTTTATGCTCTTGTAGAATTCCAGATGAATTTACCAAAAAATATTTTTACTTTTCCGTAAGGAACCCAATCAAATATATTTATCTCAACACATCGTGTCCATCTCTGAACACGCATTACAAAAAATATATAGAAAGAGAACAAAATTGTACCAACCTTGGCCATTGGAGTGATTAGTCTGAGGCGACTGGGGTTGACCCTGCGTAAGGATTATCTGACTCTCGAGCTGCTGGAGCTCGGCTTGCAGCTCGTTTAGCTTGCTATTCGCCTTCTTCACGATTAACGCTACGTCCGATAGAGCTTTACGGTCTGTGGCAACCTCGCGTAGCTTCTCTGCGCCTGCCTTGATCTTCAGCTCCTGCAGGGGTGAACGTTCGTTAATGATATTACATGTGGGTTAACGTCGTTTTATTTGTGATGATAATTTGGTGGTATAATGAATTTTGAGTAAAAAATGGTTCTGATTATTTTTTGTTTTTAATACAATATTTAACAATGAATTCTCAATGGTTTCTCTGGCTCGAAAACTATGACAATATTTTTGATCAAAATTATTTATTCAAGGTGACAATAACACGACTCAGAATATATAACGAAATTTAATGAAATGTAAACACATATTTTGTAGTTATATGTAGAGACATTTGAAATTTCAGCAATTAGATACTATTTTTATCATTCAATAAAACAGTACAAAGTAAAAACATTAATCCAAAATATAATCTCATATCACATGATACGTTTTATATGGATTCGGTTTCCTATCCGATGTTTCGATATTAAAGTCAAACCGTTTGTCTTTGTGTTGACTCTTGTATCTATTAATATTCCAATCGCGTGTCCACAAAAGCAGCATCAATTATTATTAATATTAATATTGCCAGTAGTTCAATAGCCGCGCTTGCATTATATATACCGACTCGTGTCGAGTAGTATCATATCGAATTAAGAAATAATTACATGTATCGTACTGTTGTATTTTCGCCAGAAAAGGAGCTGATACCGGTTTACACCAGTTTAAGTCTGATCAAGATGCTGCTGCAGCTGCCCCGTTGCACCCGAGAGAACCACAACACAGCGTCTTTTTAAAAAGTGAGCTACTCGCGCGCAAGTCGCGAGTAAATTGCACTCGAAACAAGATCCACTTCGCGAGTGTAATGTGCAAAAACCAACAACAATGAGACCAACATGATCAAATAAAAGGAAAAGAAGAAATAAAAAAAGAAAACAGAAACAAACTGTAGCAATAGCAGTCGTTGTGGCTTTGCCTTTTTGCAGCAGTCGTCGCACAATCGGAATTTAATTTTCCACTTCTCGCTCGGAAAAACAATAAGCGACCGCGTGCTGTCGATAAAACTGTTAGCGGGCGCCGTTCGGAACTGCGCTAAAATAACCGAAGCCTCCTGGCAATTATTTACGATTAAAAACATCTCGTGAATCATCGGCCGCCAATGATGATGATGATGATGATGATGATTCACGCTAACGATGCATGAACGAGTGCGCGGTGCGGGTAATCGTAACTGCGGTAGCTCTTCGCACCCGTGCTGCTGCTGTTGCTCTCTTATGTGTTACGTCACGCGTATCTCTCGTCGCGCGTGTTGCCAAAAGAAACATGGAAAAAAAGCTGTTCGCGCCGAGGCATATACACGTGACGACCGACGGTGCAACTGTAGAGTACACGTAATGATAAGAATGTAACTGCATTTGTAGATTACCCGAGGAGGTATTGAAGTTGATTTTATATTTAGCTTCTTACTTTTAAGCGTCATAAGGTTGGTTATGTTGTGTGCTCAATTGTAAATTGTGATTATTATATAACAATCGTTGTTTATAAAATGTATAGATATTTTGGACAATAAAAGTATGCAGAATGAAAAATCTTGAGTATAAGGTTTACAACTTGCTTTTTATGATTTGGTGTATAGTAAATACAAACTGCTGATAAAAATGGTTTTAGTGTTCCGGTACATTTTCCGAAATGTATAATTTAACATATAACTGACATTTAAAAATATCTAAAATATCAGTCCTACGGGCAAGAAACAATTGACAAATATATGTGTTTCTAAGGCTCCAACTAACGTATAGTTGAAAATATATACAAGTCTGAATGTTAAACTACGAGGGAACTTTACTGAAGGTACGGATTTTATATATAGATTTGCACGAAGTTAAAGAATTCTCAAAGCTACAGGTATTTTAATACAAGGTCTTGTAAGAGCTGTATAAATTATGTTACGTGTCACTTTTTACTTTGTTTACAAGCTACAAAGTTAAAGTTTTAATAACAGCTAATATAATCCACAAAGTTATCCGAGGAATGAGAGACATAATAAGGAAATAATTAATTGTTATTGCCCTTAGCTTCTATCGTAATATATCGCTACATGATATTTGCGTATTATTAGTATTTATAAATGTCTCGAAAATTAAAATATACTAATAAAAATTATTGAATTATTTAAAAATGATAAGAAAATTTTAAAACGGATCCCTGAATACTCGAAAACCACTTGAAATGTTCGTTCTTTAGCTTAAATAATGCAAGGCTCATTTAAAAAGAGATCTTAGTAAGGTAATTGTTCTAATGTAAAAAACAAAATTTATCATCTAAAAGATTTATTAATTAAACAACTCCAACCATAATTTTCATTATTTTCCCCAACAAAAATTTTCTTTTACTCTATCACAAACCAACAAAAACGGTAACAAATATTCCTACAACAATCCTACACAACTTATTCCTATATACGTCTATCCAATATCCTCAACCCAACCTCTCCTATGTGAAATCCTCTCTTACACACGTCCGCAGCAGCAGCAGCAGCAACCTCGAGCGTGTGCTCGCGCGCGCCCCGGAGCGTGAAAGTGGCCGGAGAGCCGATCGAGTTTCGCGCGACGGGTATAAATACACATACGCGTTTATATATACACATACACACATACAGACAGACACGTATATGCTTGTATGTGTGTATGTTAGTGAGATATACGTACCTTGCGAATCTCGCGTCGTATGTGCTCGCGCAGCTCGTCGAGTCGTGCCGGCAAGGGCACCTGGTCACTGCCAGCTACGCCGTACTTGTGCGACAGCTCGTAGAGGACCGGGTGCCTGATGTAATCGCCCTGAAAGCAGAATAAGAGAGAGAGAATGAGAATGAGTTTAGTTGTATAATGTGAGCGTCTATAACATGTGTGTATATATAGGTATATAAAGAACGGTTATAGGAGGTAACGTTGTGGTGTGCGAGTAGCTTATATATATATACTGTGTCACGTGCGCGTGGCGGTTTTTAACGAGGAGAGTGGAGGAGGAAAAAAAAGAAGTTTGTAAGAGAGAAAGAGAGGAGGAGATGGTAATTAGAAGTGTAGCCGTTAGGGTTCGGCAGGTTTGGGTTGTTTAAAGTATACGAATAAGTATATGCGATGTGTGCAGAATTGTGGATAGCATATAGGTTTTTATGTGAATGGGTTTGGGATAAGGTGAAAAATATTATTTATAAGAGTCTTTTTATTTAACAGTAATGTGAAATAAATATGTAAAGGCTCAAACTGTAGATTGTGGGGTGAATGGTTTGTCAACTTTTTGTTAAACATAATCGTTGTAAATTCAGTCGTTACGATTTAAAATGAAAACATGATGAATCCGAAATTAATAAAAGCTATTTCATATGAATTGAATAAATAATTTAATATTGAACAAAGTCTAATAAATATTCTGAAGGTGATAAGTATGCGTAAAGAAAAAAGCTCACAAATGCTCGCTGTTATAAATTAAAGAAATGACTTCATGAGTGATAGATTATTTATATTTCAGAGCCAGTAATCTCTATACAATGTTACTTCGGTAGATTCTTTTAACAGATATAACAATACCTATTATCAACATTATTTCAAAACATTTGACTCGTTAAACAAATTCGACAATCTACAAAACGACCAGCAAACTCACAAAAGAAATGAATAACGTATAATTTCTACAGAGCAACGTGAATTCATTATCTATTCCAAACTATACGAACAGGTGTACACATATTACTTCCACTCACTCACTTTGAATCTAGTTTCACATCTTATCTATTAATAAGAACCCTTATCAACCAACCCCTCCTGTTCTCTTAAAATTATTAATAATAACCATATCTGCATCTGAAACCTCGCCATCACCTGCTCACCACGTCAACCTCTATCTCCCTCAAACCTATCGCCAGAGCACCACACATAGTACTATTATTACTATTATTATAATAGAAACGAGGGAGCTTATCGTCACCGGTCTCTTATCAAGGCCATAGCCACAGCAAGGGCATTAGGCTGTGTGTGTGTGTGTGTGCGTGTGGACCGGGCCGATACGAGCGTGTGTATATATATATGTATATGCTTTTGTCTTTCGAGACTCGACCGGTGTTGCGCGATAATGGGAAGACAACGACGACGCGTTGGCGAAAGTGATACAGTTGGTGATGTTCGAAGATATGTTGCGTAAGGTTATGTGTTAAGTGGTCGAAATTAGAGTAATATATTTTTGTAGATAACTTTGCTATTGTTTTATCACAAATAAAAATTGTTCTGACATTAAGATGATATTTAATCAAATTCAGCTGAATGAATATAATTATTTTCTTTATGTATCAATCTTACAAAAAAAATTTATAGGTCTTTTAATAAAACAAATGATTGTTTACTGTCAATTATTCATTTAGTCAATATTGAAATAATAAAATCTTAACAATACAGAATTTTTTTTTTGGTGTAGATAGATTGTTCTGGTTCAATTGACCCATTATACTCCATCAAACATTTTAAATGAAAATAAAAAAAAAATAATCATTGTTCTCATTTATTGGTAATTCAGCACCGCAAAATACAGTCACTCGAAGCGAACAAACTTATCAGCTGGTAAGCGTTCGAGTATATAACTCACAAGTCGACTTATTTTCGTTCTATCGATAAGCCGCCGGTCGACACACAGGCTCGATCTCTCTCTCTCTCTCATCATCGCCAACCTTCGATTCACGTCAATATACACGAGACCGAATGAGATCCGCGAGGCATTGTTACATAACACTTCACACGCAAAAATCACGAAGAGACAACGACGACGACGACGTGTGTGTGTATACATATAAATACGTATAATGTAAGATACATACCACGCACGGCGTCACACACTGCCAGAGCAGTCGGTGCTTTGGCTTCTTATTCGATCGTTTCCTCGGCATCCTACTGCCATCGATGACGGGAGCAAAGCGTATGTAGGAAATTTTCGAAAATTCGTCTTATCACTTTGTTATACTTCCGAACTTTCACCACCTTGCACACACTGACACCCACACTTGTAACACACTTAGAATCACATACACACGTATACGCGAGAGAACGATAGATAACCGTATATAGAGTTGAACACACGCCTATAGGTAGTAGCGAAACTTTGAAGCGAGGAAGAGGAACCGCGTGAACTGACTGATCGACGTTGACTGCGAGCAGAGCGGGCCTGTGGTCTTATCTACGCCGATCGCTTTTATCGGAGAAAAGGGGAAGAGAGCGGAGAGCGCGTGCGATAACAGGCGAATTTTCATCGCTGTTTCGATGACGATGTATGGATGAGGGAGGGGGAACCGTCGAATCGCTCGAAATTCAAGCAGGTGTCGATGGATTTTTTATGTATTTAGGTTGGTAGGGAGTTAAGTGGTTTGAGAGAGAATAGGCAAAGTTTTTATTAAATGTTTTTATTAAACATGATTTTTTATAGTATGTTCAAAATTTTCATTGTAAAAAAAAAGATTGTAGGGTATGAATGATTATATATTGATTTTAAAGCAAGTCTGTTATTTCGTGATTGATAATTAAAGAACGCTTTTGATTGATATTGATTATTAATAAAAAAATTATTGATTTATGAAGTAAATGAGTTTAAAGTAATTATCAATGGATAATTTTAATGTTTCCACATCAGCGTTCTGATATCATCGATATTCAATCAGTTCTAGAATAAAGTGTAGAACAAAATATTTTGAAATATTAATCGACGTTGCACATTGATACGAAATCATAGTAGTATACGCGATAAACATCGCAAATTGCTAAACTAGAAAAACATGATTTGAAAAATAATAATAAAATAAAATTAAAAATGTTTTAAATAATATCAAAATACTTATCCTATATTTCATAATTTTAACTATAATTGTATATTTCTTTTTTATTACATTTAGACCAGGACTCAATTTAACAACGAAAAATTAAATTATAAAAAACGATGCTGCAAAATATCTATAGCCTTGTCTTCGTTCTATTCTCAAAAAAGGTTTTCTTAAAAATAGTTTTGAAATAAAATTAGCATAGTGACCTTCTCAGAGCAACACTATAGATTTCTATGTCAAATTATTTTTTTCATCTACTAATATTTTTTCAATTTATAACAACGAATAAGCAACAAAAATTTCACTCAAACAATAAAAACAAAACGTGAACAAACAGCGCACTCGCCTAACACCTCTCTATATATACTCAATGTACAGACTTCCCGAACGACTTCCCTTCCTCGGCTCATCTTCCTCAACACTCGTATATAGACACACACACACACACACACAATAACGCATACCCAACGAACCTCCGTAAACCAGGCGCGCACGCATGACGGAACGACGCTACACTTGCAGCACTCACTCGCGCGTATACATATATATATACATATACGTGCTATGTACCTATCTACTATATACTCCCGGGGTCAACAGTCGGCGCGCGCTGCACATGTGGCGAAAAATAACGGCTCGCGCGCGCCGCTCGGGTTATCCGTTCAGAAGTGTTCGCGCGCCGCGTGTCGAGGGGATAAATATTGCGAAAAGCAGATGCGGAACTCGGATTGGATGATGATGATGATGATGATGATGATGATGATCGGTTGACTGTAGAGAGTGAGATTGGAGGATGGGATTTTAAATGTACTGTGAGTAGGTGATTAAGAGATTTTTTTAAGGAAGTTTGGGTGACGTGGTAGTTTGAAGGTTTAAGGGCTCGGTTGGGACTATGAACTTAGAATTAGTGCGTTACGGATAAAAGTTTTTTCGAGAAGATATGTTATCAGAAATTTTTTTTCTATTTAGTGAATATGATAATCCGTTACATTAATTGAGCCGTTTAATGATTTTTTTTAATTGCTGAATTTGGGTATATTCGATAAATAATATATTTTACAATTAAGATCAGAATTAATGCAGAACTTAACGTTATTGTTAAACCTATACGTTATATTTCTTAATTTACAGTTTTAGATTGAAAAAAAAACCATTTGATGTTGTATTCGTATTAAAGAATATTTCTAATTTCGGCAAACCAGTAAAATCCCTAAACATTTTAAATTACATTCATAATCAATTTTATCATCGATACCTCTAAGTTAAAGCAAACCACAAAAAATCCTACTACAGGTACTACTAATACATATACACTCCGAAAAATATTCCCGCGCTAACCGATCGATTTCCAACTGCACACCTATATATACACACACTAGCTTACGGGGAAGGAAGGGGGAGGGCGAACTTCGCCTCGTTACGGCATTCCGCTTCATATTTCCCCACACGATTGTCACGGATTGTTTATACCCGCAGCGCCGTCGTGCGGCAGTGTGTGCATGCGAGGCAGTAGCAGTAGCAGCGTGCTACGCGCAGCCAGCGAGCGAGACCGTGACCTTGATTTCTCCACGATTGTAAAAGTCGTGTGGCAGCAGCGCAGCGACGCGACGTCGGTCTCGTGGTGTCCGCGTGCCCGCGTCCAGCGGTATTATAAGCGACGTTGCGAGTTACCGTGGATGTATATGTGTGTGGATAAGGGAATGCGGGTGAGCGCATGTTGGGTTGAGAAAGATAAGGGGGTGAGTTTTACTGTTCGAGATAAATGTGTGACGTACATAGGGGTGAGGTAAATGAGAAGAAAATGAAATGTTAAGGTATTCATAATCTGGCGTATGGTTTGTGAATTCTGGTATTCTTGGAAAGATTTAGAAGTTTTGTTGACGACGTGTGAAAACTGATAGAATATCTAAATGTCATTTAGATAATATTCGTTTTACGAATAAATAATTTCCAAGATTTGATAATAATTATATTAATAATATAATAAATTATCTGATATGTAGAGTATTTTGTGAAAGAACCCACAATGTGTAAAATATTTACTTCTTTTTTTATAAGAAAATTTACTTTTACTGTCATGTTACTAAGACAATAAGATTATATACTACAGTGTCTCAGTCCTGCTATAGAAAATAGCAAATATTTTTGTAAAAAAAGTACAATTAACACAAAAACTTTTTCTCCATACATATATATACCTTCCTAATATCATTTATACGCCAAGAACAAACGAACTATAACATCGTTCAAAACGTTACAAATTCTTCTACAAGACATTTACCAAAACGTCCGATATCCATCAACTCTAACAAAAGGTACTTCCTCTAAATCATTTAAACGTCTCAACCGTGCTCTGTTCATATACAAAAAAAATAGCCCAACAATTCCTGATAAAACACGCGCTTACAACAGCCACGTGGAACGCAAGCATTTTTCAATTTCCCCAGCCTTATCAAATATACCGCTTGTACAAACGACAGAAATTGCCTATATAGGCAAGCGACGACAACGACCAACGCCTCGATTTCAATTCTCCAACCTCTATATATAATACAAATACAGTAGCATACCGACCGATAACGCGTCGTCCTATCTCTCTCCCTCTCTCCCATTGTTATGTGCGCGCATCTGGGAATAAAAAACGGCACATTGTCGAAACTCCGAGCCGCGCGTGCTACGATATCTCGTATATTATACGCGCGCGCGTGTGTGCAGCTTGCGTCTCATTAACCGGCGCGCGAGCAATTTGACCATTGTAGTTAGCTCTCAATGGCGAATAATAGCGTCTCGCCGCTGCCGCTCTATACTGTGCGATGCTAAAAATAGAAAAAGCGATCGAGCGCTATATACTCGAGTAGTGTGTGCTGTTGTGGAATGAATGCGGAGAGAGAAATATTATTATAGGAGTGGTGGATGCGTGTGTGTGTTTTTTTTTTCTTTGTAATGGATCGCTATTTTTGGTGAAGTGTATAGTGAAGAGGTGTGTGGAGGAGATAAGAGGTTTGAATATTGAATTTGACGATATTCGAGGTTCTTTGAGATGGATGTATTTATTGGAAGCTTTTGAAATTTAAACGGATGTTATATGGTGTGACAAATGATTGTAACGGTTTCCGGCCACGTGTCAAAATCATGTTTCGTTTTGCAAAAATGTGATTTATTGTAAAAGTTGTCTTGTATAAAAACCTTAGTACTGTTATATTTGTGTACAAGGTTTTCACGTTATATGTGTTTATTTTGATCAACAAAGTAATGACATTGAAGTTGATTTGAGTACAATCATGTTATAATATTATAATGAAAATTATAGTACTGATTATAAACATATGTACATACAAACACAGGCTTTCAACCAGATATACGAAAATCCTTAATAATTTATTCAAACTCGAAAAATACTGTCTTCCTCATTAAAAAAAGAACATCGCAGCACATCTACACTTCTTATATATAAACCACACAACCACACAGAATTCAACGTATATAATCTCTCCTCTTCTCTCCTAACCTTACAACTACGTCCTATACGCAAACCTTCGAACCATCCTTCAAACCTTCGCTCTCAGCAGGCGATTTTCGCTTTGACACATATGGCCTTGCCCACACATACACACGCGAGTAGCGAAGTTTCGCCTTTCTCGCGCGCGACACGCGTTATATATATGTATTTCGTAAGTCCGCGCGCGTGACCCAAAAAATAAAGCGGCGCGCGGCGTGATTTACGCGGAGAGGGTGGAGACGATATACTATATAGTGTTTCGCTTATTTTTCGAAAGGGTGATGAAGTGGCCGCAGAAGCAAGCGATTCCAATGGGACGGTTGCGGTTGTGAAGTCGGTATGAAAGCAGTTGTTATATCAAGGTGGTATTTATCGCTGGTTAGTGGAGGAGAGAAAGAGAGAGCGAGGTGGTTGGGTTTTAGAGCAGAGGTATTTTTGATTTTTGGGAAGGTATAGAAAGGGATAGCTTAGATTTAGATTCGGAATATTCTGTTGAGTGGATGAATTGATATTTGTTTGAATCATGGGTAACCAGAGGAATGTTTATGTCAAAACTCAGCTTCAGTTTAAAACACAATATAGACATTATCTATTGTACGGTTAAGTACGTGTTATGGAATTACATACAACCTTATCTGAGTTAAATGTCGTACCTATATTTTCCATAGCACATTTACTAAAAAGGTATTTACCATAGGCTAAATCAACGAAAATTAACAATAACAATTATCTCTCAATCACTCTCTCCCGAGATTGCACCGCATGAATATCACTCTAAAATTGCACGCTTTCCGTTTAATTAAGACTCTCTCGTAGCTCAATTAATTACTTCAAAATTATATACTCCTTTCGAACGAGCGCGCATATATATACTTGCACGCCTGTCCGCGTTCGAGTTATAAACCTCCTTACACACTACTATGTGTATATAAACGCGCAACGCAAACAACAATGCATTCGCACTCGAAACGCGCCGCGCGATACACGCACATACACAGACATACGGTTTCTCTGCGTGTGGCGGCAGGTTTCCCATTCATCTCGCGCGACTCGTCCCACGATCCGCATCTATTTCTCCCCTCTGCGCTCTATACCTACTGCTATATGCACGAGATACACACGCATGCATGACGCGAGGAGAAAAATGGCACTACACGATGCGCACCTGATGCGCGTGTGTACTGCACTTTCTCGTTGCGTCGTGGGTATAATACGTGTTGACAAATTTTTTGAATAGGCTGAGAAGAGAGATGAGGTTCGCAAAGAGGTATATATAGAGTTTCTGCCTTTGAGGTTATGCGTGTGCCTGTGTATGTGTCTATTGTTTCTACTTACTGTGAAAAGTTACTCAGATGAATGGACAAAAGACATGTAGGTACTAATAGATGTTTATTATTAGTAGTTTCTTTTTAATTCAATTATTATTTTTATACGTAGAAGTATTTACCATCTTTAATATTTGAGCTTACAACTGATTGAAATTTGGTCTATTTGTCGTTGTGCCACTTCTGAAATTTTGGACGTAGATCAAACACTCGAAATAAAATTTAATAGCGAAAGGATATGATGAATTTTCTTATCTTTATTATCTGCGCTGTACAACTGAAACAATGAAGTAATTATTTTATAACGATTGCATTATCTGGCTGGTGACAGCCGCAGTTCACGTGAAAACTGCTGCACAGCGTCGACTCTAATTTCTAATTTACGCAGAAAATATGAGTTTGCTGTGACTTCTGAAAATAGAAATGCTATGAAATGAATCATGCGTCATAACCATCGAGATACTTATTTGAAAATAGAACTGCATCCTTCTTAATTAGGTATAAGCGGTACGACTCCGACGACCATATTGTAAAAACAAAGGAAATACTGAGAAAAGCTGTTAACGCGAATTTTTCAAAACGCAAAATATCTATAAAAACTGAGTCCTAGTTTACGTATATATTATTATGATTCCAAAGTCTTATTCAGTAAGACTATACACATTTGAATTGAATATTTATAAAAAGTAAAATAACTTCTCAACCATATATTAAAAAAAGTCATCTTAACAACTATAGAAACAAAGAGACCCAAACTCTACCACACCCAATAATCGCCAACGTTTAAAACCATGGGTCAACCGAGACACCAAACCGTCGATCGTTTCGATCCACACTCTGCTTATTCCACACAGGCAGACACGCGTAGCTCCTTTTTCCGTCATAGAAAACGAAAAAGTACGCAGCGGCATGCGGTGTGGCGGCGGCGAAAAGAGAGCGTTTCCCCCACCACGACGCGGGAGCGTGCGCGCCGAAAATGGGTTTTGCTATAATTGGAAAGTTCCTCCGCACGCGTATATATATATATATATACATGTAGGAGAACGAACGAGCCTCCCGCCGATTTCGAGAGCGAAATTTTTCTCACGGAGAGCGGACGAGAAAGACAGAGGAGAGAGAGAGATCGGCTAGTTGAATCGAACGTTCCGTGATTGAGGAAATGATTGATAGAATGAGAAAAGTGTGTTATGTATCGGAGGAAATCTGCATTTAGATTGAATGAACGTTTGTTTAATATAATTTAAAATTAACGGTGCTTTTTTATCTATTAGTAGTGAAATTTTGGAGTGGAGAGATAAATAATTATTTATTTTTTTTATTTAGTAATTTAAAAAAAAAGCTTTTATAATGATGGAAGACAATACATTGAATCGTGTAATTACTGATTCTGTCGTGTGTTATTATCTAATGTAATTAGCTGATGCCTACTTGCTTTAATTAGATAAAGGACAAATTTCAAGGATGTGATTTTGAAGTATGAATCACTAGTTTACCTAAAGAAATTACCTGGCATTCCCTACCGTTTATGTACCATTTATATATACCTTGATTTTTGTAATTTAACTTTGTTTCACAAATTTCCATGAGTATATAACTTTAACATTATTTTTATGATTATTGTACAATCTTGATTCACAGAGGAAGTGAAGCGCATAAATAAAAATATAATATATAAATAATCTCGGACAACAAGTTCTACCTACAAAAGTCTATAGATATTTCGAAGTCTCATATTATTAGTCACCGATCGCTTATAAGATATATACGTATATATATTTAGAAGCTTTTCATTACAACTATAAAGAAATAGGTCAGTTTTACCTTCTATTATTTAATTCGCGCCGTGACAATAATATTTATACTAAAGCTAATTTTGCTAGATCGAGCATTAAAAAAGTTTTTCATTGTGAAATTCAACAAAAACACGTGTACTTTTTAATGAAAGAAAATCAATCAACGGTTGATAATTCCCTCTATAAATGAATGTATGTTCGTCATGCTTGATCTTTTATTGGAAAATATCATTTATACCATTCCAATCTAATTCATTTTTAAAATTACTAAGAGTACATCAGAAAATTTAATTGTTCTTATGCAACTCTAAAAATTTATTAAGAGGAATCAAACTGAAAAAACAGTTGAAATTAATACTAATTTTAAGTTCTGTATGATGAAATTTTCATTCAGTAACAAAGAAAAACTTCAAAGCGTTTAATTACCGTTAAAATTATTTTTAATTTCTTACGACAATCAAAATGGGTCGTTTCATGTTTATTTTAGCGAAGCCATGTAAATCCGGATGAAAAAATTATTAGATTATAGACTAGTATAATAATCGATAAACTTCTAACTCTGTTCGTAACGTTTTTCTATTTAAGAATATTTATAAACTTGATGAGAAATAATTGATAACTATACAAACGTTTTGTTATACTTTTAGTTAAAACCAATTCTCGACCCTTTTACCAACGTAACAAAGAACTTTCCACTGATTATAATAATTATTAATAGAACGACAGTCTAATCATTAATATATTACCAAATTGTATTGTCATAAATAAAAAAAAACTACACGAAACTCGTGTGAAAACTACAGCCCCCGCGTGCCTAAACACAGCATAACGTACACCGCGCACAACAACTGACATCGCGCTCTCGAGACCAAAACAATCGGCCAGTTTTTTTACCCGCGGACTCTCGCGATTCTCGCACGGCTAAAGAACTCGTCGTCGCGTGTGCGAAGGCCTCCTTCGGCCTCCGCCGCAGCCGTCGTCGAGGCCTCCTAACCTAAATTCCCTCGCGGCGAGCGCGAGCGCGCGCGCCGTTCGCCAAGTGCCGCCTCAAAATCAACCGCGGACGGATCGGCGGCGACGCGCGAATAGGTATTTCGCGAGAGCACTATATATGTTTCGGTGAATGGGTGAAAAGATATTATGTATTGTGGGTCTGTTATCAAGAGCTGATAATCGTAGCTGAAGATATGTATATAAATGTAAAAATGTTTTGTTGGCGATGAATGAATGGTATTTGGTTATATAGGATTCTACAATCAGCTTTGAGAGTTACAATGTAAGTTTTGGTAGGTTTAAGGATTTTGAAATCGATAAGTTTTATTTTTGAAAATTGTGAAAACAAAGTGAATTATTCATATAAACGTGTACATTAGATGTAGAAGTATATAATACAGTGATTATCTTAATTTTCTTACAACATTATAACATTTTTATGACTGAGATAATGGTATGGATAGCTAAAATAATTAATATAAAATTGAGAATTAAAAAAGTCATAAAAGTAGTTGTGTATTAATCAATATACATGATTCCACATAAATGTTATCTTCGAAATATTAGAGCCATTTGTTTACGTGCTGAATGTTAACGATAATTGCATCAACAATCTTAAACAACTCTCGTAGTGTTTTATGTAAATACGAATGGGTTTGAAGTTTGCATCGTTGGAGTGCAACGAAACTTTAGAAAATTTTTTTTCTTTTTAGTTTTATATGTTAGATTTTGAATTTTCTCATGTGTTTAGCGTTTTATAGCATAACCCAACATCAAAATAAAGATTTCACTATATCGTGCAAATTTTTAACTGTTTTATTTAAGTGTGAAAAATTATTTCGTTGCGTCCCAACGTTGCAAACTTCAGACCCACAAATACGAACAAAGTTATTACACCTTTAATTTAAAATATATGAAATGAAATAAGTTAATCAGAATTTGACAAGTAGTATATTGAAAGTATTATATCCGTGATCAACTCTAAAAAGAATCGTAAACAAATTGATGTACAATTTCAAAGTTTCTTGATTATTTACTTTTTCCATTATTGACGTTGTTAATAACATTAATAATACAATATAAAAATACTATAAATGTTTTGAAAATCTTCCATAAATTTTAAAATTACTATAACTTCTCATAACATAAAAATACTATAAATGTTTTGAAAATCTTCCATAAATTTTAAAATTACTATAACTTCTCATAACATAAAAGTTATTGATAAAGCTTTTTATATAGATATTGCACAATATTTCTAATGCAAGACGTGATCTATATATAAGAAACCTAGAAAAACTTTCATCAAAATCAATGACGCACTCGTGAAAGTCTTGCCTTTTATGTGAAATTACTTTGCCGCTGTTAATTGCAGGCTGCATGTGAAACTGAAATTCCATTCTTCCAACTATTATTATTCGTACTTTTTCTTGAAAATTCTTGTAAATAATTTGAGATCTCAAGAAAAAAAAAATCAACTAAAAATAACATTGTTGAATAGTAATCCTAGAATTCAAATTTTATGGATTAAATATTTTGTAAATATACATTACTTTTCTAATGAAATTATGTCTATTTTTATTAAAATTAAAAACTTTTATTTGAATTCTTTTAATACTCTTTAAAAGCCTCTTTATTTTTATCTAGTATCAAGTATTCTTATTAGCTGGCTCTTGAAAGTGTCAATCTCTATATATCTAAACATGAAGTTAAAATGCTTCAAAGTAATATAAAGAAACTACTGTAGGCTGTACGATTTTTTTTTGTAGACATGTCGATGTAAACAAATCGCAGTAATAATAAATAGTGCGATCACGTGGCAAGCGATGATTTAATAATACGTCGAACAAGTAACTAGGAAGAATATTTGATACTCCCGTAATAAGATGATAACAAAAACAATGAGATTTGATCGTAATCTGTCAAATACAAATGTTAAGAGGAAACAAATACGTCGTGTTGCTTTGTAAATAAATACAGTCTGTACTGGCCATTATTAAATAAACAATCTACTTTAATATGGCATTTAGAATTAGTTAACATAAAACTGAATATAGAAAACAACCAGTTTTCGATTTTGAAAATGTTCAGAAACAAATTTCTACATCAAAGCGCTATGATAACATCGTTGCTTATATGTAATTGTATGGTTATACCAATAATCACGTTTATTTACTACCATATTTATCCATTATCCTTAAACTATCTAAATATAATTAAACATAATTGAAACTTAATATCAATCCAAAACAATCAAAGATTCGACGGAGAATTCACTAAGCAAATCTGAACTATCATCAAATTATTACACATACTGCTCACACTCTTATACCTGTTCAACGTCCCTCGAAAAATTCTTTTCAACCCATCTCAACATCACAAAGACTATATAACATTCCGACCTACGAATCTATCCAAAACCACAGTATTTTTTCCCTCCAACACGTTGCAACTCATCGTCCCGAAACTCCGCATTCCCAGCATATGACTCACGTCAACCGATTCGCAATCGCTCGATTCCGAATCGAAACCCTCGCCGAAATTCCCATCATCGTCTCTTTCTCTCTCATTTATTTATAATATTCGACCGGTCCCCTCTCCATTCGCGCAAAGTCGTTCCCTATTTTTAAAGCGCATCTTCCGCTCCCTATTTTCGTCTAAACAACCCCGCGCGCACAATTTGACGCAACAAGTGTGCGGCCAAACGTCCGCTCGCGCGCGCGCGCGCACGGCGACGGCCGATTCTAAACACAAAAATAGCGTTTAAAATTAAACTGCCCGCCGTTGACGCGAACAGCGAGCAAGCAAGCGAGCGAATTTCTATATTACACGTATCGATTTTACGTTGTGTTAAAAATTCTTTTTTTTGCAATTTTTCCACTTGGAAAATTCGACATTAAATCGATAGCGATTTGATTGTTTGATTTTATCCGTAAAAAGAGTATCTTATCCAGCACAATACAAAAACAATTAAATATATGGAAAATACATTTTGGCTCTGAAAATACAGATCTCAAATCGTTATTAATAAACACATACTGCGAATGAATTCGAAACGTTCAAAAACTACAGGACCATCACACACAGCAACTAACTACGCAGTCGGATATTATCGGAGCAACCGATCCTCGCGCTCGTGCATCTTAACCCTCGCGATCTCAACTCAAGACACGCAGGCGGAAGGATAAACATCATCCTATATACTGGCCAAGCCACGAGAGAGCGTAAGTAAGTATATTCATCCACTCGCATCATGAGGTTTCGCCGAGACTGCATAGCGAGCGATCGTCGAGAGAGGAGAGACACGAAGAACAGGAGCAACACGACCGCAACAGGTTGGCCCTACACATACATTCACACACTACGCATACACATACACACACGTATAGTTACCCTCTCGCATACGAACAACTTACATGTATACCAAGCGCTTGATGGACCTTCTCGCTTATTTTGTCAATACAACGCAACGGTTGCATTTCGGAGCATCGCTCGTAAACCGATCGCGTTCGCGTTCAGGTACTTAAATCTGAGTATGTGTATGTGTGTATAGGTGAGTATATATACGTTGTATATAACCGCCCCCGGCACAACGGCCCTTTTTTTTCGCGAGCCCGCGCGCGCTCGCGCGCCATGGCGTCTCGTCGGCGAAAAAAAAAGATGAGGAGAACTGTGCGCGAGTTCTCTGATCTTGCTCTTTCTCTTGCGTATATATATATATGTATAAGTATAGACACAAACACATACACGTATTATGCTTGGCTCGCGTATATACGAAGAGGGAAAAACCCGCTCTCTCTCTCTGTCTCTTCGTCTGAAGAGAGCGCGAGAGTGAGAGAGAGACTCACCTGATAATAGCTCGACTCCGCCATCTTGTCCTCTCTCTCTCTGTTGGCGCGCGCACTCGCACGCACTGGTACTGCTACTACTACTGCCGCTGCTACTGCTGCTGCTGCCTGCTGCGTTTTCCTCGCGGACCGTCGCGATGCTTATATGCACGCAAGCGCGTGTTATATAGGTATCTCTATATCTATATCTTTCTCTTCTATATATCGCTCTCGACTCCTTTTCGCCGCTTGCTCCACGCGTAGTAGTCTACTATATATATATGTATGTGTACTTCTATATGTGTATATATATAGATGTATACGAGCGCACAAAGTAAGAGAGGAGGATATAAGACACACACGCGGACACACTATATTATATACATATATATATCGCGCACACACTGCTATTTACTGCTGCTGGCGTCCCAGGACCGCTGCGGCGGCGGCGGCTACCCGCGGCGTCCCGCGCGGCATAGCACACCTGTGTGTTCTCTCACCGATATAGGGAGACAGATAGAGAAAGAAAGAAAGAGAAAATACTCAATAGAAATATCTTTGTCAGAGGTTAACTCTCGCCGACGAAGACGACGAGATTACAATTGTCCGGGGATATCGAAAGAGAGAGAGCGAGAGAGAGCACTGACACAGGCCAAAGAGAGGCGCGACACGACGCGACCGCATTCCACGCGCCGCCGGACGTCGACTGAGCGAGCGAGGCGAGCGAGGAGTTGGATATAGAGATTGTGCTCTCTGCTGCCTGCCGCGCGCCGCGAGGAGAGAACTGCCTGCGAGCTGTTGCCTGTACAGTGGGCGGGGGAGAGAGAGAGAGAGAGAGGATATATATATATGTGTGTAGTGTATGTGTATATGAAGAGCGGGCACTGGGCAGCGTTGTTTCTTTCTCGCCGCGCGATGCGCGTGTGTGATGCTTGATATGTATCTGTGTGGCTATATAGCAGTTATATGGATATATATATATATGTACCCCGCGAGTAGTTGGCTGGCGGGAATTTTGAATCGATACCGTTTACATTGACTTTTTTTAGGATACCAGAAGCGAGTGTGATAGAGGAATGTTTGGTTTCAACTTTCGGTATGTACTACTTTTGAAAATATTATGTATAGGGATTTGGGACTTTGTAATCAGAAAAATGAAAAGGTTATTGAATGAATCACCCTTTTTGAAGGTTTAGGAAACAGGTTGTAATTGAGCGTATGAGCACAAGAGACGATTAATTGTTTAGTTAACTTATTTAATTAACTATATAGGTAATTAGTAGCTAAAACAAGTTCTTTTTCGTAGAAAAAATGTGTAAGTAAATAAATTTTGACATGTAAGTAAATTGACATTCTTGCAATATAACATTTTACAAACCGCCTAAATACACTGCCTTTTTTTACTTGTAAAATTTCGACATTTCTTATCCAATAGCCTAGTAAGCTGAAGTCGATACTCATATTCTTAAGGAGTAGATAGTGAGTTCAACCTTTTTCGCGGAAAGTTTAAGTAGTAACAGTTTAAGTAGTAATAGTTGAAATTGAAAATTCAGCACCAAAAATTGTTAATTAAAAAAAGAGCTTGCATAGAATCGTTGAATAAAAACATCACTAATGATAAAGGATTATCCAAGTTTAAACAGCACAGAAAATGATTTGAAAAACTGTGTTCTCTTATTTTTCGATAGATATAATATTACATTCATTTTCTAAACCCACACTGAAAGTTACATTTTATTTCGACAATCGCGTTCTGATTTTCACAATTTTCAAAAATTGAATTTAGATTTTGCAATACTCATTAGCTTTATATTGATCGGCAGTTTGGTGGGGTAGCGGAATTGCACCTCGGCCGATCATCGAAGTGTTAAACAGCGCGGGCTGATGTTACTACTTAAACGGGTGACCGCGGGAAATATACAACTTCGACAATCGTTATGCGATTTTTTGCTCTTAAAACAATGTTGGTTAGATAATTTGTATATGTTTATGGTTTTTAAGCCTACGAAGTGTGACAAAAATATTTAAAATATATTCGGACACCGGGTAATAATAAAACGATGGCAGCAAACCAATACGCAGATTCTCGTCGTGCCCGGAACACATAGATTTGATTAATAATGGTTATGTTTTGGAGCTATCTGACATTAAAAATAAAAGAATGAATTTCGAAAGCGAGTAATATAAACAGGTATAGACCACTTGCTGGACAAAATATATTGCAAGTGAATAAATCACAAGTACATACGCTTTATCAGTTTCAGTCTAAGATTTCTACCAAATAAAACATAATTATCAATATGAAACGAAATAGACCATTATACAATTACAAAACAGCAAACGCATTTTAACCTAGTAAATAAAAAAAGTCGTAATGTTTTGAGTTTAGTGTTATTGGAAATTGCATTTTATTCCAAACAATAAATAATCTATCGTTGTTTAAGATTAAATCTATCCAAAAATTAGTTTATAGAATTTCTAACTATACAACAATAAAAAATATTTTCTATGCAGCATAAAATACAAAATTGATTTTTTTTGTTCCGTGTTTTCTTCAGCTATTTATTTTCATTTTCATCCAAATAAAATACTGAGAAAAGTTGTTTGCTTTTTATAATTTTTTGCAATAATCAACAATTTCGAAAATACTACATTTAATAAATGACACTTCTATTTTTACATCAATGTTTTATGTACACATTTAAATATATTTGAATTCTATAATATCCTTAGAATTATCCTTAGAATTATACAACTTTGTCCAAAACCATTTTCCACAAAATTCTAACATTAAAAATAAGTTAGAAATTCTTTGAAGTTTTAGCAATAAGTCATATACGTATTTTTGTGGATGATTTTTATCATAAGGTAAAATGCTTACTTATTGAGCAAAAAGCATTTTTAAAAGTTCCTCAGGCGTATGAGAAAATAAACTACTTGGATTTTGATAAAGATTTTTCGGATCGTGACACGCCTCGTACAGTTGTTTATAAATCGCGCCAATCACTTCGAAAGCTCTTCGCTGCGTATTCGTCCGATGAATGCTACTCTGAAGTAAAGAAATTTGCGGCAATAACAGGACGTCGGGCATAACAAGAAAAGCTTCTAATTTGTTCTGAAATGAAATATAATTTATATAAAATTATTTATTTTTAATGTTATTTTCATAAATAAAATGTTTAGTGATAAATTTAATGGATATAAAATAAAAATAATTTTTTTTATTTAAAACCTACTCTTTATAAATTATTCTAAGAAATATTTTTATAGCAACAAAATAAGAATTGCTTAATGATAAAAATTTACTAAAGTCTGATTAAGTTTGATGTAGCTATAGTAAAGTCTGTGTTCAAAATTGGTAAAATATTATTAAATTCTTACAGTGAATTCTTTAATACTAAGTGGATCCATTCCAAGAATAGAAGATAATGGTCCCTGGTCACGTCCTTGGAGTATATTGTAGATTGGACCAAGATTTAAGTGAGCGACCAATGAACTTGCTTGTTCTGAAGTCAATGTATCAATTTGAGCATCTGATTGTGCCTTAAATGAGAAATTTTTATAATTATTTATACATTTATATTTATTATTATTACAGAATTATGATAAATTATACTTGTAATCGTTCCAGTCTATGATCCATATATTCATACAATGCCAATGTTGAATGTATTTGGTGCATACAGTTTAAAAGATACACAGCCATATCCACAGTTGGAAGTCTTGAAGCAGTTTCATTTACTTCTTGTAACAGTGGGTCAATGATACAGGAAACAATCTACAAAAATGGGAAAAAACAAAATATTAAAAAATTCGTTATTAAAAATTTTTTAAATTATTAATATTATTTATTTTTGAAGATATTTATTAATATAAATACTTCACTTATATCAGTGTATTTATATCCTCATATAAATGTCCTTAATTTAATAAGTACAAAATGGTGATCGTTAAAATGTATCAATTATGATATAATTTATAATGCAATTGATGTACCTGTAGTATATCTTTTTCTCTGTCTTCAGCTATACTTGCAACTGATAAAACTTCATTTAATAGAGAAAGTAACCTTGATACAGATGGTGCAGGAACTAAATCTGTACCTGGTGGTTCAGCTCTTTCTCCAAGTGCCATTCTTGTTTCTCTTTGCAATCTACTAACAAAACTTTTTTCACTTAAGTCTAATAAATCACCAAACATTGCATCTAATACACTATCTTGAATAACTGGCTTAAGAGTAGCCCGATAAAATCTTATTAATGTAGTTACAGAATATAAGACAGTTGACGGTGCCTCAACTGCCACAATATGTTCAATTCGAGACTTCAATGGATGACATAAACCTTCTGTTATGTTACTGAGAGCTTGGGATATTTGTTCAGACATTGCTGACTTATCACAAGCTTTCAGAAGTGTCAGAAGATTTTCTTTTTCAACAGGAATAGCTTGGTGCAACCATGCAAGAATATCTCCTACATAGCGTTTTGGATCATTCGCATGCATTTCAATTGGATTTGAGTCATTGCCTTGATTTTTCCCTAATGTCAATGCATCAATGAATGAGCTCACTAGCACTGATCTTCTAGCTGTACAATATTCATCTAGAATGTATTTAAAAAGTACAGGTCTTTCTTGCAATTTGCTCATTGCTCTTGTGAGGAGAGGAACTAATTGTTCATTTTCAATATGACGGCACTGAGCTTGTGTCCAACGATATAATCTTTCTAGCCCTGCTTCTTGAAGTAATGTCATTCTTTGCATAACATCTAGCGCTAATGTCTGATGACCTGACTGCATGAGAACTCGACAATTGCCATGAATTTCCTATTGAAAGAATATATAGCTTATTTAAATGTTCTATTTTATTTAAACAAATAAAAGGCAGAAAAAATAATTATATAAACTATAATTATCACCTGAACTCTATTTATAACTGTGAAAAACTCTTCAGTTATTGGTGCTTCTCGAGAACTACCATGTAAAATAGCTAATTCATCTGAATTTAATTGAAATGTTCTTATAAATGCTGAAGCTATTTCTTGTTGCATTGATAGTTTGTCACTAAAAGAAAAATAATATTCATTACATTGTATACTATCTATAAATAGTAAAAGATATAATTATATTTTATTCCTATAGAATCAAACCTTTCCTTCTGCAACTTTGATGTTTGTTCAATAAGTTGCATTGTACGTGTTTTTGTACTCTGTAGTCGATCTGCCATACTTTGAACACATTCACTCATTCCAACAACATCTTTATGCATATCATCTAAAACATTCTTCACTTCCTTAAAGGCAGATAAGAACTCTTCGTTAATTGCTAAACTTCTTCTTTCTATTTTGCTTCGAAGATTGCGCCTATCATCTATTGTATTTTCTTTAAAAAATGTTGATAATTCCTTCAAAGCTTCTATGGTGTCCTATTCAGTATTTATAAAAATTAATACATACTATATAAATTTTATACTTTATATTGAAATTTTTTCATTTCCAATATTGATTGCAATACTAAATATTATACATACCTTATCATTTTCAGGTCGAGATTCTAACAATTTACTAACACGTCGTGATAATGGCGAGATTATTGGTTTCTCTGATCCACCAGCTTGGCTATCCATATTTTTATTAAACAATTGTATCTACATCTACAATATTCAAAATATTAGTGTAAATATAACCTCAAAATTTGACACCTCAATCTCAAAAGCATCCAAACACATCATCAGTTCATTAATAGGATAGCAGCGCAACATGTGGCGAGTTGGCCAAACTACATTTAAATATTTTTAATATATATTAAACTATGAATTATTATAATAATAACATTTACGTATTTTTCATACTCGCAATATACCCTATCGACTTCAATATTTAATCTATAATCAATAAATACAATAAATTAAGTTACTGGCATTGCGGTAATATTTTAATAAAGTTTTATGAACGCAGAATAGATTGGCGGTTCCAGTGTCCAGAAATGTAGCTTTACACTTCACGACGAATCAGCGTTATCATTCGGAGATTCGCGCTGTTGCAAACTCACAAGCACGATGGATGATATCATCCAAAACCACATTTGTGATCTCACAAGTGCTGTGTGGAGGTATTACGCAGAATATTCTATTTTCATTATGTGGTTAAAGAAGAAATTAGAAATCTATTGTTTTCGAATAAAATTGAAGTAACTAAACGTTCAAATATTTAATTAAGTTTAATATATGTAAAGTTGCTATATGTGTAAGAAAAGAAAATTTCCAGTATTAGAAAGTGATCGTTGCAAAGTATAAAGATAATTGTATATAGATTTTTACGTTTTAAATGGATGTAAGTATGTCAAAATTTATTCATAATAGTGCAATATTTTATTTCAATTTATAATTGATTTTTCAATCGTTTTGTTTGATATTGAGATTTTTCAAATTATTTTCGAGATTAAGGTTTGTAAACTTGAAAAAGAAATCTACATTACCAACGATAATTTTTTATTGCGCGGGATAATTAAATAATAATTTTTTTAAAAAGATATAAATGTGAAATATTTTGTAGTATAATCAGAAATAAAGTATTTTTTATTTATTTACGCAACTATAAGCATACTATTAAAAACTTGTTACCAATTTATACTTTAAAAATAATCATAATGGATCAATTATCAATTATAAACGTAAATACTTATAATCAAAATTATTAGAAAAAACTCATAACTTTAAAATTTTCAAAATTTTAATTTTGATGTGATAGGAACAAAAAAGGATCATGGACGATGATAACCAAATACTGAACAATTCAAAGCTACTAAACAGCATTCGCAAAAAAAAGTCAGTTCAAGAAAAACTAGAAAAAATCAAGAAATATTTGAATCAAGGAGCAGACATTAATACTATAGATCGTAATGATAATGACAACACACCGTTACATATCGCCGTTCGCAAACAAGAGTTGGAAATCGTTCGATTTCTTTTGGAAAGGGGAGCAACTGTAGATGTAAAAAATGGACGAAATGAGTCTCCATTTAATCTTGCTGATCAATTACTTGATGACGCCAAAAAACAAGAAATAATAAAAGTCTTAAAAATCCACGAGGAAAAGCAAAGTTCGCTTAAAAGTATTGAAGACTTATCCGTTGACTCGCCAGTGTCAGAAATTGATAAACAATCAAATATAATAGAGCAACATTATTATGAAAAACGTTCTGGAACTGCTGGTCTTAGTGGTCAGCTTTATGAAACTAAACTGTCTTGTCTAATATTATTTCGAGGATTAACTAATAAACAAATAACACAATTTTATTTAGGAACAAATGTTAAAGGATTGGGAAATTTTGATGACATCGTGTTCAGATACGATGTTACCAATCAAAGTAAACCCAAAATTATATTTTTGCAAGCTAAACATAAAGACAATATTAATAAGAATCAATTATGTCACGAAAAAGTATTTAATGAAAGTGGAGATTTTAGTTTACTTAAATACTTCGAAAGTTACTTAGACATTAAAGAAAAATTTAATAAATCCGATAGCGATATTTTTAACGATGCATTTGAAAATATAGACAGTTATTTTGTGATTTTTACATCTGCCTCGGAAAATTTTGTCAAAAAAAAGTGTTTTCAACCAAATGAAATTCTATTTACAAAGGAAACAGGAATGGCATTTCAGGTTGAATACGAAGTCAAAGACATCGATGTTTTAGAAAAAATAGTAATAAAAAGATGCATTAAAAAGCTAGGTGTAAAATTAGTGGAATTTATTTTTGAAAATAATAAATCTTATACAAATATGATGTCGGACAAACTGATAAAAAAATATCATGTTATTTTAGCACGTGACGTTTTTGAACTTCACAAAGAAGATGAGAATCAAAATTATTATAATGGAAAATTTAAAGAAACATTTTTGAACAATAATGATGATAAATTGTTATTACTATTAAAAGAAACATTGTATGATGGAATTCTAAAAGATAAAACAAAATTACTTGTTTCCGAAATGTCTAATAATCTATCACTAGAAACTATAAGTAAAATAATTGGATGTGAAATCATGTACGATTCGGAGCAGAAAGAGTTTATACATGTTGATAAGGCCATTTCAAATGGAATTTCTAAATTAAAGAATCATGTAGAAAAAATAAATATAACAGAAAGCGTAATTGAGGCGGCCATTAAAATAGCAAGGAAAAATGAAATGAAAACTCAAACTTTTAAACTGCCTTTAGTATTTGGTAATCTCGATTTAAAAATTAGAAAAAACAAACAAATAGATCGTTTAGTAGAAAAGTTTATCGATATATTTACTGATCATGAAATAACAATTAATAATATTGTTAATATTCATGATCACATGCTCAATAGTACAAAAAAACTAAATAAAGGGGATTTACAAGTTAATGGGGGCATTGGAGGACTAATAGGTAATTTACTTATTTTAGATAAAAAAACTATGATGTTCAAATTTAACGACAACCCGGAATCGTTACCAAAGGTAGCTAAAGAACTTTATGGAAAATTAAAAGAAGAAACTTTAAAGAGAGACAAAATGATGAATAGTAATTTCGAAAGTTATAGGTTTATCATACAGGTCGATGATTTACCAAGACTGTCATTTAATGGAGAAGAAAATGATAAATATTTAGTAAAGGATTTTTTAAACAAACTTTATTTTTATACAAGTCAAGCTAAGGAATATGAAGTAGAACAAAAATTATTACAAGAAATAAATGATTATAATGCTCAAAGTAATCAAAGTGAATCCCTTTTTAAACTAAAAAATGAAGCTATTTTTTTAAAAGCACACGATATGGTACAAAAATGGTGGAAACAAGTAGGAAAAGCTCCTTATTTAACGAAACGTTGCAAATTTTTTAATGAAGCTGTTGCAGAATTTATAGATAAACCATTGTTAAGTATATTGCATTATATACTTTTAAAAGATATTAAAAAGTATGAAATTGATATTCAATTCAATAATGATGCAATTAAAACATTAAAAATAGATGAATTTATTAAATCAAATAAGCAGACCCTGTCTATACATACAGAGAGTTGTAAATTAAGTAACATGAAATTACTTCAATATTTTAAAGATAAGGGTTTAAACTATCTTTTCATAAATTTGAATTACGTTTTAAAAATACAGTTTTATGATAAAGTTATATACGAAATCACAAATACAGAATTTGACGTGTTAATAATCGAAATTATGAACTGTGATGCAGATAAAAATATTAATAGATGTACACAAAAAATATGTGAAGATATGAAGAAAATTTTATGTAAGAAGTCTAGTGCAAGACTTATTATTGTTAGTGATGATTATAATATTTTCACGAGAGAATTTAATGATTTCTCTAATAATCCCGTCGAAGACAAAGATAATAATTTTGAAAATCTTGACGAGTCGACACAAAATAAATTGCTTAGAGAGAAAGTAATTTTCCAAGGAAAAAAAATAATTTTAGCTACAATATTCAATAAAAATTTAAAACATATAAGTGTAGAAGAATTATTGAGACATGTGTGTGGAGATGTACAAATAAGTAGGGAAGTGCCTAGATTAGACGAAGTTAAATATTACTATGTCGATCGAGTTTTTACTCGTTGCCTGACCCTGAGGGACACAAGTCTTGAATACGGAATTAAAAAAGAAAATTTATTTTTTATAAGCGGCGTGGAAAAAGGTGGCCTTTCTTACTTAAATAATGACGAAATAATAACTGATTTTGATAATTACCCAAATCATAACATTCATTGGCTTAATAAGGAGAATGAAAGCTTAAAATGGAAAAAATCTTACGGTAATCTATCTGCAGTCCGAGAAAGAATAGATAATGAAAAGATTCAAAAATATATGCCAAAAACTATTACAGACATCGATGATCAAATCGTGATTCTGACTGCTGAGCCTGGTATGGGAAAATCGACAGTGTTATCATATTTGGCAAATCAATTAGATCCCACGATTTGGACTGTAAGAATTAATTTAAATGATTGTACTCAACTATTCAGCAAAGCAAATTTTGAAAATGATATTGAAACTATTAATTTTATATTAGATGTGTTAAAGCTTAAATCTTCTGTCGAAAAAGAATTGTTACAATATGAGCTCACTTGTCGTGGTAACATTATTCTCTTAATCGATGGATTCGATGAAATATGTCCAATATATGAAAAGAAAGTTTTGAATTTATTACGAGTATTGAAATCAAAAAAAGCTAGCAAATTGTGGATAACAACACGACTGAATATGAGAGAAAAGGTGGAAGATGAGCTTAGTACACTTGCATATACTTTAGAACCATTATCAACAGTAAGCCAAAAAGAATTTTTGCAAAAATTTTGGACTTGGAAATTAGGTAATCAAAATATTAATGAAAAACGTTTAATTCTATGTTGTGAAGCATTACTACAACATGTATCAGAACTTATTACCGATAATCGGAAAAACATTTTTGGTGTAGTTTTCCATTTACAAATGTTGGCGGAAGCATTTGAAAATGAGTTTAAAAAGTTCTATAATGACACCGGGTGTAAAACATTTTCAAACGAGAAAAAATTCAATTTGCTTGAGTTGTATGATGTTTTCGTTGAAAAAAAATATGATCTATACAAGAAGGAGAAAATGCGGCAGGATAATACAAATGCAGCTGTAATTAATAATAGCATTAAATTACACGATTGTTTTATACAAAATCATGAAAATGCAGCGGTTTACACATTATTCAAAGATCACGAATATTTTAATAATTTAATTTCCAAAAATGAGATAAAGAAAATAAAAAATTTTATCGAAGAAATACGTCAAGGTATAGAGAATACGGGAATTATTTATAATGTGATTGACAATAAGCCAAATTTTATTCACAGAACCTTTGCTGAATATTTTGCTGCGAATTGGTTGGCTAATAACGTAGATAATAAGGAAATAAAATCGTTTTTACTAGAAAATATTTTTTTAAAGGATCATAAATTGTTACGTGAGTTTTTTGATTATAAGCTAGCTGCAGATAGTGAAGTACATACTGCCGTTTTAAATGGCGACGAAAAGAAATTAATTGATTTATTAAAAGCCAATCGGAATTTGATAAACACTGTAGATCGAGCAGGGCGACGACTATTGCATTTGGCGGCACTTTATGGCCATGCTAAAATAGTATTAATATTAGTACATCAAGAAGTTGTTCATTCTCATCGGAAATTTAATATTGATGTAGCAGATCAATTGTTTAAATGGAGTCCCTCGCGCTATGCTATGCAAGAGAAACATTGGCAGATTCTAGATTTTTTTTGCTACTGCGGAACAACCCATGAGAACTGCGGTAACAAAGATCTTATGTTTAAGGTGCACGGACTTCGGGTAACGCTAGGGCATCATGATCCTTTTTTTTGAAAGAATCTTTTTTTTAGATCCTTTTTTGCTTGTTCGTTAGTCTGCCCATAAACTTTAGTCCACCTTTATTTATTCTCTGGTCGACTTCGCAGCGTTCAAACCGAGTCCTAACCTCCAGCCTTTATATACAAAAGCTTTGGACCTCAGGACTGTTCGCGTGCGTTGCTCTCGACGGTTGTGCTCATGAATAGCCGTTAATTGTGCTACGATCATCGTTACCCAATGATTGTTTCATGGAACCAAGATTTAATATATATGTGCGTGTAGTTTGACGTCCAGAGAGACTTTCATTCGAAATTGAATTGAGCGCGACTTTGCAACGGCGATTGTCGCACTCTCCCCGCACACAACTCACGTATACATTGCTTGAGCGATGTAAACAAACGCTCGAGATGCATGAATCCGCGGAAACGAGAGCCAATTATAACGAGTTCGTTGGAATACAAAGAACCGCAATGCTTATATTTTTCGTAAGTGTTTTATTCTCGAACCTCGTTATAATATTATATATTAAAGATCCATTACAATTGATACTAGTTCTTTCTGCGTATAATTTATGACTGTATAAACACGACAAATATGCAGAGATATATATAGGGATAATAGCACTCGTAGCAGAAAGGTCTCGCGCGCGCGCGCGCGCTCCCGCGCAGTCATCACAAAGGGAAATAGTGGCTGCAGAGGGCGCGAGCCATGGCGAAGAATATAAACTTGACTTAACAGTTGAACTGTAGCCTCGCGACCAAGCGCCTCGCGGAGACGCATTTCACTGTAAGACGTAAGTGTATATATACTATTTATTCGAGAAAGAAGTTTGGAAACCTCGTTGATTCTTGATAATGTACAGTAGACTATCTAGGTATATTGGCTATTTTATGTGTGTTCGTGTACCCATGATTTATACCGGATTGTGCGCAAAATAAATAAATAATTATTTACCTAAATATTTGAACGGGTTTCAAATGTTTTTTTGTGTAACGTTCAGTGCGTCGAAAATAGGTACAGAATTTTTTAAGACAAAAATGGAAACAATACACAATCAAAAAATGTAACTGTTTTATACTATTCTTTTTCATTTCAAGTTACATTAAGTGTCATATTCTTAGTGCGTTTTTTTATACAAAATAGGTTCATTTTTTGTATGCTATTGCATATATGCATTCTTTTCTTCTTATACTAAATGTACCTAATTAATTGTAAACATTACACGCATGTAAACACGTATAAATAGTATCGCGTATGGTGCTTTCGATAGCGAGAATACGTTCATTGTCTCTCGCATTCTCACTTTCGTACAGCTCGCGCATAGAACCTAGGATAGATCATAAGCATCTATTATTTTTTCAATTTTTTTCATTTTAAAATATCTCGACTTAAGTATATTTAGAAATTATTCAATTGTGAGAATAAATAATAACGGTGAGAACAAATAATTTTACTAAGATGTATAAATAAACTTTTGCATTTTTATGAAAATTTTGAAACTTTTCGGGTTTGTATATATCTTTAAACTGATGAAAACAAAGCCCTGTATCAGCATACCGTGGAGAATTGAAAACATGTTTTTTCGAATGACTCGTACTCAAAGATTTCTAGGAAACGATCATTCCACATTTTCCGAAAACAATGCAGTCTATTATTCGGCTAAGTGCCTCTTCAAACTGCTCTCATGTGAGAAATCAATTCATTTCTTTTTATCCATATAACATAGAGCTGAAAATTCAACGACGTCAGAGGACACACATCACAAAGCACAATGCCAATGCAGATCGACACGTTCGTGTTCATGGACATGGAAACAACAGATCTGATTCGAGGCTCGGTGATGCCGGAGATTACAGAAATTGCATTCGTCGCTGTCTCGCGGAGGTACATAGAGTGCGACTATGACGACGATCCTATGTGTCTACCAAGAATCATGCACAAGCTGACGATTCCAGTCAGCCCGCAGTCTCCTATCTCGTCTAAAGCTGAACGCATAACAAGTGAGTTCAAACTTTTTTAATTTTATTTCGTTGATTTATTAGAATTTTATGATTTCTTAAACGTGCGGGTGGTGTATCGATTGATATGAGTAATTTTAATGGTTTTCGATTTTCGTTTTAATAACGATTCTCATGGCGATTCATAAATTAACGTATAAGTATATATAAGAAAAACAATACAAAAGTTTATATTATTTATATTATTTCATTTACAATTTAAAATCGCATATCCTTTACAGATTTCAAAATAGTGATAATTTAAAAAGTCTATCGTCTTATGATTTAAGCACCTCGTGTTATGAAACAAGATAATTTTGAGTGAATCAATTGACTTTATCATTATTTTAAAATTATATCAAATTTTTTATAAATAAAAATTATTAGAAGTATGTGCAATACTATGCAAACTTGTTTATCAACGGCTAATTATGATATTTATTTTTAACAGATCTCTCGGATCAAGGTCTTTACGATGCACGGCCGTTTGATGACGACACTTGCAAATTAATTAAACAATTCTTGAGGAGACTACCTGGCATTATTTGTTTTGTAGCTCACAATGGAAATCGCTTTGATTATCGTATATTTCTAGCAGAGCTAGATACAGTAAACGAGGTATGCCGTGATTTATTTTTTAATTCTAAGAAAATTCGCAATAATAACAACGATTTACTGTATGAGAATAGCCACAATAAATGAAATATTAACGGAGAATATTAAAAGAGAAGTCTATGAATTTTAATTTTTTAATATTTTTTAATCGAATGGTCTTTTTGGTTAAATATCTTCGAGTATTTATAAACAAGAAGTCGTAAACAATGCTTTTTTTTTGCATTGTCAATGCATTTGTAGGATAGTTGTCGTGTTTCTTTCGAATCGCGAGTCCTAAAAAATATTTCATCAGTATGCCATTCCTTTTTATTATTTTATCCCATCAAAGTCACTGCTATGTTCTTGGAAATTTATATTCTAGTATATTATAATTTTAGTCCTATTGCTTAAATTGTAATGCTGCATTGATTCAATGATATTATTTTATTAGCTTTTTATATATTCTGTATGTTTTTTATATTTTCAGCATTTTCCGACAAGATTGCGATGTGTAGATACTTTGGAAGCATTTCAAGAATACTTTGACGACAAATCGGATCAACCCTGCAATTACAAATTAGCCACGCTCCACGACTACCTGACGGGGGAGGAACCTTGCAATCAGCATTGCGCTGAAGACGATTGTTTAACCTTGTTGCGATGTGTACGTCGGATGGATACGTTTGCAGAGTGGGCAGATTACAATGCGACTCGTTTATGTGAACTTTAAATAATGAATAACTCTGGAAATACAAAGACAAATCAGCTATTAAGTTTAATAGTATAAGCATAAAGTAAATGTTCTTATATTTTTGAAGGCAGTTTATTGTCTATAGATTTGGGATTGTTTAATAATGTGCTCAATAAGTTATTAATTTAAGAAACGTGATGTAGTAATAATTTTATTATTTACTATGTTGTATTACTTTATACTAATGATCATAACTTCGTGTTAAGATTTTACAAAATCAACTAATTGATACAAGTTATATATTGTTATCATAATATAAATATTTCAATGGTGGAAAAGTATATGCTTCTATATAATTTATAAGACTATTTTATGTTTACTAGTAAATATATTTTCATATCAATCTCTTAAGATTTTTGGATAAATTTTTCTTTTCTTAACGTATTTTTTCCCCTCATATGTCTCCCTGCTTCAGGAGAAATACATGACACGTCTAACTATACGTGACTTAAATAGCTGATTATTAGTTACAGGCACGTATTCAATGCAAAATATATACCAAACTTATTTGGAAATGTGGTTTTCCGTATTAGAATAAACGGGAAACAAGTAAAACTTTCTAAACAGACGATAAACAAGAAAAAGTAAATAAACATGATAATAATAATGCTTGTCGATAGTTTAGATTAGTTTCATCTGCTATCGGGTGGAAAACCGCTCGCCTTTTAAATATTGAATTTAAAACTAGATTAATTTTATTTTTTTTATATTTTCTATTCAATTTTTTTTTCTATTAAATATCTTTCTTTTAAGATTGTGCGTCATTATACCGAAAGCCTCAATTTATATAAAACATTCTACTATAAATATAAGACTATTCATAAGGTGACAAATCATTAATATCTTGAAAGCAGCTAGCAGATGGGTCATTGTTACGGCTTTAAATTCATTTACTGGAACAGTTTTGAATTTAGGTAAACATTCAGGCAATGGAACATTCCCTGATTTAATATTTTCCATAAATTGTGATATGAAAGAAGCAAACGGATGTCCTTTTCGTATATAATACAAAAGTGGATAAGAAACAATTTTTTCTTTTAAAATGTAAAAATCAGGCATGCCTGTTTTTAAAATTACATAATCAGTTTGTGCAACTACCATCCTCAGATTGTATAAAGCGTACGAGATGTTATCAGGATTTATTGATTCATATCTGAAACATGAAAGGTATATTATAAGAATAACAGAAATAATTAAGCTTTTGTATGTTACAAAAACAAAATTTACCGATCGTATAAATCTATCATTATAGCGTCTTTTGAATCTTTAAGCCATTCTCTTGCAACGTCAGGACCACCTAGCCGACGGTGGGAATTTCGTAATTGATCAAAATTCTCCAAAATATTTATAGGTTCTATCTTAATTATTGTACTAACAAAATTGCAATTGTAAAAAGCATTCATTAGAAGTGCATATATCAACCACATACTAATAACAACACGGATTCCTGATTTTTTTGGTAAATGAACGTATTGATTAAAATATATGGCGATAAGATGTAAACAATTGAATTTTGCATATACATTTTTTTGAAATCGCCTGAGAAGTTCTATAAATATACAATAGTTAATTACTATGACTATAAAGCAAATCCATATTTCTTCTCCAAAAGGCATGATGAATGAGAATAATGTTTGTCTTGTGTGTTGTATAGCATCGATAAATATAAATTCTTCATACCTAAAAATATTTAAGTTATTCATGTTATTTATTATGCATTTTTAGTAAATAGATTAAAGTTACAGTCACTTACACAGCTACGGGTGAATCAAAAAAGTAAATGTGAATTTTAAATTTGTAGTAATGCATCGATTTTTTAATTTCGAATTAAGCTATTTCAAAAAAAAATTTTCGAATTAGAAGTTTAATTAGGATTTTCGAATCACTAAATGTTAAGAAATGTAGACAAATTACGATTTAGGTGGCATAAAGAACGGCTATCTTTTATAATGACGTTTAAATGATGAAATGTGCAAAATATTCATTTAAAAGATGTTAAAAACGTAAAAAATTCCATATTTGTAGTTTATTTCGATTGATTGTACACGATACTCGTTGTTAATAATGAATTTAACGATAATAACTGACAATTGTTTTAATAATGTTAATTTGTTAAAAAACACAAATCTTGAATTCCCGACGTTTTGAGTACTCTTCATCTTTTGAATACAAAAATGTGTAGATTCGATTATTTGATCATCATCGTAATAAAAAATTTGTTTTCTTTACCATATAAATCACAATTCATCTATATTTCTTAGAATTCGATGATTCAGATATTGTAATATATATACTTCTAAGCTGAAAAAGTCATTTAATTCGAAGTAAAAAAAAAATCGATGTTTTACTGAAAATTCAAAGTGAATATTTGCTTTTTTTATACCCACCCTTTCATTTCAGTAATAACATACGTCCCTACTAGTAACAATCATTAAAGAGTAAACACAATCAGTCGCCTTATGCAGTAGTTAGATTTGTTAATTTATAACTTACGTGTAAGCTGATCCTTTTTCCAAGTTTGACACCAAATTGTCAGCTGGTAAAGTTGGACCAAAAGCTACATCAATGTCACCGTGATCCATTTCCAGAACTGTATTGTACCAATTGTAATTGCTGACGTAGTGTTCTTTTGTAATATTTATATTATAAAATTCAGCAAAAGCATGCAAAACGCAGCCTCCATAGCTATCAGCTGCAATTTCAGTTCCATTTTCGCTGAAATCATATAATTCGTCTTTCGTTGCACCGTAATCAACACGAATAAACCGCAATTGACAGAAGTTTACTGGGCACAATAGTTCTGTGAAAGAATGAAGTGAAGGACGAATTGTAACGTTTGGCATCGATTGAAAACTACAGTAGCTAATGCGAATAGTTTCTTTTGTATCACAGTTATCACAATTACTTTGACTTTGAAAAATTCTTATAGAATTTCGACTATCATTTATTACTAAAAAAGCAAGAAATGCGAATTTTCGACTAAACAATTGATTCGCGAATTTATCCAATTGATTATCTGTCAAACTTGTAATTATTAAATAACGATGGAGCACATTGCAACATGAGATTCCAAACAAACCACGAAGATAAAACGGATCATTACTTATAATAATATAATTACGTATAGGTAGATTTTTATGAACATTTTCAATAAATAAAAGTGCGTAATTTTCACTTAAATCTTCAAAAAAATGTCTAGATACTTTCACTTTTTTATTGTTAATCATATATAAATGTTTCTCAAAAGGAAATAATTGCATTACTGCTGTTACTGAACAATGCCTTATTTCATTTGTTATTAAATCAGAGAGCTGAATACCAAGAGAATTTTTATTACTCCGAGTACTATTTATAATGAATGCGTTAACAAAAAGAGTAAAAAGAAAATAAAAATTCCGCATGTCTTGTTCTATTGGTAAACGAAAAATAATGCAAATAACAAAGTATATTCTCCAGTACATTTCACGAGGACTCATGCAATAAGTTAATGGATAGTATAATAAATGATAGAATAAAGGCTTGTATGAGTGATGATCGACTTCGCATGAATAAAATAATTCCAATAATACAATATAAATATTATAGATTGATAGATTTTTATATAGTATAAATAATATCGTTGTTTGTAGCAGAAGTTTACAAATTAGGATTTATCATTCATGTTATGAATTTTTATTTTAATGGAATTGCCTAAGAATTCTTTACGATTGAGTTATCAAATGTAAATTTTACCGAGTGACGGTACCTATCAGTATATAATACGCAGTTTTCTAATAATACGAATTGAAAATTAAACAGTATTTTTTTACATTGACACTTTATGGAGGAGCTCGAAAAATATTTTAATACTTTATGGAAGGTTAAGTTTAGAGTTCTCTAATGCAACCAACTTTGCATTTAATTTATACCCGTATCAAATAAATCATTCAATTACAAATACCATCATATCAAATACAGCTAGTTATCATATCAAATCATGCTAGTTAATCCTTGATGATCTGTAAAAAGTTTTCACTATGTTAGTGAAAACAATGCCTTCCACAATTAGAGGACTATTATTAAGCTCATAGTTTTATTAAACGTATAGTATACGTACGAGTCATAGTTAGATTGTGGCAGTTTTTATGATTTGAAATCTTGTAAGCCATTCAATAAAGGTTTGAAATTGATTTTCACACACCGTTTAAAAACAATGGTAAAAAAAAAACACCCCCAAAAATAGTTTTTCACTTGTATAACTTCAAAACGGCAATATATATTTTCACAAACAATGAGTTTCTGTGTAGAAAAGTGAATGAAAAATCGAGTATTTCGAGCGTTTAGCAAGGTCTCCCGTTACTAATAAACAATTCTATAATGCTTTCTCTCCCGCTACGATAAGAGGAAGAGAACATAGTCTCTCATTATGACGGCTCAATGCGAATGCACTTTTTAAAAAATATAGTACATTGTGCAATTAAGAGGAAAGTTGACTTTTTCTAGCAAAGATGATGATTGAGCACAAGACATTAAAATGGTAAAACTTAATATCCTGAAAATAATGCAATTTAATTATACGAGCGAAATCATATAAAGCTTTATGCTATAGCGCAGTGATATATATATTGTCAAATAGCTGAAATGAATTATTGCAATAAATTTTTATAATATTTTTTACTAGGACATTCTAGTTCAAATCACATAATAGTTAATCTTAATATATCATTCACCATTAATAAAACTATTTTGTTGGTTTGATAATTCATCTCATGGACAAATATTTATAAATTATTTATAGAAAGTATAGATTTTTGCACTAATAGTGCCTCCTTTGAAAAGATGTAGTAAATACTTCAGTTGTACCATAATATTTACGTTACAAAAGTAACGACTAATATGTGTTATTCAAGAAAAGAAAAAACTTGTATTCATATAGATTATGTTAAATAATAATTTCGATTATTAAATAAAATATAATATCATTTTAATATTGACATACGCAAGCTGAGATGAAGTGTTCTAGTGTAGGTCTTCGCTAAATATTATTATAGGTTTTAGATTACCAATATACGAATATTATACTTACGCGACGAATTTCACAAGTATTCTCCATCAATCAAGGGTGACTATAGTAAGGGTTGGTAGCCTGTCACCAAAGTTTCGTAAGTAACAATGTTTACTAAGCCTACCTATTAATAGAGTACATACAAACTGAGTCGCTGTCAAGAATATCGAGAAATTCTGCAGATATCAGTTGGTCTATACAGACAATACTACAATGAACGTAATAGGAATACCCTTTTTATATTTTCAAAAACTATTTAAAATATTTAGGTAAATCAATTTCTTGGCACATTAAGTGTATATTTTAGTAGTTATAATGAGTTAGAATACATGTGTCACTAATGAGATAGTAATAAAAGAAGATTTATAATATTAATTTCAATAGCTTTAAGGAGTTAAAGGTATGTATTTATATATTTATTTATTTATTTATTGAATAAACGGACTCAAGTCCTTGTATATAATAAACAGAAAACACAGGTGTAAAAATGAGCATTAGCTAGCCGTCGGTAATATATGGTAATTAACTAAAGTCTGTACAAAATATAACTATTCAAGTGTAATGTAGATGCGTTAGATATGTTTATGAAAAGTCATACCGGAATAATTAAAGAATATCGAGCAAGGTGCGTTTAAATATAGACCGCACTTAGAAAACGATATTCTTGCAACAACGAGAATTTGCTTGTTGGAGGAGGATTTCCGCTAAAAATAGGGCCAAGAGAATATCTTTCTGTGAAAGGAGGAATTATCCTGCAGAAAGTCAATATTCCTATAGCGGGATGATGATTTTTCACGCAGGAGGAAATTTTTCGCGCAGGAGGAATCCTTCTTTTAGCAGGATGATTTTCTCGGAAGGAATTTCACTTCAAAACCGGAGGATCGTTTTTCTGAGTGTAGACGGCAGTGAATTCTTATCGGATAAGGCGGGCTGATGGGAGCGAATATATAGGTGTAAGGTTAAATTTTAACATTAGGGGACCGTAGTCGTGATCGGTGAAAGATATCGGGTGACCACTTTTGAGAGTGAGAATGCATATGAGACGGTGGGTAACGCTTTCGAGTAGATTGAAGTGTTCCTGAGTGTGTGGTGATCAGATAAGAGATCCGTAGGTCAGGTGCAGCAGGACGAGTGTTTTGAAAAGGTCAAAACCATGAACTGATAATAGTGTTATATCTTTTTGTTTTTATTACGCATTTTCTTTTTTTTTATTCTAATTAATTTATCATAAATCAAAAGCTTTTCAGCTGAATATTTTTGTTATTCGTAATGTACTATTTTTTTTAACCAATAATTTCTAACAATTTCTATTTATTTTGCTTCACAGATAACTGATTCTAACTTTAGATTATTTTATTCTCCCGAATGAAGCTTATACGTGTAACAAATAAATCTAATGTCAAAATCAGAGCAGATCCTCTCCATGCATTAAAATTTTTGAGGACGTTGGGAAAAGTTATGACTATATGGCCTGTGGACCCAAAGACTACTTCATGCAAAAAATTTTTCAATGAATTTTCTCTATGGCTAACAATAATGAATTTGTTTGTTACCGTCGCAACACTGTTAATGTCAGTTCTTAGTATTCAAAATAATCCAGTTTTAATGGCAAGAACATTATCACAACTGATGATCCTCAGTGATTCATTTACTCATTTAGTATTGTATAAAATCAATCGCTCGGATTTGCGGGTAAGAAAAATTGTGGTAAATAGAAGATACATATAGATGGATTTCTCGAATATGATCATTACGATCATTTTTACTTTGAATTATTGTAATATTACAAAAGTGAAAATTAAATTATTTGTATACTTCGAAAACTCTTCTATCAATTGTAATGTATTACTAAGGAGAGCAGGCATTTTTTTATTATTATTTTCTATAATCTTTTTAAAGATGTTGAAATTTTGTCATTTTTCGTTCTAAGAATTTTTTAAGGTGTTATTGAAACTTTTACTAAAAATTGTGATAATTACGTAAAGAAAATTGATATCAGTACATATGTAATTGAAGGTTTAATGCTTTCAATATCCAGTTCGATTTTATCATTTTTCATTGCATTATTATATGGTCAGCTATAGAATTTTCATTTAATTGTGAAAAGTTTTCAAGAATATCTATTCATAATTTTATCTCGCCGCTTAATATATTTTTTTTGTTCTTTATTTCTTTGATATTGAATGCCGATAATGTAATAAAATGTTAAAAAAATATATTTAAAAGAATAAATTTTTAACTAATAAAAGTTTATTGCCTAGGCACATTTTTAAAGTTTATTAGATAAGGTTATTTTTGGGATTGTTAAAAATACACATAATTAATTTATTGTTATTCCTAAATATTTGATTGTGCGTTCATTTTAGTTAGATAGCATTGTCTAATGTTACGTCTTGTGATGTATTATATCTAACATTACGTTAGTGATCTTTTTGGAATTTAATATACTGTATATCGACTTAATCATGAATTTATTCAATTGGAAAACCCACCCAAAAGAGGAGTAGTAGTATAAACAAAAATATACATAATCATTGAAATAAAAGAATATTCCTTAATTTTCCGGACTTAATAAAAATAAAGAAACTTTTTTATTCATGACTTTAAGTAGATATGCCTATTTATTACTGTTCTCCAACATTAAATACTTTTTTACTATAACATATATAAATATTTTTCAGATTTTACTTCAAGAGATATTTAATTTTATGGAATCTTGCAATAGAAATGAAAAATCGGTGATGACAGAATATTATAAAAGCTTTTTGCTTCAATATACCACATTAATATTACTTTATACTGCAGCTGCAATGGCTTTTCTTTGTGGTGCTTTTGTATTGAATAAAAAATTTCCTCTTGATACATTTTATCCATTTTCAACTGATTCGGTATTCGTCATTACTGTTATTTATATTCAACAAACCTTTGGCATTATTCAAAATTCTGTAATAATAATGATTGATTTCTTGGTAATAATATTATTTTGGTATGCTGGTGCAAGAATAAAAGTATTAGGACGTCGATTAACGATAACGGACACTGATAAGCAGTTAAGACAATGTATAATAGATCACCAACATATAATTCGGTAAATATAATGTTACAAAATTTTTGTTGATGTTGTCATAAACTTAATATTTTTAAAGAATTTTCAATTAGTTTAATATTACGATTTTTGTACAGATTTGTTCAAAATTCAGTTAATACAGCCCGCTTAATAGCGTATAAAACTATATCAATAGTTACTATTATCCTTATTTCCGCAGGGCTTCAGTTGTTATACGTATGTACATGAAAATATTTGATAGTGTTATTATTAAAAGTTAATATTTGTTTAACAATTTCTAGAATGATGCGAAAACAGTAATGTCACAATTTTCATTGGTATACGTTGTGGCATCTCTTCGAATTATCACATATTCTTCAACGATTGATGAAATGAAGACATTGGTGAGTTCTTTGTTAAAAAGTCCATTAAATTCAATTAATTTTGTATAACAATTTAAATAAACTTTCCAATATTTTTTTGAAGTAAAAATTTGTATACTATTATATTTTAAATATATACACGTAGAATTCTACGGAAAGATTCTCCTAAAGTTGTTCTAAAAACGACGAAAACCAAATTTTGACTCACGCGTTTGAACTAATTATTTTCTTGTTTTATATGGACCATAGAAGGTCACAAGGCTGTTTTCTTTGGTTCAAAATTTGTGTCTCTACGATCTATAGAACAAGAAAATAATTAGTTCGAAAGCGTGATTCAAAAATTTTTTTTTCGTCGTTTTTAGAACAACTTTACGGGAAATTTTCCAAAGAAAACTAAACAAAAAAAGATTCTAAATAATATATTATTATTTAATCGTGAAATTATATATATGGTATATTGCTACATAGACGTTGTTATGAATTTCTTTTAGAATGAAAATCTACGATGGATAATTTATAGATCGGATTGGCTTCGCACTTCTTTAAAGACGAATCAAAATTTATTAATTTTTATACATCGATGCCAGATCCCATTGGTCACGGTCAATGGACGAATGTTAAATACAATGACATTAAAATTTTTTGCAACAGTAAGTCAATCAATAGTTAGCAAAGTTTGTTAGCAAACAATGTAAAAGTTTTTGTTTCAGTTTATGTATACAACACTGTCGCAGTTAACGACTTTTCGAGCCATCATCGAACGATCAACTTGAATTAAGGATTAACGACGTAATATGTCTAATACTGCGTTGTATTTATACTATTTTATAGTATATAAATAGAACGCTTATTTTTATTTTTATATAGTTACAGATTCTAACAATGTTATTAATTATTCATAAGTTTCTTTAAGAATACAAAATTATATCTGCATGAACAATAATACAACTGCATCTAATCTCTATCAACGAAACGGAAACGAAGCGGCCTATTTGGTACATTCATCATATAAAAGCTACTCTTTATGTCAGCATAGTCGTATTCTATTCTAAATTCTTGAATTATCTGTAAGACAAATTAATTTTTTAATTTTTGGAATAAACATATTGAAAAATATATAACGGTTTGTTAATAGTCAGAATACAATGAAATACGCAAGTAAAGTATTTGTCAAGATCAGGATGTTGTCATAAAATATAATCGCTAATCATCAGTTAAATAGTTTTACAAAAAAAAGTGACGGACTCATAAAGATTTTTAACTCACCTTTGTAGTAAACAACATCATTTCTAATTTAGCCATATTCTCACCCATGCAGGATCTGAAGCCCTTTCCAAATGGAAGATATCCATTTTTTGGATAAGAATTTTTATTATCACTGAGCCATCTTTCTACTTTGAATTTCTCTGGATCTTCAAAATTTTCTTCTCGTTGAGCCGAAATTTGATTAGCCATAATCAGGTACGTCTAAGAAAATGTGAAAGTTATTGATTAAGGTTCTCATAAAAATAATAAATTTAGAAGCTGATCAGTGACTGTTTTAAAAACAACCACATTCTATTTTTTTTTAAATATATAAAATTGATACATAATATGCATAAAAACTGCCTGTATGGTTTAAGGGGATGTCGAGCCAATTAAAAGTTTTTACACTGAATTTTTCATGATTAAATTCATTTCCATGTATTGTTAAATTATTACAATTATCCACTATTTCAAACGATTTAAAAAACAGCACAACATATTGAAATGTAGATAATTACGCAGTTCTGTGTAGGCTTTGACATCCCTTTAACACAATTATTTTTTTATACATTTTTTCCTAGATTATATTAAGTGGATGTTCGCTTAAAAATATACTATTGAAGAGTTTTAAGTATGATATTATATACTAACTCCTTTGGGAATTTCGTAACCATGAAGAACAATATCCTTTGACAACAACCTCGTTAAATATGGAAATGGTGGATTCAATCTGGTTATAGAAAAAATGGAATATAAATAAAATCATAATTAGAAATAAGATATTTGTAATAAAATATGCTTTTTTAAAAAAATTCTTTTGTAAATAAAGTTATTATTAGAAGTACCTGAAACATTCCTTTATACAAGCATTCAAGTAAGGCATTTGTTCGAAAGTTTTTCTAGATAAGATTGCATTATCTTGCGTCTTAGAATTAACTTCGTCATATAAATTGTTTTGAATTCGTGGATTTTTCGCCAGATAGTATAACAAAAAAGCTTGGCTGTTTACAGTCTAAAAAATGAAATTCGAAATAAATAATTTCAAAATCAGAAACCTGGACAAGTTTTAAATGGTGTATAACGAATGTATTTGTAGTATACAAAATCTGACCGATTTATAAATTTATAAATATATAAAAATATAAATATATGATAACTTATAAATTTAGTATAGGTATAATATTATCTATAAAGATGTTTTACCGCTTGAACTCCAAGAATAATCATATCCATCAGGATTGTCGATATGTCATCGGGATTCATACGCTGTTTAAAAAGTAGATATTCAAGAATGCTTATCTGGTTTGCCTTGTTTTTTTCAGAAGTTAATACTGAATCTCCACGCATATTGCTTTGTACCATTCGTATATATTTTCCAATGATTCTAGTAAGAAACAAAAAAATAAATTTTATAATGACAAACATTCCATGCCTTTAAATCGTCAAATGTATAGAAAAAGTTATACGAGCAAATCCACTATACTTTTAACCATCGCGTAACGATTTTTTCAAAGTAATTCATTGTTGTTATTTCTTTGTCGTTCAATTAATAATAAAATGTAAAAAAAATTGAAAGATTAAATTTATTATTTTTTTTAAAATAATGTTAATACTTTAATAATTCTTTTTTTCGAGTACATTAAGTAGATTAATTTAAACATTTTTAATGACAACTAGACATGATAATCCTATAATTAATGAATATGTGACGCAAAATGAAATGCGGAAATCCATAAGAATACCAAAGTACCATATTAGAAAAAGGTACCTTTTTAGGTAGTCTCATACATCACCGTGTTGCATTGTATATTGTGCTTTCATTTTGATAAGTGGGCTTGTTTCTTGTTTCCACTGGAAAATATCATTGCACGATGGTTAAAAATCAAATTTATAACCAAAATAAACATCCTGTTTAACATTATGATGACTAAATTAATGTTTTTTTACTAAATTATGCCAAAAAATATGTTAATGAGACTATTAAAAAGAAAAAGTTTTGATTAATATTAAAAATAAATTTACCCATCAATGATATCACACGAGTTAAATAGTTTTTTGCTAAAAGGCGTATCGAAGAATCGCCAAACTTGAAAGCCAGTCTCACAACGGCTCATATAAAGATGTGCAGTCTCTAATGCTTCAACAAATCGTGATGCTTCAGAGTTTTCGTTAAAACCTGTCGAATCAAGATAACCCATTTTCTTGCCTAACATCAAAATCCAGAAAGATTCCAACCCCCATCGAGACAATTCCTGACTGAAATTGCTTGGTACCTAAAATAAGTCATAAAAATGTTTAATGAAAAGTATCTGAATATTATTTGGAATTTATTATTTTTCTCATTAAAATCATATTCTATTGCTCGTATTAACTCTATAAAAATATATTTATTTATGAAAAAATTTATAAATCAAAATAAAAATACCCATTATGCACTAACGAATGTTAATAGTCGATAGTAACAAATATGCATTCGATACATGTATCGCTAAATCGTATCAATACCTCAGCTTGACGATTTTTAATCTGCCGTATCCGAAGTATGAGTTCGTCGCATGCCATTTCAAGCATTCCAAATTGTTTGTTCATTTGTTCTGCAACAGGTCCCTCCAAGGCTTTTTTTGTTTCTAACCACTCAACGGCTTGTGAACCTTGCCTGTTAATGTAATTTTCAAAATCGATGATTACTTTCTTAGCTATTATTTTGAGAAGTATTATCAATTACGTCGTAATAAAGAAACTTAGAAACTGACATAAATTATTCTACAAAATAATTTTTTTCTCAACAATTAAAAAACTATATTAAGCACGTAAGTAATAGCAACAAAAAAAAATAAAAATTTTTTTATCGACGTAAACAATGCCCATTAATTAATCACATATCTTCGATAGAAATATATAATCATTTCTAAGAAATTAATAAAGTTATGACCTTCATTTTCATGCATCGATTTTTTAAAGAACTCATAATACAAAGCTAAAAGGCTTTTACTATTTCCGTTTCAATAAAGCAAATTAAAAAAAGCAAAAAAAAAGTTGAGGCACGCTACTAAATTTCCGAGTATATTTGAATAATTAATTCCCACATGAATGAATTATTATATTAAAGAAACACTTTATTGAAACTTACGCGCAAAAGGGCCCAGCGAATCGATATTTCCTGTAGTTTGACCGATAATGCTGAAGCACGTCGATTCCACTTCTAGCGGGTGAATCACCTTCTGCTTCAAACACTTTCGAGATATGTTCAGGCCTACTCGATAGAATTATCCAACGAAAGTATTAAAAGATATTAGATTTTTATTGTGGTCATACATTTTTTCAGATTAATTGTTAATTAATTTATAACGTACCTGTGAATTAATACGATATTTCCGCTAAATGGCCCGTTTAATCGCACAACTGGTCCATATTCATTAAATAAGTATCGAACAGGAGTCACATTACGATTCCAAAATAAACGTCCTGTAATAGACATCATTTCAATCAATACAAAATAGTTAAAGACATATCTTCATTCAGAGTAGTGCAATTATTTATTGGAATTTCTTTTTTTTCCTTAATTTTAATAGAAAGTAGCATTTGAATATTAAAAGTAATTATTAAATCTGTTTTTTAATATAAATTATTTCATCTAACTCATATATAAGTCTTTAATCTGATTATTTAGCTCACGTGTACGTTCTCAATAACCAATACATACTCATAAATGCGACAACAAAAACATATAACAATAAAATATTAAATATATCAAAAACTATAATTGCTCTCAACGTAAAACAAAAAAATTGTAAATGCGCCTATATTTCGAGAGTAAACATTGTCAACAGCTCTGTAAAGAAAATGTACGACTCAAGGCCGTCGGGTATTCCGTACCCTCGGTGAGCTTGTTGATTAGCAGACTGCGAAACAGTTGCGTACCAAGTAGCGGCACGTATTTCCAATACTTCTCCCATAGCTTGAGTACAGCCGGACCGGGCACCTCATCGAACGGCAACGGACTGTCACGATCAAGCGTCGTTGTTCCATCCTCTGTCATTTTTAGATCAGCCGCTGCTTTTCCAACGCTCAACGAGTCGAGAAGTGTCGTCGCTGTTGCTGATCCTGATTGCGCAGCAGCCACTGCGGGCGTGCGAGAGCTATTCGGTAGCGCTGTGGTGTATAATGTTTCGTTAATGAATGTGGATTTTTTTCTCATGTTAGGGTATGGTATGTCGATTGAAAATGAAGTTTGGATAAATTTGTAAGAGAAATATATATGAACAATTTGTAGCTATTTGATTTTAATTTTATTAAAGTAGAATTTTAAATCATGGGTTAATATATATCCAATTAGAAGGTACTAAACAAATTAAGGTTAAAATGATGATATAGTTGTATGGTGGCGAATTAATAGGTGAAAAGATGTTTTTGAATATACTTACCAATATCATTATTGACTTTAATGCGCTCTTGTCTGTCTACAAAAGTTGCTGGATTGGTAAATCTTGGAGATGATTTATAAAATCCTCGTTTGCATAACCCCAATGCGGATAAATGTGACGAGCACACGCGAGAAAGTGCTGGTTGCATTTTCTATACGAAAATAATTATGATTAATATGTTTGCTTAATTATTTTTTTTAATTTAACAATGCATATAATAATAATTTTTCAATAATACCTCATGTAAGTATAAGTTCAATTGCTATTTTACAGAAACCGTTATCGATACACCATGTATCTTTACATTACCTTCATTTGTGAATAAACAAATACGGAATATGGCCGTTGCTATGGCAACGCGACTGCACTGACATTCCATCACGTAGGAGATAAACGCTATAATTTTGTGAAGTTTCGGATTGGCTATGAACACGAATTATTTTGTAATTATGTACTTTATGTAAGCTAAGATGTAGATTTCAGATAAGCTCATCGTTATACCCAATGTATTATTTATTCATCGATAATGGTCCAGTACTATTAAAATTCGAATATTCCATTGCTACAAGTTATCTAAAGAGACGACATAGGTTGATAGTTTGTAGCTTATAATATGTAATGCAAAAATACTATAATATAAAACAATATTTGGAATAGTTCAGTGCCCTCTAAACGTTGGATAATTGTGACGCAAACTATTTGCGATAAGAAGAAAGCAATAATTTTAAGTACTGTTGCACTCAAACATATCAGTGTCTCTTGAAGTATCTATTTTTATATCATCTCACATATATAGTCAAATATTATGAAATGTGTGATAAGAATTTTTTTTGTTACATAATAAATGCTTTTTTCGATTAGATAAAATTAGACCTGTTAATGATAAGAAATGTTAATTAATATTTGATCATAGAATTTAAGAAAAAAAACAAACGAAATATAATAAGATGTACAGTCTAGTACGATAGAAATTTAACAAAATAATAAAAAAGTAAAAATCGAGGTATTTCAATTTCTTAATGAAATTTATTCATTGTTCCAGTGTAAGCGCTATACAATGCCATACATTTTCAAATTCCATACCATGACTTAAGAAAAAACATTATTTCAATAAAGAATGTAAGAATTAGTGCCACTTCCTTGGCTGATAATAATATATGTTACGAAGGATTCATTTATAATTAAAAAAAATATATTAGATATTTATCGAATTTTTCAATAAAATACATTCGTTTGAAAATTTTATACTTTAATTTCCAAATGGTCAATTTATACGACACTAATAATTATTTATTCATCGAAAAGTACTGGAAAAGACAATAAAATTATCCGTAAATTCTGTGACCAAACATTAATTCAAATTACAAACAAATGAGTAAGTATTCAATGGTTTTCGATACATTATTATATAGTAAGGTAGATGAAAAAAAAAGGGAAATATGACAATTTGAGGAAATTAGTAGAATTGTTAGATTAATAATTATCAAAGTAAAATATACTTTATTAATATAGAATATAAAAAATACACACTTGGGTTACACTTTGGTATGACAATAATGCCAAGTAGAGCACATCGCCACATATATTTATCAATTCGCTGACTCGCCACCACACGGGTACCTATACATTTTAGTTAACATTTTCGTACGTACTTTTATGTTTGACCTGTACTTTTTGAAAATATCAATTAATTACACAACGCATTATATATTAATTTTATCACACATTCGTATAAGATATAGTTTTTCTTCACTTTTTCAAAACAGATGACTATGTTTGTTGAGAATATAGATTGTTTTTCTAAGCAAATTCACTTTAAAAGTAAAGTGTTTATTTCTTTTGTACCTGAACATCTTAACCATATACTAAACATCGGATTCAACATCAATGTCTTCGTTATCTGAACTCTTTGTTTCTGCAAGATGTTGTAAATCTTTAATTGACGAAGCAGTTTCTTTAAACTGCGACGTATGCGACTCAGAAGATTTTTCATTTCTAGTAGAATGCCGCCACTTCATTCGACGATTCTGAAACCATACTTTAACCTACAAGCAAAGAAAATAATACATTACAAGATTGAGTAAATATGTAAAATAAGTGTTACTAATCCTTTTTCATTTACAAATAATGACTATACTAATAAAATTTATGTGAATGTATATATACAACTAACCTGAGCATCGGTAAGACCTAAAGTCGCAGCCAGCGCTCGCCTATCAGGTTTGGCAATATACTTTTGAATTAAAAATCGTTTTTCTAGACCTTTGCGTTGTAACGCACTGAATACAGCTCTCGACCAGGATCTACGTCTACTTCCAGTATTTTCACTTCGGTTGGTAGTCGTTATGGTAGGAGATGCAACGGTTTCTAAAAAAAGAGAATTAAAAGGAAATGAAATCATACATATATAATGCTGAAATCTTTCTTTCGTCAATATTTTGATCGATATTTTTTTCTTGGTTTATAAGCGAAACCAAAAGTGTAGTAGCGTGTATAAAACGTTTAAGTACAGGAAAAGATCAAAGTAGAGGAATTCCGCGAAGAGGATCATAAAATGAGATTCTGAAAAACAATTAAGTATCTGTGTATAGAAATCGACCGCACGTCTTTAGTGGGGTAATAATCAAAGCAAGAGCAAAGATGAGAAGACTCTTTGGGAGCTTTGGTTAAGAAACATCTATTTAGATGGATATATATACGTATTCTCGGCTGCAGGTTCGAGACCTCCCAAAGATGGGTCACTTCTGTTTGATTTACAGACGCGCGCTAAGGTATACAACATGTGCCACGAGTTTAAACACTTGAGTTCTCTCAACCCAAGATCACTTTGACAGATTTTCATGTATACGTGTACTCGCGTTATTCTCATTTTTGTAAAACCTTCTCCTATACTCTATATAAATTTTTTATTTATTTGTTAATAGCAAATATATTTATGAAAATTTGATATATTTTTCTTATTGCTCATAATAAAATTTTTGCAACCCCCCAATAAATTTTCAATGTGAACTGCTTTACCTCTGCCACATTTGTTTGCATTTTTTATAATAAAGTAAAACAATTTAAAAAAAAGTTCAACAGCAACAATGGACTTTCAGTTGCTTTTCAGTTGAGATTCAGAATTTGTTTAACGCGTGCCAAGTAGTCGAGTAAACGAAGGGTGAGGAGGTAGTTGTTTAGAAGAAACATAAATCTCGATGGCACTTAAGATGTCGTTTTAAACACAGACAGGAAACGCGGGAATACGCTCGTTCGTAAATATTTTGCCCCAATTGCCTGTGCGCAAGAATCCGTAAAACAGGACAGTGGCGCACATGGTGGCGTTTGTTAATGGCGTGAAAGGTTTGCTTTATATTATCTCTCAGTGGTTATATATACTAAATTAACTGATAAGTTTGAGGTTTCATCTCAAATATTAAATTTGAATGAGCATCGAATTTTATCATGTTTCATGTTCAATTTTTGTATTTTTGAAAATTTCACTTGTTAAAAAGTAATTACAAGCTTTTTATATCTATAATGTTCGTAAATGTAAAAAACTATAAAACGATGTAAGAGTAGACAATATATTCTATAGATATGCTTGTGAAACTCTTTTAATTTGTTTTTTTCTTTATATGTTAATGTATCTCTTGATTATCGTAATAATAATTTTAAACAAAATAACAAAAACAATAGTCAGACAGATTTAATTAATCAATGTTATAGAATTCCAGGATAGGGAATTTAGTATAGAAATACTATAATTTAAAAAGTCATTATTACTACAATAACATTTTATGTAAATAAGTATTTTAAATATAATTTATATGTACCTTTTGATGAAGTGTGAATTGGTGTTGGACGAATAAGGTTTCCGCAACTTCCATATTTATTTCCATAGTGATAAACGAATGGTGTTAAAGTTCCTGGATCGTAAGGTTGAAAATAAGAAAAATTTGTAGAATTTTGTCCAAAATCGCGCGTTCTATAGCTTCCTGCGTTTGTGTAGAATGCAGAGTACAAAGGATATGATGAAATTCTCGGTTTTTCTGAAAATATGAATGTAAGTCTTTATCAAGAAAAAGTTAATGGAAAAATTATTAATAAATAAGCAACAATTACGCTTCAAATAATTAATTTTTCTTTAAATTTTCTTTAAATTTAATTTACAAATATATATTTTAAATCTATGCTAAACAGTTACTCATTGAACTAAAAATTGTTTGAATTTCAATTTCTTTAACGGATTACAACATTTTCAATAAAACTATAATAATAGAAATAAAATGAAATTTTTAAAAACTCACCTGAATCGTGTGACGTTGTTTCCATCGTAAGTATTTTCTCAACCCCAAAACTTAACTTCTTTACACTACAACTTGTGGATGACATCTTAGTTTGCATCGTAAATTTGAATACTCATAAAAATTAAATAATCTGTTCACGAATGTTAAAAATAGTTTGGAATGTGTATTATTATAAACGTTACTGACAAAACGCTTCTAATTAAACTAATTATCACCAGACACTTCTATATTATTTTCCATCTTTAGATCTTTTACAAATTAACCGTAAAAGATAGAGCAGTAGAATGACTGTGAATGAGAGTGGGGCCTGCTAGAATGGTCATAAACGAATTTTCTCCACGAGGAAAAAGCCGTCGTCGTTGGGGCGAAGATGCTCGAGCTATTCTCTGATTGGTCCTCCGTCGGGACTAAGTGGGCGTTACGCTGGAATCTTACTCTGGTCTGTCGACGCAACGTTCGCTGCCGAAGTCGAGGATGCTGAGTAAATAAACGCCACCGGCACAATGTTGTTAAGAATAGCTGTGCTTCGGAATTAAACGTTTTTCTCGAGCCATTGTAATAATTTTTTATTCATGTTCTTGGGTTATTTGCGTAAGCTCGCTTTTATTGGAGAGGATGACACTAATAAAAGTTTTCGATAACTCAAATCTATTGTTTAAAATAATGTTTTGTATTATATGTATGGTGAGTGTGGGTTAATTTCAACCTTATTAGCGACTTTTAATAAATATGAAATATTGTAAATATTCATAAATAAATATGAAATTTGTTAATGGTAATTAATTTATTTGAAAAAAAACTTTACGAATATAAAAAGTTTATATCATCGGTTATTAATATCCGATAATCCTTGAGTAATACATGTAACTTCAGATCATCTTATTACTAAAAAGATGTTTAAGCAATTTTCATAATTGCAACTTTTGATATTATATAGCAAATCTTCTATTTTCAACTAATTTTTAAATTCTCTTTGTTCCTCATTCAACTTTAATTGGAAACTTAAGAGATAACATGATTATTATTGAGCAGAAAGTTTAGAGCAATTATTTAACATACTCATCCCTGGTTACTTTAGACATATAATTGATTCAAAAACAAAATACATCTATCTACAAAGATAATTTTGATAAAAATGAAAACACTTAACTGAGATTTTCGACGATTTTTTAAATGAAAACTATTGATATTTATATAATCATAGTTGAGTACACATGACCAAGTATTATTAAAATCCTCAAATTATAAGTTACTTCCCTCTAAATTAAGTCAATACTATTTACAGAAAAATGTTCTACCTTTATTTTTATGTGTTTTTGTGTGAAATTTTTTGTTTAAGGCAACTATTTTACTTCAAGTTATACGTAATTTATAATGCTAAATACAAAGGTTATTATTAAAATGAAGAAAATAAGGAATTATATATGTAGGATGTCTTTTTTGCCATTTTGTTAAGATATTGGTGTATATAAATACTAAAAATAATTTTGTATGATTATGAAATTTCTTTTATTATATTTACTCTAACTAGTAAGAATAAGATACTTTTTTACTTTTCTTTTTTAAATATAATTCACTATTAACCGCTTATTAATTTAATCCTATAGTAAAAAACTTCAAAGGTATTGGTATATAGCTTGCAAACCCAAAGTTATTTATCATACTGTTTCTACCAAGAATTCAGCGAAATTTATATCTATACTGACACTTACAATTATTAACTTATTTAGCGGATACATTTTTCCTAGATATTTCAAAAACCTGCTTTATCTTTGTTCATGGAGTGTAATAGATACAATCCTAAAACAAAGTTTAATTTTTTTGACTCAAGAAAAACCATCCTGAAATTTTAAGTAAAGACTTGATTTTGACGCAGCGATATCTTTTACATAACTTATGAAAATTACTAATGCATGTAAATATTTAGATCCGCGATATTCTGATATTTAAATTTATAATTTAGTAGACTCATAATAGAAATTTGATAGAGTAGAAATCAATATACTGTTGTGTAACAAAAAAGTATAGGGATTAAATGGTAAAAATTACGCAAAAGCATGTTTTGCAACATTTAACACATTTCGAGTACTGACAGCAGCTTTGGCATAAACAGAATGCTATTATAGATAAAATATACTATTCTTCCGACGCACATGCAAGCAGACACAATCAGGGTGAACATAAACGATGTGTCGTCGAGTGCAAATTAATTCTCACTACACTGTTTTACCAGGTACACAAACAACTGTCTATTTGAAATTTGCAAGCTCACGATAAATCTAGGATGCTACACACGTGACATGTAATTGACAAGTTCCTCTGTCTTTATTCAACAAAAAAAAAATCACATGCGCAGTATTCTCCTTATTATATTTGTTGAGAGACACAGATCTAGCCACATGGTTATCTTTGTATAAGGAAATCCCGTTGTATACAATCGTCAGTTTATTTAAACAGCGAGTGAGCTGCTGCTTAACATAGCACAGCCCCTCTTTCTCTTTCCATAAGTGCCCAGCAGACCCGAGAATAATCTTTGAGAGTATGTACACATATTGCGGTTCTCTATTCGATTTTATTAGGTTTTAAGATTTTATCCGATTTCTTGTGTTACGTATGTATTTATGATATAAGAGAATGAGATAAAGTTCGTCTCACTTTATGATTAATATAATAATCTTTATTTTTGTGATGAAGTGAAAATTAGAGAAATTATCGATTTAAATATTTATTAAAAAAGTATTACATTCCATTCTTAAATAGTACGTACACAACAAAGTCTTTATTCTTGTTCATTTGTTTTAGTTTGTTTATGAATGATCATAAGCGATATTGACTTCCATATTCGCTTGAGAGCAACACCATTCCTCTATATAAACGTTCGGTGTCAAAATCATTTTCCATAGGATCAATTATGAAAAGTCCTCGTTTAGGACGTTTAATTTTTTGTAAACTTTGAAGGCTCTGAAAATAAGTGAAATTATAATGCTCATTATATATTTTTGTATCAATATATCAAATCATACATTATAAATCTAATGTCATTTCGAAAATTTTTAAAATATATAACTACAACTTATGAATATTAAAATGTTCAAATATGAATTAAACTAGAATTTTTAACAAAGATTAATTGAATCGAAAATTAATTTAATTAAACAAAAGTCGAATTTGGTCTGCACTTGTAGTTTATTTACATGAATACGGAGGTATAAAATATACTCATTGTAGTTCAGTTTGGAAATAAGTTCAGAATATAGAAACATATTTGAAGGATGGGTAATTTGTGTTATCATAATGTACTCTGAGTTCTTCTTAAAAAATTACTAGGAAATTCGTGTTACTTGAGGAACAACCCGACTTTTCTGTAATTAAAAAGTCGTCTAAAAAGTACATGAAAGCTATTCGAATGTCGCGTCGTCTTATGTTTCCTAGCTATACTATCCTATACGCCAAATGCTTATGATTTGTGTTTTATTTTCATATATATATATGAATAAAAATAAAGTTCAACTGTATTTTGCTCCCTTGATGAACGGGGCTTTGAATGTACTTTTGAACTTTTTCCATACGAAAAATTTAGATTCGTAAAAGAAAATTTTTAAATTTTCTATGGTTTTTAATTTTGGAGCCGTCATATTGCATTTCCCGTTTGTAGAAACTTATTTTTTCCGCGAAATTTTGAAAGAACATACTTAAAAATAGTCAGGTCTTATACGCATTTTTTAATCGAATTGTGAAGATTTCATTTTAACCTTTGTTAAAAATTTTGGACTAGATGTTAAAGGGTTTATATTCGTGTAAATTTTGCTTTTCATAAAATTTTTAGCGATATTCAATAAAAATTGTAGTGATTAGTAACTTTTTATCAAAGTATCACTGTAATTTTTACAAACCTTCCATAATAGAAATTTTACCCTCAGTTGAATGAGTTGCTCACAATGGCGTGCTATATACCCATCACATAAATATAGAACAATTTTTTTATGATTGCCCCAGTGAACATAGATATTTTACAATTCTCTTTTGTAAAAATATTCTTGTTACTATTTATATGTTAATAAGATTAATTATCAAGGAATTTATAACTCATAACTTTTTAATATAGCGACAAAATTTGTATAAAATTAAAAAACTAATTACTACATTTTAATATAAAGAATATCAAATATTAAATCGTTGTAAAAAATCGAACTACTTATTTTGTTCTAACAGTTATTATAATTTATGTCTAATATTATTTATCGCATAAAATATTTTAATTACAAAAACTGCCATATAAAATATACTTTACCGATAATACTATAACGCTGCTCTGGTTACTGTTATTCTGATTTCGCCTTATGGCAGTTATAATAAGAGTCAAGAGGTAACCACCAAATGCTAAAAATGACAAAGCTGTCACAGTGAGCTGAAAAATCTTGGAAATTTTCGAGTCCTTGCCCTTATCATCCCACTCTTCGTATCGTCGAATCGGTTTATTTCCCATTCGTCTCATTGGCATTGTCATAGGTAGTGATACAGCGGATGAAGTTCTACTCTCTGGCCCAGAATCGTAGTCATCGATATCTATATTTGTATCGGGTTTTTATTTCATAAGTACAAACATTAAAAGACTAAATAACAACAATAATAAATGTATCAAATTTTGAAAGATGTAAAATTATTTCTTACGATATAATTAAATTTTCAATTTACGAATGTTACTATTAAATTTGTAAGATTTCCTTTTAAAAGAATAAGTGATTCTATTACGTTTTTATTAAAGTATAAATAAGTATTTTATTTAAACTAAAAATATTAGCTGCACTTAAGTTGATTAATGCTCAATAGCATTTGATTACAGTAACATAAGGTAATAGCGATCAAATAATTCAATAAATTCTCTTGCAAATGTAACTCAACTTTAATAAAATTATTGATGATTAAATAAATGTCTTGTATGTATTTATTATTATTTATGTCATAGACTTGAATTATTTTTTGCTTACTTTTTGTTCCAAAAGAAGATTTTATTTTAATTAATTTTTCCAGGGGTAATTCACTTAAACTTCGAACTTCGTCCATATAAAAGTTTATATTTGTCGTTGTATTCGATGCAAAGGATGATGACAAAAATATACATACAATAGTTATAATCGTATAAAAAAAATATAACAAAGTCATTATAAGGCTTTAAAGTTCAATAAACAACAAAAACATTCACTAAATTGACTTGATCAACACTATTTCACATAAAATTAATGTAGTACACGAAATACAAAAAAAAAAGATCTAGTACGTTGTCGCACAAAGATCCCGTAAGATTGTTACACTGGTCAGTTGTCATCTCACACTGCGGAAGGTGTGAGGCTCGGGCGACGGCTACTCGTAATTATGGTTCCTGCATGGTCAGCAGAGCGACGAGTGCACACGTCGTAGAACGGCACTTTTTGAGGATGTGGACGGAAAATAATTTCCCTAAGAGTGTCGACTGTAATTATTGTCATTTTTATTGTACAGCTGCGTGACACAGATTTAAACGTACTTCAAATTACCAATCTGCAGTTGGACTGTAAGAGTCGCTACGGCAAGATGTCACCTGCAGTTGTTCTACACGTTACAATAATTATTCTGCTAGTATCTTCTGCTGTAGGAGTCAGTGAAGGTGATATATTTTGTATAAATAATATAACATTCTCATTATTTTTTAATAATTATTATTTTGTAATAGTGAAGTTCAAATATACATTTTATGACATATCATAATTTTTTAAGAAAATACATAAAAGTAGTATAATTTTCAGGTGTTTTTGATAAAATTAAAGCTGGTCTGCAAAATGCTAAGAATTATTTAGAAACTGCTCGGGATATTGCTGACTTGGTGTCGAAAAGTTTGAGACATAAACAACCACAAAAGAAACGAGGAGACGATGCAGATTTTTCTGACATTCCAGAAAAAAAATCATTTGAACCACCGAATTTAATGTCGACTTTTTTCCGATTGCTCGGATTAGATTCTAAAAAGATTACTGCAGTCGCCGTGAACAGTTTCATATTTTTCGCTCAGATGGTAAGAAAAATTTTAGACAAATATGTGTGTGACTTCGTATGTATATGCGGCATGTGTGCACTTGTACATATAAGTACTTATATGTGTTTATGTTTATAAGTGTAAGTGGATGTGCGTGTGTACATGTGCCTACGTATTATAGATATGTATATATGCATGTGCATGTAAAGTACTTAATTATTTCTCGTTACAGATAAGCGAGCTTTTTAAGATAAGTCCCAAAGTCGAGCATGCTAAAAGTGTAGACGAATATCCATCTGATCCAATGAGATTAATCATCGACAGCAAAAATGAAAAGGTAATACATTTAACAGTATATAAATAAAAATAAATTTAGAAAAATCGCGATAGATTAATACGAAAAGGTTTCAGTACTATGGTGAATATATAAAGTAAACGCGTTATAAGTTAACATTTTGTAAATTCTAAACTTGAATATATTTTTAGGTGCAAAATTTACTAAGACAAGCTCAAGATAAATATCTACCAAATCGATTGATAGATCAAGTTGATGGCTTTGATTCTTCATGTATCAGACTTTTGGTATGCAAAACTTCTCCAATCATTTGGGCGGCTCAAAATTCTTTGGAAAATGGATCAATTGGTCGTAGACGTGACTTGACGTCATGGCTTCCCTCTAGAGATAAGTTCGAAGAATACTCTGATGAATGTGATGATAAACATACTGATTGCCAATTGGATTTTTCATAGGAGAATTTTGAACTTTTATTATAATCTTTGAGTGCCTGAATATTTATTTGCTACAAAGTCTCGTACAAATGTAGAATATGATAACAATGGAGACTGAAGATCTAAAGAAGTAGCTAGAAACCAAAGCTACAAATACGGGAGGGTTCAAATAGTTTGGAGATGGAATCACACATGGAATTTTGAGAATACTAGAAAAATGAACATACACGGAGTACCAACAAACGTAGAACTGGACGTTGCAATGAAGAAAAAGCACTAGTATAAAGAAGAACAACTGACATATTCAGCTACAGTCAATAGTGATACGTAAACCAATCACAACTACTGTGGCATAGAAAGTGCTTTTGTCATTTCTCTCTCCTTTTTGTGTATATAATACCAAATTGTATGAATATCTTGACATTTGTATTCCTTATTCCACTGACACCTTACATACGCCTCTTAAGTAAATAATTGAAAGTCAAGATGTCGAACCAAACTTTTATAGGTACGTGATATAAGTCTAAACGTCTAATTTTGATTGTCCGAATGCCTGGAGGGTAACCGTACTCGGTAGATCTCTCTATCACATTGGCTATACCAAAGTTGTTCTTAGGTAATAGTTTTTTTATTACAAAATTTTCCTGGTCATTTTCTGTAGAGTAACCCTCAAAATTTGTACTCAGTGCATCAAAATATATTAGAAAATCATTGGTACATTGAAAATACCTTGGAGCAGCAGGTGTATAGGCTTCATGCAACAGCGTCACGAATTTCGAAACGTAGCAGTCCAAAATAAACGAAGTAGTCCAAACTAGCGCCACTGCACAACTCATTCGGAGACTGTAATATGTATTTACAAACAGCATGATTTTCGGGCAGGAACAGCCCGAAATCAGCGGCGCGAAGCTACACGTCATTTCGTACAGTGGGTGTACGGATTCGTGTAAGACGTGCTCTAAGGTATTTTAAATGTAATGTTCTAAAATTCGATTTATTAGGCGGAAACTTAAACACTATATGGATTATAGATAGGATTAAAGTAAAAATGGAAAAAAAATTGAATTGAAAATATCGTTATAGCTTGGTTTTAGCAGTGGTACGACGTTTAATGAAAAATAATATCTGTTAATGGAATTGTAATATGTTTTATAGATATTTGCGTACAATAAATGTGAATATTATCAAATTTCCTGTTTTTTCAACTTCGAAAATTTCTTCACAAAAATGTTACTTTTCTCAAAAATAATAATTATAAGTATTAAGTACTTTTGAAATTTACGTTAAAAGTGCATATATATAGCTAGAAATAAAAAATTTTTTACCCATACATTAATTTTTAAATACAAATTGGATAAATATTATTCATTTCAATGCTATGTTTCATTATTACAAATGAATTGTTTACTAAGTTCGAAAATTTAGCGTCAAGCACACACCACACGATTTTTTGTACTGAAATATTAACTTTACTTAAATTTAAAATTAAAAAATAATAAGTATTTAAAATTTAATGCATGAATTTCAATTATTTTAAAATTTAATAAAAAATTACCTTTTAATAGGACAACTTAATAAATTAATGATAGATTCATTTTATACTTAAACAAAAATTTGTACCTAGATATGCGATTTTTACACACTACGTCTAATAAAAATCATATCAAAATTCTACACTTGTATGCGTATATATTGGTGTGTATTTCAGATATAGAAAAGGTGAAAAAATGAAACGACTATGTTTGATTTAGTTATCACTTTTTATTTTAATGAAGAAATAGTTTGAAAAATAATTTGAACAAATACTTGGTATTGTTCTACTTTTCTCTAAAAGGTATTCTAACTTTCACGAATAATTCATTAAAATTACAAGATTATATGGATGTAAAATAACAATTCAAATAATCTTGACATTTATAACATAAATAAAAGTTTTATTTAATTTTTCATTTTTTTATTTTTATAGAGGAAGTAAATTGAGAATTGTGGCTAAAAATCAAAGATTATCCTTTCTCATAAAAATACTTTAAAAATATTATGTTTTTTTACAACTTAGAACACGTAATAGATTATTCAAAAAAATAGTTTGTTTACATTACTTCTACAGCTTTTCCCACATATTTATTTGATTCATTTGCCTTAACATAATTTTCAAATCTGTAATTATATTTCACTAAGTAAAGCATTCAAAATACAAGATTCACGTAACAATACTTTTTGCTTGTAAACCATTAAAATAATTTTTCAACGTTAAGCTATACGTTATTTTACAGTTTTGAGAAAATTAATAGCAAATTCGCAATGTACTTCCTCTATACATGTAATAACAGGAGATATATATTTTTTCTCTATACAAAGTAATACTAAGGGCGAGGACGGTACTACTTAAATAATGCACTTTGGAGCTCCAAGACAAATGGCATCTTTTATATAATTAAATTAATGATCACTCTTACGTCTACGTTTTATTTTATATTTTTTATGTATCGCTCTGTTTTAATCATCCAAACTTGTATTGTAAGTTGATATTACTTTTTTTTTAATAATTTGATAGACACATATTATGTTGAATTATGTGTTTGGTTCACACTCTTAAATGTTTATGACAGAAATATATCTCTACAAATTATCCCTTATTAATATGTAATTTTTAATCGTTGAGTATTTATTTTGTAGATATATTATTTTATTATTATAATGAGTGTCGCCCTATAAATAATTAATGTCATGCGCTTAAACTGGCATTCGCAGTAATTATTTTTTACTGTAATATCTACGGTCGTTTGAATGTGATCAATCCTATTTATAATAAATTGTGTCCTCGAGACTCCGAAGTACAAAATTATTTATAAAGTTTCGGTTGTAGATATATATTTTGTTTTTCTATACTAGTTAATACTTTTTATCATATAGATTTTGCTTTCAAAGAGATCTGAAGCTTTACACTAAATGTGAGATTATCACTTAATTTATTGAGTAGCTTTAGACGTTTTGAATTTTTGTCATATAGACTTACACATTTGGCATCGTTTTACGTTTTCTCAACATGTCAGAGACCTTTTTCTATCTTATCATGAAAAAATTGAGACACATTATTTAAATGATCATCGTTATCATTGGAATATCAAATGGATTATTTTTTTTTTTACTTTGAAAATTTGGAAAAAATGTCTTATAGTTTAGTAAAATGTAATTTCTCCATGGGTAATGTTAACACTGATTGGGTAAAAATTGACAGAATCAGTACAAAACTGGAAAAGGAGTACATAAAAATGCTACGTAAATATTGTATATAACGATCATGAATATCTGTGAAATTTTGGAGAATATCTTAATGATGATTGTCGATGAAACTTAAGTAATAGGATACTTTTTCCACTGACATTGTTCGATTTCGTTTACAAACAAAATTCTTTGTCGTCTAATCATAAGCCGAGTGGCCCTCATCTCTGTGTATAAATAACTATATACAATATAATCTATAAATAATTTGAAAATTTTACATAAATATATATGTATACAAATATAGGTATATACGTACAATAAAGTATGCATTATATATACATATTGCGTATAATTTATGAGTATACTATTTCCTTTTAGCAAAACTTATATTTCGAAAATATATGCAAGACAAATAAAAGCTTTGTATATCATTTAGACTCGTTTTGCGTTTTTCTTAATTATTTACACAACGAAATCTCACTATTTTCATTCGTTTAATATTCAAGATCGAAAACTTGAACAATTAATACTCGTCAGTCCATTCAGCAAATTTTTAAAAATTTTGTTTCAGTCTAATAAGACAAGTGTGACTAGAACCACACGTAAATGTGTCAAAGTCGAATTCTTATACGCTAATTACAATGAAAATGGTACACTTTGTCAAATTGTCAGACAAATTATTTATTTTTCAATTTGTAAGATGTTCATCCTGATTGGAAAACAATATTTTAAAATAAATTTATCAGTACGAATTTTCGTAACAATCTTAAAATACGAAATTAACTAATTAGCTTTTCAAAATGTTCCTAATATTTTTAAACAGTATTGTGTTTAAAATGTTATTATACTTATATCTATATATATAGTACTATTTTCGTTAAAAGTTAAGCGAAACCGCTTATTTATTTCGAATTCAATTTTTCTCAATAAACAAACAATATATTAATTATATACATAAGAAGCAATTACATGCTTCTAATTGAAATTACTCTGACAAAACACTTTTGGCAACTCTCTCACTTTAATTAAAGTTAATAATAAAAACTAAAATATTATTTGCTATGAAATTCCATAATAAAGTTTAAATAAAAATTGATATTTAAATTTCACAAACCATGCTACTTTCTTCAATATTAACTTTGCTAAGACTGACTTTTATCAGTAGTAAATTTAATTCTCTCTTCGGCGACTTATATATAATTATTTTGATATTTAATTGCTTTTGTCAGAAGTGAACGTACATAAACTTAAAGCTAAAACCATTGATATGACAAAGTCAAAAACACTTTGTGTTGCCTATTTAACTTTCATCGTAAAATAATCATCGTAACAATGACGCGTTATCATGTCATGTGTGCGTGAGTATACGAGCTTTAATATATCGTCACATCGTGCAATAACGATTGCATATTCCCCGTTGTGTGCGCCTTTCAACGCTTGCACATGTAAATATTTGTGTCACTGAGGTACATCAAATATCCGAGAATTTCATTCATCGTTGGATCGAATTTGATCAAGTACACTTTAGGCCAGGTAATAAAGAAATTCGCGTGTTCCGCACGTGACACTTCTAAAGTACGTTTTTCCTCGATTACGTCGTCATGTACGAGGACTCGTGTTGACCTCCAAGTTATGAACTTTTTTCATTTTTGATTGATCGTCGCTGTAGGAAATCATGGAAGAGACTATGAGATTCTGCGTTTAAAGAGTCGCCTGGCCAGGACTGACAAGATCCGAAGTCTCGACGCGAGCCTGACGCAGCCAGTCTTTTAGATTACGAGTGCGTTCCAGGAGATTTGAGGCAGCTCCTTCGACAGTGCCCACACTTGTCGTGTAACCGCTGGTGGGTCCATACTGAGCGATTATATTCTGGGTTGAACCTGGCGGTGGATGTGCCGCAGTCAGCTGCGATAGTATGTTCGATTGGATGTTTGGCGTGCCAAAAGCTGCTGCTGCTGCTGGAAATAGACATCAATATTGACGGTGTGAAACTATGTCAATTAATCGTTTCATTTTTATGGACTACGTATTAAGATGTACAGATGCTTTATTTTGCAAATATACAGATCAATTTAATGTTAATGCATTCGTCACAATTTAATTTGAGTATCCGTTACATTGAGAATTCGTATAGCAAGTTGACGTATTTAGTTTTACTTTGCAAATTTATATTCTAGTTAGCAATGGACTGAAACTAAAAAGTTCCTACTTTAATTATCGCGTAATTGTGAATATCTAGTATGAGACAATTGAATGTTATCTAGAATCATTACAACCCCTGAGAGAGAGAGAGAGGGAGAGAGAGAGAGAGAGAGAGAGAGAGAGAGAGAGAGAGAGAGAGAGAGAGTTTCACTTTGGTTGCATATATAAGGTTTGAATCTTACGAATTATGTGCAATTAAAAATCAATTTATGATTAACTGCGTTATTAATATCCTTATCCCAATTAATTTAAATTGTATGGTATTATATCCATTGTCATAAATATTAAAGCAAACAATCTGAATATATATTAACAATACATTTTGTATGATACGAAATATGCATTTACGTTACTATTCTATTTAAATATTAATAATTGTATACATAATCAAGTAACTATGCTATATAATATTAGCTCTGTATAATACATTAAATAATTAATGATGGAATAATATAAGTAAATAAATGAAAATGAAATTAGGTTATATAAGGGATAAGAAAGCGTTTATAGTGGCGAAGATTTTATCATTGAAATCTTGCATAACTATGTAACAAGATTCTATTTACGCTATTATCAATTTTTTTGAATGCTACGAAACCGATGAATGAAATATAATAAAATTGAATAGCCATAATTAGAAATTTTTTTACGTATTTTATATATACAACAAAATTATCATCTGATCGATTGGAATATTTGCAAAATATCTGTATTGCCTGAGCATCATTTATGCAAAAAATTACGTACAATACATTCTTCGTGATTTTCAATCTCAATACTATTGTATTGTATTATATGCATTAAATGCAATAGTTCGAAAAATAATTAAAAAAAAACGTATAAATTCATATAAACAAACAAATTTTACATTTTAAATTGTCAAAATTCAAAAAATATTTTCTGTTAAATATTTACAAGCTTTATGATGCTGTTTTAAAAAGTAATTATTACTCATGCACAAATATAATCTCACTGAAAAGTACTACTCATACAAATATAATATAAATAAATTAAAAAAATAATAAACAAAATACTTATAATGTCTATTAAAGTCAAAAGTTTTTTACAATAAGTTTTTCACTATCCATATTCTTTAGGATAAACGAAAAATATCTCATAATATATGTTTATTGCAACTAAATTAAGAAATATCAGCAAGTTAAGACAGTCTAATGTTAAACACAAACAACTAGTTGCAATAAATCACTACTTACAATTAACTACTGTAAATATAAAATTACTCTAAATTTCAAAGTCATAGTCACTAAATACTTATACACTATATTATTATCAGTTATATCGAAAAATTAATGAATTATGTATACTTATGAGAATAAAGCTGCTTAACGAGGATCATTATAAGTAAGCCTCGCAAGTAGTACTTTTCCGCAAGATCGACAAGAATGAAGCTATCTATATAAACATTGATATATACTGCTCCGTGAGCAGTATAGACCCAAGACGATGCGCGCGAATAATTACGCGCGTGCTAAATCTAACCTGAGACAGAGGCGGACTGGGCTGCAGCTAGATGAGGCTGATGGTAGGGATACCATGAGAGATCGGTGTACATCAACGTCGGTGGGGGCGGTATGCTGTTGTCTTGCCGCTTGTTCAGCACGCCCCAAATCTCGCGGATTTCCGAGTTAAGGTTCTCCAGACTCGCTATGATTTCCGTCGATTCTTGATAATGACAGTATTTGTCTTAAATGGTTAGAGCAGTACTTTTTATGTTAACGAGTTTTTTTTTGTATTTTGCTGCGCGCGCGTTGCACACGCTTATGTTTGTGTCTTTGTGTATTTACATATATACTTATTTATATATACATATAAATATATACATATATTTATATACATATATATATTTGCAATTAACATGTCTTTAATTTTTATTTTATTTTATTTTTCATATAAAAATAGAAATTAGAATCGCAAAAAGAGCTTTGAAAATATACCGATAAATGTATCCGTGCCCAAGTCGGTTGAGCTAAAGCCGCTACTAGCGCTCGACATATCGCTTAATGTGACTTCATCGCTCTTATTGGTGGCCGCTGTCGTCGTGGCGGCTGCTTGATGCGAAGCGAGTTCGGTCTCGTTGCGTTTAGCGTTAGCCACGCGCTCGAGTGATTGTTCAAGATGACGTAGATGGATCACTTTCTCACCAAGAAGACTGCGTGTGCGATGTAAGCTTACTTCCATGTCCGATAGTTCGCGTTCCTCCTAAAAGTTTTTTTTTTGACTAATATGGTTTCTCGAAATATAATCTATAAGTGAATTTTGCTTTATGTTGTCGGGAAGTTAAAGTAATTGGTTTTTTGAAAAATTTCTGGAACACTTTACAGAATAAGGCTTCTATAGTTTAAAGTCTTTTTTCTATATGAATCTGTCTAGGAAAAGATATAGAAATACAAAGCTTGAAATATTAACTATTTTTAATTGTGTGTAAAGAGATGCGGAAGCACCCCAATTGGCAGCTGCACGACTTTATACGATAATACGTAGCTTTTTCTTTATGTGTAGAGAAAACTTGGGAAAAACGGTTATTATAGCTATATTTAATGTTTAGAGTAAAGTAAAAAATTTTGTTACAGTACATGTAAATTGTAAATGTTCAGTTTTAAAATGTTAAAGTTGTTATAATAAACAAAGTACAATTGAAATGGACTGGATTGGGTATATTTTTAATTCTGACATACTTCTTGCATATAATAGTACTTTCATTCATCGATGCCAAGAATAACTGGAATGCACATACGTGAGCAGTTTATGTATAATTATTGGTTACATCTTTTATGACACTTGAGAAACATTCATTAAAAATTTTTACCAATAATGATGAATAACAATTTTTTTTCTTATGATAGTAAACAATACGAAACCAATAAATGATCTATTTACCATACCGAAAGTCATATGAAAGATAAAAATAACAAGTTAAAAACTAGTTAAATAATTACAGAAGGAAATATTTATTTTACGCTTTACTATTAATCCTGCAGTCTTTAAAGAATAAATATATGGCCTTGAAAATTTTAAAATATATACTTGACGGTCTCATCGAGGAAAGTGCTTTATTTTGTATAAAAAGCTTATCGAGGTCGTACGTACCTTGACTAGTTGCTCTAAAGTGGCCCTAGCACTTCGTTGTTTCCAAGCTCTCTGCCTGCTCTGGAAAGCATTTCTTTGTTGCCTCAGTGCCTCTCGAGCCCTTTTCACGGAGTCTCGTTCAACGTGGATACGGTGTCTAAAGAATTCCAGCTCCGAAGACATGTTGGTCGGCGCTATAATGTTAAATAAAGTCTGATTAACTTTTTCATTTCTTCCAATAATTTATTCATAATTAAAGTAAAACACGTTTATGATTTTCTTTAATCGACGAAAAACATTTCCATATTTTATAGTAAGGTAAAGTATCTAATATCTGGATAGCTTTCAAACACGGGTTTTAAAAATCATAATTTGAAATCCATTTAACTAATGTGCGCAAAAAGAAATTTAGTTTTATGCATAATAATATTCTAAACTCTGGCAGGAATAAAAAAAACTAGCTAGTTCTTGGTTAAATTCGGGCTATAAACGGACTATTTTTTATTGCATTGGCAAAATGTTTTCAGTGAGTGTATGGCTAGAAAATGATTATGTTTTTCCCTTTTAGGAAATGTAATTAAGAAAAATGTAAATTAAAAAAATATGTAAATGGCACGTAAATCTGAAACCATACATCGTATTGGAAGCTATAATGGAAGGTTGCTTGAACCTGTAACTGCAACTATTTGTACTACAATACTTGATGCCTAGTTGCTACTTGATTCTAAATGAATCCAGGTAGATTGAATTTTACTTTAGTTGGATTATGGTTGAATATTTTAGCTAAATACAGTTGGATATTTTTGTAGCGATATTTGTCACATGTCTTTGAAATATCGTCAAATTCAAATTAACGCACAATTATATATTGTCACGGGCTTAGCTCGACCGTCATCCGAGCCCTGACGTATCCGCTTCACCATAAGGATTAGACACTCGCGATGCTCTCGAGCAAGCATCGCGATGTTAGCTTAGTGGTAGAGCGCGGGCCTATAAACCTCGAGATCGTGTGTTCGAATCCCGCTCGTCGCATATTTTTTACGCGACTTATTCAGTCTGTCCTCTCATACGTAACAATATCTTATGTATACGGATAGAATTGTCCCATAAAAATTACCGTGAAATTCGCGGTAATCGAAGATCAACCCGTCTTTTCTGGAAATTATTACGCATATTTCCTATAATTATTGCTGCAGCGTTAGAAAAATTTACTATCGGTACGTTAATTTTTATCGGGGCAGATAAATTATGCCCCTAGTAAATTTTGCAGCGAAAGTAATATCAAAATTATAGGGACTCATAGGATTTTTTACCGGGCCGTCACGGTAATTTTTACTGCTTTTAAGTACAAATTTTACCCTGATGTAAAAGGAATATCGGGAGCGCACATCGGTGGCGCTGCTAGCGCCATCGGCGACTGTTGTGTTTTCAATGTATTATAACCTATAAATGCAAATCATTGACTTTAAGATAAATTCTTTGTTCTATCTTTTTTTGTCAGATAAGAGGTAAAAAAAATGTTTTAAAACACTCAAATTTTGAGTTATATTCAGAAGCGATGGAATAAAGCACAAATATGAAAGTAAATAGGTTAGTACGAATGTTTTTAAAACCTGAAATTTTTACTGTGACATCATAGGAAATTTTCCTGTGTGCACCGTACAAAGGTCCGGAACGTTCTGTGTTCCTCAGTTACCATACATACCGGTAAGTTTTCGCGTGAATTTCGCGGTAGTTTTTACGGAAAAATTCTATCCGTGTACGAGTAATAAAAGTGCTAGTGATACGAGTAATAATAGCACAGGCCCACAAAAAAAAGTATATTGCTCTGGGGTTAAGACAACATTATCCCTACGTATTTCGACCATCTGAACACGAATCGACAATTAAAATTGGGGGTCGCTCAGCGAATTTCGAAGATAACGTTAACAAATCGTAAAAAATCATGATTTTTAGTAGTGAAGGCTTAAAAACAAAGAATATGATTTGTCTCAGGTTCAGACGTCATTCTGAAGGCTTAAAAAAAAGAGAATTTCATTTGTCTTAGGTTAAGACTAACCAGATTTTATTAGTAAACGCACAAAGACACTTGTGTCAGTCTTTCCTGACGTGCAGAGTGTAAGAAAAACAGAAGATAACAGCAGGCTGAAGGCGAATCTAAAGATGGCAAAGTTATCCTACGAAAACGGGAAAATTTGTCAATACCAGTATAGTTGTCATTTGTAAGGCCAGTTTGGTGATCACAACTCTTCTGACTGTAGTACCCCTACCAATACGTATCAACTGATTTATCACCTGATTTGTCAGCTGACTTATCATGCCAAAATATTATCTGATATTCTGCCTAGATACTACCGAAAGCTTACGTAAATTAAAGATCAGCTTTTTCAGTAATGGAAAATGCCTACCAGAATGTTTTACCCTCCAGATTCGTTCAAAAATGCACGTTTGGAAGCATTTTGCACAATTATTTACATTTTACAAAATCTATAGATGAGATATCAGCTGACAAATCAACTGAGAAATCAGCTGAGCAATCAGCTGAGAAATCAGTTGAGAAATCAGCTGAGAAATCAGCTAATAAAGCAGTTGAAACAAATTTTTCAAAATAGAAAAAATGTGCAAAATTTTTACAAACGTGCATTTTCTAACTCATCTGGGGGGTAAAACATCCTGATAGGCAATTCCGTATACTAAAGAAGCTGATCTCTAATTTACGTAAGCTTTTGGCAGCATCTATGCAGAATCTCAGAGGATATTTTGGTATGATAAATCAGCTGATATTTTTTAGCTGGGATTATAACGGAATTTAGTGATTGAAAACCTTCATGGGGCCTTAAATGAAGGTGATCTTATAAACGACAACTAAATTAGTTTGTGCTTGCGAATGCGTTTGTCATCGAACGACCTATGCAAAGGATTTCTACGTAGTTTTTTTGCGATTGTTAAGGTTATCTTCGAAATTCGCTGAGCAGACCCCAATTTTTATTGTTGATTCGTGTTCAGATGCTCAAAATACGTAGGAATAATGTTGTCTTAACCCCAGAGCAATATACTTTTTTTTGTGGGTCTGTGTTGTTATTGCTGTCCAAGTAGTGATCTAGATTTTTAATATATCTATAAGATACTAAGTTTTTGAATCACTTTGAGATCGAATAAATGAGAACATTAGTATTTTTGCTATTGCATTTTGTCGAAAAACTGGATTAATGAAAAATATTATGGTCACATTTTGTTAAAAATCCTGGTGTAAAGTATTGTGTTTATTCCCTGATTTCAGGTAGAATAATACCACATTCTTTCCCGTTTTCATAGTTACCGTTTCTAGAAGAGAGGTTATGTTGTATTTTCAAACCTGAAATCAAGGACTACACTCTTAGAAAACTTCCATGTAGATAGATATATTGTCTTTAAAATATGTGCTTCCAAATATATGTATAGTGTAAATAAATTTCTTATGGAATTCACTTGGAAGCATAAAGTTATTGCCATGACGCCCGCGAATTCCGGCTGTCGTTTCGCCCGAATAGCAAGATACTTGTGCGAATGCGAATAGTCTAGTCTACTCCCTTGGTGAGCAATTTACAATGAAACTTATCTCTCATACGTACATTTGTCTTGGAACGGGTAACGCACAGTATAAGCAGTTTCGTTGCTTGGTAACTGGTCCCCAAGGTCCTCAAGCTTCTCCAACTGCTTTCTGATGTTCTCAACGGGATTGTCAGTTATGTTATTGTTGATTTTATTGGATCCTTGGCTCGGTTTCTTGGTGAAACACTTCTTCTTCTGCTTACTCATCATCAGCAGATTTGAAGTCGTCTCGCTGCAGGTTGTCGTGTCATCAGACTCGAACTTCCGCTCCTTAAGAGCCGCTGCTGCAGTTGCCACCGCTGCCGCGGCTGCAGTTTGATTGGCAGCCGTCATCGTCTCCGACGTAACGATGACACGTTGCTGTTCATCAAACTGCTGTTGCTGCTGCTGCTGATCCTTCAAAGCACCAGGATTTTTGCCGGAAACCTCCTTGGGTTTCGTGTTCGAGATGGAATTTGTCTTCGTTAGCGGCGATCTGTGGTGTTTCGAGTTAAGGCCTATAGCCGTGTATTAGGACAAATAGTATGAAGGTGAAAGAGGCACCGTCACGGTTTTTTGTTTTTCTTTATCTCGCCTTTGTTCCGGCAGAATGTACTCCATCTTCTTGTTAACAATGTACCCCGGCGTCTTTTTGACCGAGTACATGGTAAAAAGTTTTGTGTTAAATTGAGTGTGGATTTTATATGCTCCATAAAAATTGTATATAACAGGTTGGCCTAAGGAATATAAGATTTCTGATCCATTTAACTTGATCCAGCGTTTAGAGTAAAAACAAAGATTCTATGTACAGAAAATAATCCGTTCAAACACCATTTATATTATACAGAAATTATAAAAAAAACGTCAAAATATTGTACATACAACGAATATAATTTCAAGTAAAATTGTAGTGAAAAGAAAACACTTAAATGAAACATATTTCAATGCTAAATTTATACAGTTTTTATAAAAATAAGTGAATCATCGTCACTACTGTAGAAATATAAGGAAAAAATGTCATGAAAGTTACGGAAAAAAGGAAATTAATGAAGTACTCGAAATGTAATGTTGCAAATAAATGCTTGAATCGAATTTCAAAACGAAACTTCCTTAGATTTCTATTATATTAAGCTTTTCCGAAAAACAAGTTTATTGTCATTTTTGTAATAAAGCATATTTTAATTGAAAACATAAAATTCGATTTTTTCAGTTAATACGAAAATTCTTATATCCCACAGGCTTTTTTCTTATGTGTTTAGTTATTGTAGATGTGAATGAATTGAAATAATTTTTTCAGCAATTTTTCATTTTACTCATTGATATGTTTAACAATTTGTAAGAAAAATTTTGTATTATACTTTATTTTGTCATTCACGTAATTAATAAAAGTTAGAATAATGAAATATCTTGAATAATGTAATTCAACGGTTCGATCTTCAAATACAATGTAAACAGCATACTGTTTTTAGGAGCATTTATAAAATTATAAATTTATTATAAATATATAATTTTATCTAATGTTTTATTATATACAAAGGTCATAAAACATATAAATTATTTTTGTAATATACTACAAATCCCATGTTATATTTACAAAATGAAAATGATTTAGAAAAACACAAAAGCTTTTACAGTATTGTAAAAAATATTAACATTTACATTTGCTGTTGTCATTATAGGCTTTTATAACCGTGAAAGTACCATGGTTGACGAATTAATGGCGGTGCAATCAACAAATTATGGTGATTCTAAACTAAATACTACAATTTAATAAATGTATTACTGATGTAATATGATGATTAAACTATTTTAAAATCTAATGATAGAAAAAGGTACGATTAAGTGTTAATAATTCTAAATGTTAATGTGATATTTAGTAAATGTTTGGGAATTTTTCGTACAATAAATGTAACGTGCCATCTTAAATAACTGTTCGTTATATTTGTCCTAATGCATGATCGTAATGTATTTAATTACATATCAATAGGGGAAACAAAATACAAATAACAAAATGAATTTTGAAACACGATGTAGGATAAATCCAGGCAAAATGACCTGGGAATTGTTTTCATAATCTACAGAAAGATCCATTTAGAAATTAGAATATATTAAAAATATGTAAAAAAAAATCAAATTGACTATTAATAATAGTTAGTTATTATAGATAACAGTGAAAAGCTTTTTTCAATCAACTTCTCCCGTGACCCTTTTATGTTATTCACTACCATTACAATAATTTGTTCCTATATATCTTTAATGGCTTTGTCGATTAGTTATTTTAAAATATAGTATTGGCTAGTAATAAAACGTCGAATTAAAGATCATACATAATTGAGACTATACTTGCGTCCAATAAATGTCAAAAATAAGTGGGAAAAATTTCATTATACTTATGGTAAAAAACTGAAATTCATTGTTGTCTAATTTTCCTGCAAACTAACGTTTTACTACCCAAAATATGCTATCAGAGTAGCATATTGAAAATCACATTAAACTTCGAGTTTATTTATGAATGATATCAATTAATAGTAAAACGCTTATGATTTATAATGGTAATATCATAGATAACATTTATAATATTTTTTAGAATTTAATAAAATCTATAGAATTTAGTATTATAAGAAATAGTTATTAAACTATATTGATTCACTATGATTTCATATTTTGTTTATAATAAAAAGTACAACTTGAATTCTTTTACTCTGGTAGACATTGGAATGATTTTATGGTAGTAAATGATTAGTTTAAATCAATATTAGAAAAAAGTGAATTCTAGTTTTGTGACATTGATGTAACGCTTTTTTGCCTATTTTTTACATTCATTGGCTGCAAATATTCTGTATTTTGTTTGACCTGTTAATTCGATATTTTAATGTTAGTTGAAATAGCTTGTAATAACCAACAAAGACTAAATCTGTAAATAGTGCTAATACAACTAAATTTTGTTTATATACACTGATAAACTATTTCTTATAAGAGCTTAAGTGGTTCCATATCATTAAATTAGTATGAAAAATATAAAGATTTTTATATTACTGTCATTCCATAAAAGGGTAGATGTTGATTAAAAGAAGCGTTACACTTATGTCCGGAGACTAATTTTTAGTGGCCAGGTTTGTTTTTCTGCTCATTTAAATAGACTTTTTTTACCAGGGTATTTAGTGATCATGTAGTATTTGATCGATATTAGTACCATAACTTTGTCAATACTACTTTGAAACAAGCTCGTAGTCAAATAATGAGATACTTCATAGTACTTTTATGGGTAGAGATATTCTTTTTTTTCTCACAAGAAGACAGTACACACCATTTTGAAAGTTTCCAAAGTTAATTTTTAATATCTCAAATTAAGGCCCAATGTTCCTTATTTCATTTCATGATCGTTTTTTCAGATAAAGGTAATCATATTTATGATATGAAAATAAGCAAATAAGGTTATAAAATTAGACAATAAAAGCTAAAATTTATCAAGGAGCGCGGGAGCGCTCTGAAGACAAGTATAGACGAAGCCTAAAGGAGCGACCAGTGCTATCCATTTTTTCTTTTATTCTATGGATTTAACTTCGATTTGTTAAATAATATTTATATTTCAGTGTCACTATCTAAAGAAAAAGCTCAGACATATGAAATTGGAAAGACTGGGTTTGATTTTTAGATACCAAAAATCTTCTCTGTCAGTTTCGTTAAATTCATTCTTCGGAAGGTATAAGTACGCTCTTCTGATTAGTGAAATTATTTGTAATTAATATTTTTGAAATATCTATTTTTGTTGGATCTTTCACATTTTACAATTTAATTTAAAATTCTTATTTTTGTTTCCCCTGTTAAAAGGTAAATAGTTTTATACAATAACTTCAGTCTACGAAAAATCTTCAGTTCCGGTATGCTATGGAAATTTTATTACACTTAAAAATTTATACTCTATGCATTTTGTTCATGATTTTTCTCGTTCATAAATAAAACATTGCGGGAAATTTTCTATTGATTCATAAGTCTAATAACGTAAGTTATTTTATCAATAGTTAAGAAGAAAAATACATAAAAGCGGAAAAAATGAAATTGTACAATATGTAACAAGGGAGAAAATGAACTATTTTAAACGAGATTGACATTACATATTGTAATTTTTTTTAATAAGTGCAATAATAAGCTCTTTTTGTATATGAAAGAAGGAAGGAGAATCAGGAGTTTTGAATCAATCATTAACAAACAAAACAGACTCGAGTGAAGAGAGGACAGAAACACTCAGGCAGCAGTAGCCTGAAAAAGTGGAAAAACGCGCATGCGCGTAGCACTTTTTAGGATAATGCACATATATATGACGTTAGGTTTCTTGAAATCAAGGAAGTGACACAATATTTTATACCAAAGTCTGCAAAAAAGAACTTTTCCTTCCGTCTTCAGTAGACACTCGAGCCTTTTTCGTACACGAATTTAATTAAAATATAACTACGTTTTCTAAGTGCATTGAACTATCACGAACGAGAAAAAGCATGAGAAGTTGTTTGACAAAAATTTTTTATAATTTTTAGGGCACCGGACTAGAAGATATTTGTAGAATTTTTGAGACTTTAAAGGAGAACTTCTCACGTCGAGATCATGGATTTGATTAAAATCATAGTGTGTCATTTTTTTAAATCCAAAAACTGAACCTTCGTTACAATTTTGAACTTTAGGTATAGAACACTTTTACAAGAATCTAGATAGATTGGGAGTCTATGAAATCCGAAATAAGTAAGCAGCTAAAAATGTTTCTAAACGAATCGAAACTTAAATTCAAGTTCTTTATGATTACTTCGAATGTTCATTTTTGCATAATTGTTCTGACTCCTCAATTTAATCGATTAATTTTAGTCTCCGTTAATACTCCTAGATTTTCCCAAAACTCTTTGACCGTTGTTCCTACAGCCTAATTGATAAAACCTAATGATATGAGTTCATTATTCGCAGTTAAAATCCATATTCGAGATATGAGAATTTCTTCTTATAAGTGTCATAACATTGATAACATGGGTCTAAAGTTTGCATCGCTGAAATGCAACGGAACCATATTTTACAATTAATTTAAAATATTAAACGATAACAAAGTTATTTAAAACTTCGTCATAAAGTTATTTTACACTATACAACATAACCTCTATACATACAAAATTCGTAGTCATTAATATAATCTTAAGTTCTAATTTGCTTTTCATTTCGTCTCATTTCAACGTATTAACCTTCAGACCCACACGATAACAATATGAAAATACTTAATTTAATGATCAATTATTATTACTTCAATAATTTTTTATAATCAATATTCATTAATGCTCTACACCTTATTTTTTAAATTAATTTATTAAAGAATAATCTTAAATCACTCCATTACAATTTATATAGCATACTTATTAAATCCCACATCCGGATAAAAAAAATAACGGTGAAACAGATTAAAATAGAAGCCAAATAAAAAGAAAAAAATGATTGAAAATGCCCACATTCTATATATAAACCTTAAAATTGCGAGCTTTTATTCCTATCTTTAGTAATGAAAAAATATGGATTTTTCCGAAAGTGGTGTTAATTTAAAGACGAACGTAAAATAAACAAAATACACTAAAAAATGGAAAAACCTGCTCCTTTACAGGCACAGTATTTTCTGCATTTTCGAAAGAGAATCGAAAAATCGGTCTTTATCGGACATGTTTCTTAAAAAATGCATATGAATTCTAATTGTTAAATTAGAATTATACACGTGAAAATACTTTTCACTAAAAGCTTTTTGGTAACAAACAAATTTTACTTCAGTATAACATTAAACCATTGATCTGGTATTTTTAAAATCCTTTTATAAACGAACATACTCTGTACGCCAGAAATGTGATGTATCGCAGCAATATGACATATAAAAAATGCGAATAAAAATGAACGAGAATGAATTCTATGTTTAGATGTGAGTTTCTTAAATTGTGTCATTATATTTAATAGTGAGTTGATTCCTTGTGTGGAAAGTGAATTTTATGAACTTGATTGAGGGATTCTGTGAGGTGTTTTTAAATATTATAAATAGGCATTGGAAGTAAGTTATAAGATAAATTATAAAGATAATATTCAGGTTACACCTCTAATGTTTGTAAAACACGTGAAGGATGCCGATCAATTATTTAATCGCTTGATAAAATTTTGTTAAAATTCAAAAAGCTGTTTTGTGAATTTTTGTAGTTTTCGAATTTTGTATTACCACCTTATGGGATTTGGGTGATCCCACGAATATTAATAGTCGTAAAATTAAGTATGCATTTATTTAGATTTGAAAATATTAAATAGAAATATATTACAATCATATAATAAAATAAAAATAATTAGTTTTGTCAGCATTAATGAATAAAGAGTATAATACATAATGGTAGTAAATTAGTAAAAAAAATATATGAAAATTTGACTAACTTTTGATCCGTTGATTCGGTCCTCTCTGTTCTTGTTCTTGTTGAAGTGGACATCTCAGTTTCCGAGGCTGTGGCATTGGCCAGTTGTTCCTTCCGTCTATTACGTTTTTCAATAGCTATACGCATATCCTTTTTCAATTTCTGATATTTTTCTTTCAATGTATTATATTTATCTTCAAGCAGTCTCTTCTCACAACGAATTTTCTCAAAATCTACGCTCTCCTGACGTACAGCTGACTCATTGTGTTTTTTCATTTCATTCTCAATATCTTTTGAATAATCTGCTCGAATCTCATCCAACCTTTGTTTATAAACTTTCCGCGCCAATGATTCCTGCCAGGAAGAAATAATATTAGCTCATAATAATTTTTAATAATAATTAATCAAATAAATTTGTTTATAAGTGACTGGTATTTTCATTGGAGAAGGAATTTATATTCAGAATAAAGTTATAATTATACTTACATCAACTCTGAAATCTCTTAGAATATCGGCTAGGCACTTCTCGTGATCTTCTGTAATTTTAGTAATTTTCTCTCTCTGCTGTGCCCTCAACTCTGCTCTCAAATTATCAAATTCTTTATCCAACTCCTTCTTTAAATTTTCTGTCCTTTCACCATGCTGTTTGTATATTTCTATTTCATTCATTTTTGCTTGCTTTTCGTCATCTAATTCCTTTTCATGTTCACTTTCTAACTTTGATATTTCCTGTGATCTCAGCTCCAATAGCTCGCGCTTTCGCTGATCAAGTTCACTCTTAAGATTTGCCAGTATGTCTTGCCGTTCTTTCTCGTAGCATATTTCTAATTCACTTTTCACTTTCTTTAGATTTTCAGTTCTTGCATCACCCATGTCAGATATGAGTTTTTGTATTTCTTGTTCTTCTTTCGCATTCATCTCTTTTTTTAGCTCGTTCAATTTTTCTTCCAAACTTTTTTCCAGCACTCTTTTTTCTTCGTTATATTTATCTTCTAGCTGCTCTTTTATTTCCTTTAATTTGACATCTAGTTCTTGTTTAAACTTTCGCAACTCTTGTTCGTGTTCTTTTAACATACTATTTTTCATAAATTCAAGGGATAACGATGTATTTTCGAAAGATGGACTTTTTGCTTCTTTTGACAATTCTATGCTACGTAACATTTTAAAAGACCACAAGGACTGTCCTTCTGGTCTATTTTCATCTTCTTTTGCTCTAAGTTCAGACTTTCTCATATTTTCAAGCATAATTTCCTCTCTTTTGCGCAAGTCATCCATGAAACTAGATCTGGAATCGCCACTACTTCTTGGTGTTGTCTTTTCTGAATCACTTTTGGAAACTAAATCAATATTTCTAATATTAAATTTATTTGGAACATAATCTTCGTCATTCTCGAAGGATCTATCTCTCTGCTGTTGCAAGTGTTCTTTCTCAGAAACGTTCTCAACGACAAAACGTTTACCTACGATCTTTGACTTCTTCGGATCGACTTCAGTTCTATCAGCGAAAGGGGCACCAGGTTCAAATCCAGCGCCTCCTCGACGGTTAAGGACTTGCTGTAGTGAAAGAACAGCGGCCGCTCTTCTTGCTGCGATCATAGCCGATATTCCTCCAGTGCGCTCTTCGGGTCCACTTTCATCAACCTCATCCTCTTCATCTTCGTCTTCGCTGTCGTTAAATTTTGTTACGGCCGTTTGAATTGCCACTTTTTGGAGATCAAATCGAACACTTTTGCGCTCTTCCTCCGTCGGTCTATCATCTACAAAAAATAAAATGAAAAAATTAATATTGTGGAAAACACCATATTTTATTTAATACAAAAAGATACAAAAATAATTTTTAAAATGTTTGTCTTCGCTACTCTATGAAGTAGAATAAGTACAAATGCACTTTAAAATGCACTTATTTTAAAGTGTATCTTCGCTTATTTGATTGATTATTACTTATTCAACTTTAAAAATCGTATGAAGTTAATTTAAAACTTTTTGATGATTTGGATAAATTTAATATTGTACATTTTTTCCAACTAACCATCTTCGCTTATTTTTTCTCTCAAAATTGATTTGAGCCTTTCGCCAGCTGAGGCTGTCATATCCTCAACAGAGCCACCAGCCGACACGGTCAGACTGCTTGTTCCTGGTAACGCTTTACTAGGTGTCGTCGTAGACGCTGCAGCTAACTCTTCAAAAGTCGTCTTTGTATCTTCATTGCCTGGAGTCGTATCTTTAATTCTATTACTTTTTAAAAATATTGCACCTCCACCGCTCAGTGTTAGTTCTTTCGGATGTTGTTGCTGCTGCTGCTGCTGCTGCGGTAGTGGTTGGAGTACAGGACTGTTGGACACCGTTTCTGTGATTGGAGTTGTACCGTTGCTTTGGCTATCCGGAGTCCGCACCTTAACGGAAGCTGTGAGATGGGTCGCGCTTAGGTGGTCAATATCAATAATATTTTCGTCAGAACTAAATCGGCTACTTAGTTGCTTCCATTCCTTTTCGTGTCGCGGGCTTAGTGATTCCGAGCGCTTCAACACGTCCCGTAGATCGAGTTTTCTTTTGCCTGTAGAACATCATTGGTGTAAAGGTGTGGATTAAACATCGTGATATTGTTATCATTATTAAAATTCTACGGGTATAGTACTTCTGCGATACGTTAATAATATAAGCTTTATTGGATTTTTCTTTATTCTTGTTATTATGGATGTTTATAATTTACTCTATATTAGCGCATGTAAGTCCATAATTAGGTCTCGATAATGAAATATCGATTTTCAATATTATACATTTAAATATGAAATAACCTGGTTTATGATATAATTCGCAGAATACTTTTTTTTCAATACTTCGATGTCTCAATACATAAAGAATAGATTTTAAAAACAAACACGCTTGTACTATGTTTTAATAAGAGAATAATCATTTAATTTAATTGATAAATAGTAATTTTATATTTCTAAAATATTTAAATAAGTATTTATTGTAAAAAAGGTACGAAAATTTATTAAAACTTTATGGATATGTAGGCAAAAATTTATTATAAATAATATGAAAAAAAAAAATTATTTATTCCCAACTTAACAGCTGTCACGACTATTTTATTAAGTTGAAATATGTGATGAATATAACATTTATTGCCTTTTATAGTTTATTTCAGCAGTGCGGTACAGTTAAAAGTGGCAATCACTGTTAGACACGTTCCAGTGATTCTTGGATATCAATATGGTTATAAATAGTCCACCGTATTTTAAAAATAGTTGACTAGCACTTATATACTTAAAACTAGAACTAAAATTTATTGTTAACAAATTCGACAACTCTGATCATTATGAATGATATTTTTAAGATGCAAACAAAGTAAAATTAGTGAACAGTTACCGTTTGAACCCAAGTAACTTTAGAAGGTGAAGAAATATTAAATCATCTTTATGCAGGCAAAGACTAACTTTTTATTTAAAGTTGTGAGGATGTTTTATTTGTTAAAAAACTGAAAATTGTGTTTTTTCATTTGAATTCTAAATGAATTAAAGTAATTTATCTTTATCTAAACGAAAAACTGAACTTCTGTAATATTTTCTCATAGACGTAGAGATACTTCAGTATTTCTGAGTCTTGTAGAGTTAGTGAAGGTCACTTACTATAACTAAGACATAATTTTACCTTTGCTTGCGTCTCAAAAAGATAAATCATCATAATAAGAAACTTTCAATTTAAATGTTATGTAGGTACTACGTAACGTTTACGTGCGGCGCGTCCGTCACAAATAATGTATGGACAAAAATTCCACAAACATTTCGACTTTTAATAATTGATTTACTTTTTGTATATTAATAAACTCATCACATTTCTGATAACATTAAATCCGTGTCTACTATTAAACAACGAATCTAAACATTAATCTTTTTTAAATATAAAGCACATTTAAAAATTGTTATTTTCATCTCCATACCAGTCTCAATAATCCTGGGGCTCTCGTAGAATTCCGGGTCTTGAAACCGTAGATTCGTATAATCTCTGTTCACCCTGTCGCTCGACAACGACGACCTCGTGCTGCTCGAGTGTGCATCAAGATCCGAGTCGCCGCTCTTCCAGCTTCGAGTCAATCGGTCCAGCGATGACTCGCCTCGTCGTGGAAGTCCTGACGAGCTCTCGCTGCGGTGCCTCTTTAACGGTGCCAATTTCATCGGGATACGCGTCGACGGTGATTTGAGGGTACCTGGCACTGGCGGTGGCAAACCACTTGGTCCTGCTGCTTGCTGCTGTGGCTCGTTCGTATCAGCGACACCGTCGTCGCCGTTGTTATCGTCGTAGGCAGCGGCTGCGGCAACATCGCTCGTTCCAGTCTTGCAATCTTCGTCTGTGAAAAAGGCTTTCTTACGAGCATTCCAAACGGGTTGGTTCCACAGAGCATCGCGGTGTGGTTACATATTGATATTTTGCGTATCGAATTAATAACGGATTTGATATATCGCGGTGGTTATTGGGTATGTGGCACGCGAATTTATTGCGCGATAGTGATGAAAAAATTAATAGATTTATATATATATATATAAGCCAATATTTTGGTTGACAGCAGAAAATTTGCAAAAAAATAATAATAAAGAACAAGAAAAATTGGTAAATAAATTTAAATAAAAAAATAATCCATAGGAAATAATAGAAAATAATTCAAACATTTTGTAATAAATATTTTATGGAAGATATCTAACGAGTTGTTAGTTTATTACAAATGCACTATATTAAGTTTAATATTCATTAAAAAATTTAGAATTTTTCTAATCCAATCAAATGTGCCAAAATACTATTAAATTTTTGTTACTTTAGATATTATTTATAATCCCTGTTTACATTACCATTAGAAAAGTCTTACTCAATACCACCATCAAATGTCGTTGCCGCAGCTTCTCACGTTTATCATAACAAACATAGAATCTATTTACTTTGGAGAAATGAAATGAACATAAAATAATTAATACTTCAAAACGTTTCACGTGTTAATTTATGTAAGAAAATAAAATATTGTAAGTTGAAAATTAACTTATAAAAAGAACTTTTAATTAAAATTCTTAAAAGTGTTATTCTAATAAATCTATTAAATAATAAGTGAATTTTCCGTATGAATTTAAAGGCTAAAACAATTTAACGGTATACTAAAAATAATTGAATTTTTTTGTCTAAAGAAATTCTTAAAATGCATGCATAGTCTAAAAGAGAAGTATAACAAAGTTATGTAAGGATTCTGGTAGTGTGGACGATGTTTTATAGCGTCAAAAATAAGAACAATAACAAACTCCTTTCATATACCATGTTTCATATAATAATTTTATTCTCTATATAACTTTCCATAAACAGCAATAAAACTTGAGCATCTTTTTGCTTCACACAACTGTGAAAATTCACGATGATCCTAATCATGTATACGGTATTTTCAACATTGATGCAGAAATAGTAGGTAAAGAAATTTGTATACTTCAATTATTATAATGTTTCGTAAATATCTGAACACAATTGTAATCACTCTGTATAACAACTTTCTCTCTAATACTTTGATACATTCTATGCTACGTAAATTCGAAGTTATAGTTTAATTCATAATCTTCCACAACTTTTCAAGTACGTATAGAGATTTCAATGATCTATATGAAACAGAGCTGGAGCGGTATTCGCGCATTTTATGAAAATAAACTTCCCACCGATACCATCATGGCTATCTTATTTCGGAACATCTACATATATATATTATTATGTTTGGTATGTACATGTGTACACGTACGCGTCCCTGTATAGAGAATACCATTACACTCGCATGTATGTGCCCCTGTGAACAACTCGTCGAACCAAGATCCCACGGATTTTGTCAAGTACGTGGATTGCACCAAGTGAATTATTTTATTATCACCGCATGTCCTTTACATAGACATTCTTGATTTGCTGTTTTATGCTTCTACCCAGATAAATTCCTATTTGTTTAGCGCTTGCTTTTCTTTGTAGCTCTATCTCATTTACTTTCTGTTCAAATTACTTCAGAAACATATATGTATATATCTAAATTTATTACGAGTTTCACTCGCATCAATAAATATTTTGATTAATTTAAACTATACTATATAGAATAAAGTTTAAAAGATCTTTACTTTGTAACTTGATCATTTTTTGTGTATTAATATCACGAAAAAATAGAATATCATTTGTTAATATTCTTTTTCTTTTGTTGGTGTATATTTTGTTGTACGTCAAAATATAATAAAAATTTTTTTTTAATTAATATCGTTTATAAAAGATAAAATTGGCAGTTGATAAAATAAGCCTTTCATAACTTTATATACAGTTATGAAATTTTAATTTTATTTTTATTCTTGTTCAAAGATAAATCAATGTATGAACAAGTAACTTGTATCCTAATAAAGTAACAAAATACTTTTACGTATTCCATTTGAATCGTTATATTCATCAATAATAATTACTGCAACGCATTTATTAGTTTTTGCACGATTTAACTGGATTAGGCTTATTGAAACGATATTCAACTTACAATAAATTGACGATTTGCAATTTATTAGTCACCAATGAAATATTATAGATAGGCTAAACATCTCTCCCTTCAAATGAACTATAAAAATTATTGTACGAATATGGCCTTAATTACATTTGAATTTCTTAACAATTCCTAGTTACTATCCCCTACGACCTTCTCACGGCTAACGAAAAAATTTAAGAAAGCAAATCAAGATAGACAGAAGAAAAGAGAGAGACAGAGAGAGAGAAAGAGAGGTAATGATAAAATTGCTAACAAAAAGTAAAAAGGATCCGGTATGTTTGCTTCGCGTCATTTATACCCATGAAACTCGCCGATTGTTTAACAATGGATCCGATCGCGACAGGAAGTTGATCAAAGTTATGGACGGAACAGCAGACAGAATCAGATAAAAGGTTTTCAGGCAGTGGCGGACCATTTCATGGGCGAGATACCGGCAGAGAGAGAGACAGATAGAATAGAAAGGTGCATAGCAGAGACAGATAGAGAGGCCAAATAGAGATAGATAGTAGAGTGAAGTGGAGCAAATGAACTTTAAACAAGCGTACCGACGCTCGCCCGACGTCGGTTACTGACGCGCGCCTGGGCGACCAAATCCTTGTAAACAGCGTCCAGCGGATGTTCCCAGGTTGTGATGTTGGTAGAGCGCTGGTAATAATAGAAGCTTTTGCTCGCGTCATCGTATATGGGTGTCCAGCCTTTGGGAAGAGCTGCCATAAGGCCTTCGCGAGCCAAGTCCAGGAGTTGGGGCTCGGTATCCGGATCGATTCCCAGACGACGGGCATAGTCAATCACCTCTGTAACAACAATGCAAACGATTTCATTTAGAACTTGACGATATTTTAAGTGACAATATTTTATGTGAACGTTATTAGCCACAGATAAGTTATTTACTCAAAAACAGTTATAATTGTCACTTATACGGATATCTGATGTCAACTTGAAATATTCATCATTCAAGTAATTTTTTTTTTCAATAAGACTCGAAATAATGAATCATGGATAAAAAGGACTTATCATACTTGCTTTAAAAGAGCTATTTTAGAAACAGAAACCAGTGAGATGTTTTCAATATACTTGTTCCTGCTCTGTGCTAAAGAGTTCAACCTCGCTTAAAATAGCTTATTTTCTCTACTTATTGAACAATGTATTATTACTATCCTAAATCAGCGAATATACTATATCAATGTTAAATAAGGAAAATTTTGTAGAATGCATTTTATTAAGATATTTTTAATATTTATGTTAAATACTTGAAATACATGAGTATTCTAAGAAAACTTTTCAATGTATAAAACAAAGTGTATAAATCTGTCTTAAGCTAACTAAAAATAGTGATATTGTTTAATCAATATTCTTTAGTTCTTTTGAGAACATATAAAACAGTAGTGTAGATTCCTATCATACCGTCATCGTTATTTATTTTTTTGTCAATACTAGAAACTTTTACCAAGTTTGAGCTAATTTCATGTAATACAAATTTTATACTCAAATTTCAGTCAGATATTGCTTCTATCATTGCGAAAGATCGTTCTTTTCAAAAAAGTTTTTAGTTTTGCAAGAAAAAAATTTAAAAAAAAATAAAATGGCGATGCCAAACAGTTAGCATTCTAATAGACCGGATACCAGCTCACATACTTTTGCCACTGCTGTTTATCGTTTAAATCAAGACTGGAACTTGTGCATCTTGTTTCGCGATATACCGGTAGATAAAACTTTACAGGCTTCTACCAGAAGTACTGGCTTCTATTAGAAGCTTTATGCGCGCTGATTACCCCCCTCCCCTTTCTCTAAACTCTGTTCGTCAGCTTTGATTCTTATTGAACAGTTTGGGAATACCTACTAAAGATTGTCATGCATCACCCTCTGCTACTGCCACGTTTCGGTTTCAGTGGTACTATTTCAAATGATAATGAAGGACTGTGATCTATCAAATCTAGCTGTGATAACTGAGACCTAAATATAGCTCTCTAGACCTTTACCTTTCTGAATGTTAGCAAGTGAAATATTGTTTGAACTATGGAGAAGTACAGCATATTGAATTAACGAGAAGAGATAGTACTTGAAAGTTATAACGTATCAAAATTCGTTCAATTACTGTTAGTCAAATAAGTTTTAATCAAAGCAATTACAGTTCAATTACACAACTCGTTATCTCAAACTTTTTACTGCATAATATTATCTATCAAAACTATAGTATTTTTGTGGAATATAACCATTCTCTATATCAGTATCTTAAAAATATTCTAGAAACACTTTTTTCAAAATCATAATACTGTTGAAATCTAGAGTTCAGAATTCCTGATCTAGGTCAAATTACTTTATATTATTTTCTTGATTGGTATAAATAGTAAGTGTAGTGTTCTTGAAAGTCAATTTCCACATGAATTACGGAATCCTTTGTATAAACATTCTTTATACCCTCTTGTTTCTAGCTACTTAAAGTAAAATCATTTGAGTGTAAATAACGAATAATCAATAAACGATTTTCAGGAAACTGATTTTATTATAACACGAAGAAAGTTCATTTTACCCAAAGTTTCAAGTTAAGTCAAAACAAGCTAAGCCAAAATAATTATATATTGAAAATAAAGTGTGATTTAAATTTAAATATAATTATAATTATGCGAATTCTATTTGTTCATTTGTTGAATTAATAAGAGATGAATAAGGCGCTCTTAAAACAAAATAGAAAATAATGTATCATAATAATTAATATTAAATTTGATGAATACGATTAAAATACATCCGCTTAAGATCTACAGGATCTTCTTATTCGGTTGAAGATGACAATGACAAAATAACGTAGTATGTTTTTATGTAAATTCCGATATATTACTATAAATAAACTGATTTTACTACCATTGGCTTGCTTATATACGAAACTAGCATGTGAAAAGAACCACGCAATGCACTCTTTTCAAAAAGAGTGAGCAAAGCATTTGCGTATTTAAAGCATTTATTTGAGATGCAAATACTTTAGGCCTCCCACTGTCGATTCTTGTGCGCTGTAAACCCATCTTGGCTCTGTATCAACCCTATCTCAGCATCCCATCGAGCAAGATAAATTTTTACGATTTTTTTTTATTTTCTTAGCATTTTTTTATCAAAGTTCTTTCAAATAATTTAAAAAAAAATAGCAAATATATATAACACATGTGACGGTTGGTTTTAGTTCACGTGATAATCGCTCTCGCCCCTTCATGTAAGAAAAAATTTCACATAGTTCAGATACTTTTAACAATAATTAAGCAATAAGCAATATTATTTAAATTTATATTCATACAAAACAATTTTTATTAGTTACCTCATTCATTATACCTAGTATCCTTAAAAACTTTTAACTAAATTTTCAAAATCTTTTTTACTAATGCCTAAAGCAATAGAAGGAAACTGATGAAGAAAAAAAATTAACCTTCAACATGAGAATATACTGGTCAATATTTTCCAGCTTATAGAAAAATAGAATCGCCCTTGGGTATTAGGTCAGCGGAAGGCAACTCGAAGGCGCACGTAAAACGTCATACTTCTGTCGGCCAGGTGTGTGTGTGTGTGTGTACCAAGCGAACACATGTGGGTTCGACCGATGTATAGACGCACATAGACATCCGCCCTCTCTTACACCTGCTTTTCAAACATTCGAAATTACGTGCTTTTTTCGTATCAAATGAAAAGCCGTGTATACACAAGCCCCTGGATAGTCTACAAAATAATTCAAAGGAAAAGTCTCTAAGAAACGCTTCAAAAATTCCATCATCCAGCTTTCTCTCGCTTGGTATTCTATTGGCAGGTGTGTAGCAGGGGAGAGCGCGTGTATATATATATATGTATATACCTCTTGCCATGGGGGTATAGTAGGGTGCATATCAGCTGTGTGTATAATACTCTCATCGTGCTATATTTTCTCCTATACTATGAGGCGAGTTTTTTGCTCTCTGCTGGGCGAATCTCGGTTGCTAGCCTGCATACGCATGAAGTCTGCGGATTTTCAATTTTCCACTTCTAAGTGAACTCGGGTAGAAAACAGAGTATATGCCAGGTAATAAATTTCGTGGGAAGCAGCAGCTCCAACCACTTGGACTGCTCCGAATCGGTTTTCAACTGGCGGTATGGAGACTCAAAAGCTTTCTCTCTTCGCTTAATGTACTAGAAAGATTCGCTCTGGACTGTATTTTCGAAGAAAAGTAGATAGTGGTAGGAAATTTTAAATTAATATTTCTTTGCTCCGCGTTCTTTATTATTTTCTATTGCTATAAGATTCAATCCAAATAACATTGAAAAGAATACTTTCGTCATTAATTTAACTATATTTTCTAATGCTTCTATTGTTATTTAGAATTTTTTTTTAGAAGACAAAGGTCTATATCATCACATGACGATGTCGTAACTCACATAAGCTCTTTTTCTCCCGCTTCCCTCTTTTCCCGTCTCATTTTTGCCAATGGCGAAAAAGAAAGAGATAAATAGGGGGTGAGGGGAGCAAGAGCTGATAGTGTCTACGAAGTAGCTAGAAAGAGATGCGACCATCTTATCATCTTTTTCAGAAACAGTGGCCTACTGTACAGAGCCGCGCGCTACCCCCTCGTTTCGTTCGCATACAAAGAGTTTATATAACATCGGTTATGACCCAACAGTGAGCAGTGTAACTGTTTACATGGTTGTTAAAGGCTACGCTGGTTATTCTTCACTACAGTATATTCGTAGCCATAGGTTTCTGTATAGTAACAAATTAAAGACAAACGTCAAATCATTAGTAGAACAGCTCGCTTTGAGCATATGTTCGAGGGTTCATATTTTACTATTAAAATCATTGTACAATCCAAACTAACGTAATACTTATACTAATATAAAATTGAATAAAGTCTGAATGTGAATTGAAATACACAAAAATTAAAGTTGGCTCCGTCCATTTCTTGAAGTTATGAATCACCCTAAGCTATAATCAAAGCTTATAAGGGGTAACCGAAACAGACAAATGCTTGTAAGAGGTAGAAATAGAATAAACTGTTAGTACAGCGAAGTAAAATTTGTTATTATGCTACTAAATTATTAAACATATTATGTAGGTCTTATTGCCTTTTCCTTTATCTACAATTATCACCATCATAATAGCTTCATAACAATATAATTAATTACGCTTTGTAATCTATTTAATTAGCTCATTCAAAATTAAAATAATTAATTTAATCACTCAGAACTTTATCCATTTGAAGAAGATAATACTATATAAAATACGTTTTTCAGTCACGACGTACTGATAATCTACAACAGAAAAGAAATTAAATTAATGAACTAAATCTATTAGATTTTAAATTAATTGCATAATTACGTAACTTAGTCATATTTTATTCTCAGAAACTGATATTTTGTGAACTTCTACCTATCGATAAAAGTCTCGAATATATTCTTAATCGCTAATAAACCAATAATAACAATGTATATTATTAATTTATTCTATACCCGTATACACGCTAATTATCTAAAAGAACAACTCCATTTAAGAAGTTCAAGATCTACAACCCTGGAATAAATGAATGATGACTATCAGTCCTACAAAGAGTTAAACGGCCTCTTGTTTACGTCCTTGTTACCCTGTCTATCGATCTACCATCTCGCCAGAAAAAAAAGGTTACAAGTTCACCCGTGACCCTTGGAATCACGAAGAAAATAGCTTTGCTTTCACTTATATATCTTCCTCTACATATATAGTAAATATAACCAGTCAATAAACTTATAAAATACATGCAATCGTTGACGCGGGCGCGACCGACTTTCATTAAGGGATGAAACCATCATCATCATCTACCTACACACCCACATACATATATACACGTGTATGTCTACATACATCTATATATATATATGTAAACATTGCACAAGCAATCAGATGACATGGAATCGTCTAATACGTGTGCACACCGAGGCCTCGTTACAGAGTGACCCGGAAGAGCTCCCACAGCAGCAGCAGCAGCAGCAGTAGCACGCATGACGCTGAGGGCGACAACATTTTTGCCGCACTGCGGGCTCTATTGATTTTCCCTGCGCCCGCGCGGCAAGGCGCAAACCCCCCTCTGCACACGCACGTTGGCCCCAACACATGTGTATATATATATATATATTTATATATATATCTATCGCGTCGACGCTCCCTACGTGTATATGTATATGTATATATGTACACGCGCACGGCAACGTCAACTGGCAGTGGACGATTTGAAAATAAAAACAAGAAGAAGGCGGCGGCGGCGCAAGGACACGATATATAGCTTTACCCTGACGTTGACTCATATCTGATGGTGTATAGTGGTTGCTATATGACGATTGTATGTATAAGTACCTTCGACATTTTACTTTTACTGATCGTGGGAAATTCCCAAATGGTACGGTGGTTAGTAATTTAGCGACATCAGCGATATTTATTTATCGAAAATGGATATTTATAGCAACGAAGGATAAAAGCATAAATCAACCAGTGACGTAAATAACTTATACATGCTTTTTATACGTAAATAATATGTTTCATTTTTTTTTTGTTTTTTTCTATGCGAAGTTCACATCGTATATTTATGGAGTAAACAGAGACTTAGCCAATCAAGTGTAACACAGAAGCGTGCGGTGAACATATATATATATATAGAAGAAAACAAATAATACCTATACGTGCGAGAGCGGATTTATCGCAGGCCAATGAACCATGCGTAAAACGATTTGGTCGCTTATATCTTTCGGTCCAGCAACAATTACAACACGTTTCTCTAATCTATAATTCAAGGTCACGACCTCGCGTCCAATGTTACTACTGTATATTGTGCTCGTAGCATATATATATATATGCAATCTTTCTTGCAAGTCGTCACGTAAGAGTCACTATATACGGGTACATACTGGGTTATAGGCGGCGCTTTGTAATTGGCCATAGGTATAAAAATATAGAGTTTCATGGATCTTACTAACCCCCTTATGCTTCGCCATTGGTGGCTAAGGGGGTTAATAATGAAGATTATTATATTGGGTAGGATTGGGAGAGGTGTAGAAAGATTTTTATTCGCGACATTTATCCAACATCGCACGGGCCTATGTGTAGATTCGATTTTTCATTACAACTTCTAACAAATGCATTTTAATATACTTTACTACTACCCTTGTTAAAGTACGTAATCTTGCATTTAACTCTACAGCTTGTTGTTTAAATAGATATAATATAATTTATTTAAAAAGAATTTTATGAATTAGCTACTCAACGTGTTACCCCCTAATTATAATGTTCTATTATGAGTTATATTATGAATGAAACATGAACATTTCTACCCATATAAAACAATAATTGATTCCATTTTTGTTTTAGCCAACTTCATGTCAACGACATCCTGTGAAGATGTCAGTATACCCACCAGCACAAATAACAACCTCAACATGTTCTTATATATCAAAAAGCACCAAACATAAGCTGAGTCCAATAATAAAAATATACATACCTTTCTCAGAGGGCTGGGAATTCTCGTCGAAGACCTCTTTGCAGACGATCGTGGAAGCACTATCATGGGAGATGCTCATTCTTGATCAATTCGCTTTTCTCTTTAGCGTCTGGATTGGCTAACACGCGCGATCAGGAAGCACCGCGCGCCAGTTACCTTTTCTTTTACTCCCTCTCTCTTTCTTCAAACTTCGGGTCCTTTGTCAACACCCTTACCGTGGTTGTGTATATATATATTTATATATATATATATATATCTAATGGCTAGTCGATCGGTTCCGTATCTCCCCCTTTTCCTGCGATAGCTGTCTACGCTGCTGCATCGCTGCCATTATCGTCAGCCTTCGGCATCTCCTTATATATATACTATATATAATCCTAATGTCTCCTTTTGTTGTTATTCCACCTTCTGCACGGCTGACAGTAGCCCGTACGTAGCGCGCAAGCTACTCCGTCGCTAGGGTTCCAGACACTGCGCGCATACTGCACGGTAACGAGCGAAGAAGGGAGAGGGTGGAAATTATTAGCATATATACAGGGTAGTAGTGGTGGTGGTAGGTTGGCGCCACGCCAGCGCCGTGAGCGCGCGCGCAGCAAAGCAGTAATACTGGAAATGTCGATAGAGCTGCGCCGCGCGGTTACGAGAGGAGGGTGCGACGATGAGGGTGGCGTGCGCGTTCGTACTCTTGAATATATATGTGTATTGGTTGATAAAGAAACATTAATGGGGTTGAGGGCTGAAAAGAATATTTTTTTTTATAAGATTATGGAGAAATGGTAATGAAAATGGTGTTTGTATGGTTATATGGTAACGTTATGTTGATGCGATTGTTGATTTGGATTGGGGATGTTGAATGTCGACTGGTGATAGAAAAGGGAGAAACTGTGTCGACAAAGGGAATGATATACCTTTTGGTGTTAGCGATGGAGCTGCAGTGTTATCTTCATGGTAATGTGTATGTAGATACTTGAATAAAATTATGAATGAACCTCTTTATGCAAAAACAGATATAATCAATGTATTAAAATATTAAATATTGTTTATAATTAAAGTTAAATAAGAAAGACGAGTTTCTACGATATAATATAATTAAAATATTTTTTTAATTTTTCAAAATGCGTCTAATGCAATCATGCAGAATATTAAATCATGTTTTGTATCCAATTTGGTATAACAAAATTGTAATAATAATATTACGCAACTATTATTCTTGTAGAGATATTAATTTTCAAACAGTTTTTCTACTTTATCGACACATGTTTAAAAGAATCTTTTATCCTTAGTGCTCATGTACGTACTTCACTCAGTACCTCATAGATGGCGTATACGAAAAGAAAGACCATTCTTATAGTGTCCTCCCTTTCATATTTGGTTTTACTATATTATTATTGATACTGACAAAAAACAATTAAATCAAATGAATTATTAAAACATTTTTTAACTAAACAAAATAAAATTTAAAAAAATTTAAATAAAATTTATAAAACTGATTTTATCCTACAGTATTTCAATACGTTTCGACGCTTATTTAACGCATGTACAATAATAGAAAGTGTCCAAAAATTTTGATAATTTTAATATTTTCAACTATTCTAAAAGAAGTTATAATTTTGTAGTTAATAAATAATTAAATTTTGTATTGTTTTAAAACGACTGCAATATAGAAATACTCAAATAATTACTAAGTATAGTAATTTTTTTCTTACCTAATATTCTTAACCTATATGATTCGATTCGTCCTAATGAATAAATGAAATTATAAGAAATTTTACAATATTAAATAATCCGTAAAAAACATATAAAAAAGAAAAATTTCAGTGTTTAAACAATATTATTTAATTTGTCAGAATAATTTAAAATCTTACGTAAGGAAGTGCTTATTATTCCACTTAAACTTATAATTGTTCTGTTGGTTTTATCAAAATTATTTCAAAAGAACGTCGTTATAAATTATATTTACCACTATGAAAAGTCCTCATATATCTCGTATATAACGTACGTAAATATTACAGTTAAGTAATTTAGAATTTATTCTATTATTATATAAAATCTGTGATAAAGTATAGAAACAAACCTCTGTTTACAAAGCCGCTGTTGTACAAAAAATCTGAAGATTCAATGAAGCTTTATTCAATTTAGACTTACATATGCCAAATTACTATATTACAAAAATGAACTTATGAAAAATCAACAGTGATTGAAAACATTGTTCTGAATTTTGATTTATCGAAAAATGGTAAAGATAATGCCATATGTATTTTTATTCATTATTTAATCTTTTATTTGGCTTTGATACAAAAATAAATTTAAAAAAATCCGATTTCATTTAAAGTATAAAATCTGAAGAATATATGAAAAATATTGTACAAAAAACAATTACAATATAAGTTTTATCAAAATACTTACGGATTTAATGAAGCAGATATTGTAGTACGACTACACTTGATACTTGTACACCAAATACTTTCTGTAAATAATAATAATCTGGCATAAAGCGTTTCATGCTATTGTCTTATACGAAAAAAAGAAAAATTGAAAAATCCATAAGTAAAATCTTACTTTTGTATACTTTGTATACTTTAATTTACTCCGGAAAAACGAAGGTGTAGTATATAGTTAATGTATTGAATAAAAAGTTTTTTTATTTGTTAACATGCCACTCAGGATTATACTAGATATATAATAATGTTCCAAAACGAAGCTAATGGATTCATTATAGTTTATCCAGACCTGGTGACCGTTTTGTCCGAACCACAATGCACGGTATCTGCATGAACAATAGTACATTACGATACAAGGTTCTTAAGTGTTACATACGACTCGTGTATTGTATACAATTTTATAGCATCTCTCTGCCTTAAGTCCGCCAACAGGTCTTTCTGTGGTAAGAGTTCTTTCTCACATCGTGAGGTTAGTGAACGAGCGCAGCGAGTGTGATAAATACGGTGCCAGAAAGGACTACTTACCGCACGGAAAGTGCGGTGAGTGAAAGTCACGCAGTGCTATAATCAATAAATTTTTCAGGTAAATATTATATAATATATTTTTCTCCAAACGGCGGGTAAAGTGCGTACTGTACGCCCAGCGGCCGAAAAACAGCCTACTACGCATTTTACGCTACTCGTGGAGAAAATTAGTATATGCATTATACGGTAGTAAGTATAAAGAATCTATCAGATGGCATATATAATTATCACACAAATATGCGATTTACTTTTACTCCCTAAGTGCATAATCTACTATTAAGCATTCAAAATTCACATATATTTTTAGCTCAGTGAAATCGGAGCGTAATTCCAAAAACTTGTTTTTATCATATAGTTTGTCAAAACACGCATGCTTCGCGGCCAGTAAGTTATATACGTTATACAGTTACTTGTTTTGATAATATTACAGGACTATAAGAATTTCGAGTCAGGGTGTGAGAAAAATACTGTACCTCGGCCGAAAAATAGTATATCAAATGCATGTCCTTGCTGTTTGAGGATTCACCTCATGTTCTCTTTTATAATGAAGATATTCTATAATAATTCGCAAGTAGAATAATTTAGTCCAAGAATAAAAATACATTAATTAACTATCAGAAGAACTGAAGTTCATGTTTCAGTATATTTTTTTTACTAAACTTCTAATCATCATAACTTATTTAATAAATTCATAATGTTTACATCTGCAGAAAGCCAATTAGAAAAGCTCGTATTTTTAGTTTTAGTTCCTGTTTTCAAAGTTATGTACATACAGATACCTGTAAGATTTTTTACCTTACATAATTATTATTCAAAAAATGAATTTTTCAACGTCGTGTATTACAGTTCTCCATATTTTTATACTAAAAAATATATTTGACTAAAATCTCTGGCACAAAAGCGCTACACTCTTTCTGTCAGTAGTAAATTATTTGCTTAAAAGTATATCTATATAAACGTAAATGCTTTATTATTAATTCTAAATTTTACAATCATATTAAATATTTGATTTATGTGGCAGTTTACCACAAAAAACGAAAATGTATCAGAATATTTCAGTTTATTCTTTCTAAGAATGACTATACTTACGCAGGTTTTAATCCAACACATTTAAATATTATCTTATTGTTAGTTACATGTATTATAAACATAATCATCAGGGTGTTAAAATATGTATAATGTTAATCACCTTATATATATCAATAGATCGAGACCTCGAAAAATAATTTATTGTGCATAACTTTATTCATAAATAGAATATCAAAGCTACAGCTATAGCCCCATCATCTAACGTCTCGAACTTTTGCCTCGAAATGTTTATTGTTCGACAAATATTGTGTTTGACTAGCGTTTTTACCTTTTTCAGAACTCATAGAAAACCTGCAGTTTTAGGATCTCGAACTTACTGCTGCGTGAATTATTAAGGGTAGACTTATTGCATTCAAACTACTTAACAGTGTAACAATGCAGAGTTTATAACTATGGAAGACTCAAGAGAATATTTCTGTTTTTGCGTAGTTGCACAATTTTAGTAAATGATTTTTGTTCATATATTTTTAGTAACAAAAATTAAGAAAAATCAAAATATTTTGGTCTGTTAAAAACTATTGCGATATAATGGCGAATTGAAACGAATTTTCAAAAATGGGTTTCTAAAATAATATAAACTATCCCCTCATGCATTTTAGTATTGAAATATATTTATTTGTCAAATAAAACACAAAATTTTTATATTGTACGATAATTTATTTATACTTCTATCCATAAAAATCAATGGCAAATCATGAGTACAGAGATTTTACGCATAAGAGAGTTGCACACTCATAGCGAGCGCCAAAAACCGATAATCACGCGTTTCCCATCATATCTAATGATATGTGACTAAATATATAATTTATAAACTTAAATAAAAATTTAATATAGTAATAACAGTAAAAATATTACAAATTATATAGGGTGTTTGAAATGTTCAGACCCTCTTTCGATTTTGAAATCAATTACCTACAGAAAAGGTGACCTCCTAGATCAGTATTATTTAAAATACAATAATGGCTTTTGCTTAGTTATGACATCTCAATTAGTGCCGCAGTATTATTCATGAATAAATATATGACTATAAGTTGTGTGTTCACGCCGAAAAAAAATCTTGTTTTTTCTTTTGAATTATGTTAATGTAAATTAATTTTTAACTTAATTTAAGGTGAACAGAATTGAAGATGTTACAAATCATAAAAACTAACTTTTTTATTTTTTAAAACAAGTTCTTATTCACTTTCTCTTCTTCCCTTAATCATCTATTCATAGAAGACCTTCTAAAAATTATTTTCTTTTTCGTATTTTAACATTGACCCATACAATCAAAATCTGTAGCCAAAAAAGTTATGGGTTTCAGTATTATAACTTTTTTTTTATTACAAACATGCATCCATTGTCCATACCAAGAATTTCAAAAGTGGTTCCTGTATTAAAAAGTATTTATAGAATTTTGGTATCAGGATTGTATTGAAAGTGATACTTATTATCTTCCTTTCTATATTATTTTGTCAGAATTTGGTTTGTTAAGCGATTTCATTGAAATTCGTCTCGTATACAACAATCTTTATTGCGTTAGGTTAGTGAAATCTGGGAATATTGATATATTTTTTCATTAAATATATAAAATATAAACATGAGTTGATTGACTTTGCACGAAAATAAGACTTTTGATTTTTAAAAAAGAGGCCCTTGTAAAATTTAATTATATTTTATTTATTTTGGTTATTATGAGAGAGATATGAAAGATAGCAAAATTTGAAAAATCAATATTTTATATTTTAGTATAGCACGGCTGCAATATATTTCCGTTTCTTATGGTTGGAAATATTTACTACGATCATTTTATATTTCTAGTTGAAGAAAAATTGAGGTTAGGCTGAAATAGTTAAGAGCTTCAAGATTCAAAGAATATTTTCAAAATTTTTCTTTTTCTATAAGTATTTTCAAATTACAGCTTAAAATAATAATCTATATATTTTCTCTGCTAACTTATGTAGAACATTTCTTTCTTATTTCTAAAGTCAAGAACTATAACAAATTTTTTATAATATGTTCTTTTAAGCCTCTGGATATAAAATACTGTTACCTACATATAGCGGAAATATGTACATAGTTTGAATAATCTTTTAAGTAATAATCTAAGAAACGATTTTTTTTCTAAATATACTTTTATTAAAAAGTTTCCTTAATGACTTGTAAATTATCATCCTGATACATGGAGAGAAATTTCCTAGTAAATTTTACCAGTGGGCTTGGTAATCAAGGGACAGACCGTCAAAATCCCAAAAATTACCATTTTTTCTAGTAAAATTTATTAGAATCATAGTAAATTTTACTAGAAAAACTGGTAATTTTTGGGACTTTAGCGGCCTGTCCCTTGATTACTATAAGCCCACTGGTAAAATTTACTCGAAAATTTCTCTCCGTGTTCTTCTTCATGAAAATTATCTTAATTTACACTTGGACGAAATAAAAAATATGTAAATAAAATTTATAAAAAAATGTTTACTTTGATTTTTTTAATTTTACCACAATTCTACATTCTAGATATCCCAAAATTCGAATAATATAGAAAAATTCTCACCACAGAATCAAGTTTATTAGGAGGACCAAATACATAAAAATATGATTGTATAGCTTCGGTCATTTATCACTTGTTTCTTTTTTAGGTGGCCGATGCTGTTAGTTAATTATATAACTTTTGTATACTTGAATAATCCGCTACGTAACATTCAGAATGAAATATCTATAATTATGTTCAGGTATATACATTTATTTTAATTTCTAACAGAAATACTATTATGACATGACTTCCTGTCTTCCTGATTTTTTCTCTTATATAATATAAATATTTCAATGTTTTTTAATTTTCAATTCTACTTATTATTACCAAAGATTTTAAATATAAAATAAGCAATAATTCTAAAAGTAATGGTCACATGCATTATCAAAACCAGTCTGACGACACGCCCATTTTGCAATGGCAACAAAGAAGGATTTTGCGAAAGTACTGTTCATACCCTCTTCAAAATTACGACGCATACATCGAAAATAATTTACAATGCATTTGTTTTGAGTTCAGAATGTTCCTCCCCCTGGATTTATCATATTTATTTAGTTAACTTTCTGTTTATGAAAAACATTTTACATTGGAAATTTACTAGAGATTAAGATAACTAATTTAATGTGCATAAACTAATGCGCGTAATAAATTTTTGATTGCTTAGATTTACAGTTGCTAAACGATTATTTTCGGATTAAGCATGATGTTGAGATTTCTCGGAGTGTAATTATTAACAAAACTATAGTAAATTATAAGGCTCTCCCGAGTAGCGGTCGTACGTAAAAAGATATGTTATTAAAATTGATACTGCAAATTAATTAAAAGAGATCGGATTGCCTCCTAATGATAAAATTTGTTTAATGTAATGATTATGACTGAGTGCAAAATCTTTTTAAATATAGGTGTTTTAATTAGAGAGCTTCAATGTTTGTGGTGGTGAAAAATTATAGATATTAATTCAAACGTCAATGTCAGACAAACTTCAATTCAGTAGACACGATGATCTCAATGGCAGTGTTCGAACTGTGTATTTTGTAAATATCGAAACCAAATATTAAGTAATATAACTACCGTTCATGATAGTGGAGAGATGGTTTCGATGCTTGAAATGGTAGGGGATGTTGTTTCCTTTTATCATAATTTAAAAATAGCCATTGATTTTACGAACCTATCAATTTATCTAAAGTATAAATCAAATAAACATCCAAATTTTCCGTCATCTCCAAATATCAAAGTGATAAAGGGTTGACTTTCTAAAATGAATTTAATGAACAATGTTGCGATTATTATATTCACCTTTATCTGTATATTTTGTCAAATTCTTCGAAAAATTTGAAAAGATATTTATTGACCAATAAATTAAAAAATTAATTAAAAAAGAGAAAAATTATAAAACGTTCAAAAATTTTTAAAATTCAGTATTTTTTTTGGCCCTCGACTACAAAACGCAACACAGATTTTTTTTCAACAAAACTTGATGGATTCAAGAAACGTACATGATACGAGTAAAAACACAGTTAAACAGAGACAAAAGAATGATACTTTGAGTTAAAATAATCTAATGTATTGCTAGAAATGCCGTCTTTATTTTGATAATGTTCGGTAACTGCTATCAGAATTATATTCATATAAATATTATAGCTGCCTCGGCCTAAAAAGACAGTATTTCTCCCAACACATTAGATTATTTTCATTCTTAGAGTTATTAATTTATCTACTTACTACTATACAAGGTGGATTTATTACTAGGTTTCGGCTTCTTTACTATTCAGCATATTTTAAGTAGCATAAAAATTTCAAAATAAATTTGATAATTTTAGGCATCATTTGTCTATATTATATTTAATAGAAATTTATAACACATATAAAAAATTTAAATACATAATACATCCATTATAAAATGTAAAAAATATTCCAAACTGTATTTTTATAATGACTCCGTCATCTTTATCTTTACCTATACATATCTTCGGAGGAATTGAAACATCGAGACCATCGAAATAATGGCGTCGACCAAATCGAACTGTATACATCAACAAGCGAATTTATCATCCGCATTCGCATTGGTTGTATTATATCCACAGTACGTATCAAGACGGGGAACGAGGGCGCGGCGAAGCCGCACAACCCAGGCTTAACTTGCGGCTCGCCTCCGTCTTATATATTGTCAATAGAGCCGCAAGAAGAAAAACGTCTTACATTATGCCCTCCCCCTCTTGGTGCGGCGGCGTCGTTGTCGCCGCGCGTCGCCGACGACGCGCCAACTTACGCTAACGAGACTTTTCTTGCGCCTTCCCCTCTTCTTATCCTCGTACAGGCGCGCGCGCGTGACGAGGTGCATTAGAACTTGCGGCTGCGGGCGTCTTTCTTACCCCCGTAATGCGATCTCCCCGTAGGATAGAAAATCCTGAGATTTATTATTAAAGTTCAAGGAGATAGAGTAAGTGAGTAAGAGAGGGAGAGAGAATGAGAGAGAATGAGAGGGAGGGAGAGGGAGGGAGTGAGGGAGAATGAGACGAAGAGAAAGAATGAGAGAGAGAGAGGCAGAAAGAAGGTGTCAGAGTGAGAGAGAAGGAAGTCCTTAATGGTGAACGGAATACGGCTTCAAAAGGGGATTACGTAATACGACTTTACTTTCGGGCATGTTCTATCTCTATCGCTTCGTCTCTCGCTCCCTCTTTCTCTCACTCCCATTTTTTTCATTATAGCTCTTTCTCACTCTTTTTCGCAGAAAGCCGATATAACCCATCTAGGGTGTGACGTAGGCCCCTCGTTAAATATTAAGCCTCAAACTTTCGTGTCCGTAACTCTCTCTCTCTCTTTCTCTCTTTCCTCTCGGTCTCTATCGCACTCTTCCTTGCAGTTTTTCCCGCTGAAAGAGTTGATTCTCTTCTTTCTGCACTTCCCTCTCTCCTCTCTATCGCTCTTTCTCTCTTTCTCTCCGTCTCTCTTCATGTAATATCATTCTTCTTGCTTTTTTGATCCCTTTTATTCTCAGCTGGTATAACGACATCCCGCAATGATCACGGGAAACGAGATATTTGAAAGATTATGCCAATCTGAGACGAGGAACGCGACTTACAGTCAGAAAGAGAGAGAGAGAGAGAGAGAGAGAAGGAGAGAGAGAGAGAGAGAGAGAGAGAGGAAGAGGAGAGGAAAGTTGTAAATGATATTGAAATAAAAGATAAATTTGGTGGAGCGAGATTTGATTTTTATATTTCTTTTCTCCGGTACTCTTTCGATGCACGTTTTATTATAATTACATTTTTCCATTGAAGAGTGGTGTAATTCACCTGTATGACTGTTAGGTACCACTGCTTTTTGGAAGAGCGTTGTAGTTTCAATATACATAATCTATATTTGCACGTGAGTAAGATTCTAAAGTATGTAAGTGATATTTGAAACAATTCGATTAAAATTTGTATACTAAACACTTTTTATTCAAATTAATTGCAAAACTGTACAAATGACAGAAAAATTAATATTTCGATATAATGAATTCATCATTGCTCGATAAATTGTATTACAACCACTTAGAAATTGAAAATTTGGACTGTACTATTGAATTAATTTAGAATGAAATATTTTTTCTCAAAAATTAATGTTGTGTCCAGGATAGAATAATTTAAACCGATGAAATGTACTCTTTCTGTATATGGAATCTTACATTGAATTTACACCCGTTTACAGTTACATGGAAATCATTGTGGTTATGAAATATACATAGTTGTTTTAATCCAGTCATCTTTAGATTGACTGTTATAACATTATTTATGTAATTAATTTTATTTTTTTAAATAAGTGAATTTCCTTCAATCATTTGCATACATTTTTTGATGAGATTTGATAAATTCTACAATACATTTTGAATGTTCCACTTCCAACAAATCTAATTCCTAAAATTCTTGATAATTCTAGATAATACCTTGTTCTTGTAAATCATCGTTATTGTAATGAATTATAATTTTTTAATGATAACATAAATTAAAAGAATAGCATTAAGCCAGGTAAAAATTAAAAAACAGAATTTTAAAACAATTTTAAAATTTACATAATGAAAATAACTCTAGCGAATTGCTACCTTGCATTTTTCTTTGAGAATGGTCCAATGCACATTAAGGCAACGAGGCGCAAATGTCAGTACCCGCCATTACTTCTAAAAAGGACGTAAGGGGCTACAGCTCGTTTACTCACTTTTTTATTATTCTCTTTGGCGCTCATTTTACAGTTATATTTTGTTCGTCATGATTTTTTAAATTTATTTAATAAATTATTCCTGGTTGAAAGATACAGAATCAATGACAGCGTAGATTAACGTAGACAAAAGATTTAATTGTCTCAAATTAATCAACTATTTCATTATTATAAAATTATAATTATAATTTTATAATTTTAAATAATTCTTATTTTTCAACTTTTAGAAGTTTGTTATGTAAACCGCTAGTAACTTCTATGTACCAAGGCTTGTGACAACAAGAGAAATGATAAAATAAATTCTTTTAGAGCTTTTGCCTCCATATTTCATTATATCTGAAGTTCAGAGGTAAACCATTACTTAACATCCCTAAGAATAGTACTTCACTTTCACCCTCCGTTTTACTTCACTTAAAAGCTTACTTACCATTGTACACTTACGCTTTTGTATTTTCGTTTTTCCGTAAAAATACTTATTATTCTATAAAATAATATAAGTTTTTCACATAAGATAATTATTGAGATTGGCATATTAGAAGTATCGATGTCTAACTATAGATAGACTAACTAATTTACTATTCTTAATAATTTTTTCATTTTGTAAATGTCTACTAATATTGTCCACAGTTCAAAAACAACGTGTTTGTATTGTATCAAGTTTAAAAGTATTTCATTAATATTTGTTATTGGAAATATTGTACTGATTCAATTAAACACATTTACGTCGGTCAAGCTTGCTATCAATACTAATTTTAAAATCTATATCGATCCAATTAAATATATAGTAAATCAAATAATTTTATAAAATAGTGGGTACGATCTTGGCTGGAAGACCATGGATCAATCTCTGGGCTCGGTACTTCTGACTGCTTTTTCAAATATTTAGTAAACTTTGTCCACGATTCTAATGGTTTAGGGTTAGATGCACGCAGTGCCATTCTCGGGCCAGGTATAAACCTCACTCTGTCAATAAACATCTGGACTGATGTTTAAAACAGAGGTACTTAGATCAGTTACCGTTTCCTGCCATATAGAAGATCGAAAAGCGACTTGATACGTCATAAAGGAAAAAAATTCAAATTTTGGCTACTTAGATGATTTCTAATATCAAAGTTTTTGTAAAGAAATTATTTAGACGCTACCATAGAAAAGTGATTATTAAGAAGTTTCTTACAATAGTAGATTATGTATTAAAAACGCAAAACAGAGAATTCTGACATGAGCGTGAGTATGTTAAATCAATATCAAATCAAAATTTTTTTCGTTTTAGTGTTAAACATACTTTTGTTCAACACTTCTTGTTTGGCGTTGACACATCATCTCTTGTCTTTCCAGTAAGACTAATGTTAGTCGGGTTACTCTACAGATTAACGAATGTCGATGTTTTTTTGTCTTACAGATCTCGTCTTTTGGATACTACTCCGTAGCTATATATAATATCATGAAGGGATCCTCTCTATCTGATCTTGGGTATCCTTATTCTTGTTCTAGCAGAGTGAACGCTCTGTTAGTGGATATATACTTTTACCTTGATACTTTGTTGTGGAGTTTAACATATCTAACAACCAGTAAAATACCTGGCACTCCTAACGTGCAGCGACGCTGAGTTAATCAGTTAGTTGGTGGTAGTTTTCAGTAGAGTTTTGTTGGTATAATCTCATAATGTACTCAACCACTGAGGAGGGAAACCTTTTGGTGTTTATTTCTTCTTTTACAGCTTAAAATGATACAGAATTGAATCATTTCGCTATGTCTAAGTTAATATGGAACATCTTCCTTTATTTTTTCTGGTGGAATCTTTATATCCAATTCAGAAGTATGACTTTTGTCTTTCGTCCATTTAAGTTATTTGAGCCAGATGGTCAAAACCTTGTGAAAATTACAAATCAGTATAGATGATACCATATGGGTTTAAAGTTTCCTGGTTCATTATCTTCCTTCTTTGTAAGGATAGAAACCGTTTTCGATCGTAATAGCTGTTCAGGTAGCTTCTCACCCCACATGTACCTTACGTCTCTGGATGTTACAAGATTCCATAAAAAGTCTAATGTAGCAGCCAGTTCGTTAATAGTAAAATCCAATGTCTTGTCAGTTGTAAAAAACGCGTCCTAAAATGGTACATCCTTAGAATGAACGATATTCTCTTGAGCCTGGAAGGAGCCACTATTTTCTCAACGCTTAAGACTGTTCGAGTTTCTTGGCATGTCGCTGAGACTACGAAATGTTACGTTCTAGTGATACATGTCTATCTGGACTATATACTCCTCGCATCTTGCAACGAAGAAAAGTAACGTCAACACCAATAGAAGATTTTCGAAAGTCTCATCATTAGCAAACAGGCCTCCAAATTCAAACGTGTCAGTTTGCCCGCCGGAACGTGTTCCTCGAATTCCAGGTAACACTAGAAGGTTTCAGCTCTCCCGCGAAATGAATTAAGGCAATCCTTAATTTTTACGTCTACGACGTTTCTTAAGCATTGTAAACTTTTGCCACACGCTCCAGAAGCTGTAGAAAACTTACCTAAATTAAAAATAAGCTTTATCAATATTGGAAATTACCTAAGAGGCTGTTTTACTCCACAGATGAATTAAAAAATACATGTTTCTAAATATTTTAAACAATTTTTCAAGTTTTACAAATTGTAAAAAAATTACCTGAGATGATACCTGATTTGTCAGCTGATTTTTCACCCGATATCTCATGTACAAAATTTGATAAACTTGAAAAAATTGTTTAAAATGCTTCGAAATTAGTATTCTCGATTTCATTTGGGGTGTAAAACAGTCTGTCAGAGTTTAATTTACATAAGTTTTACAAAGCATCTGGAGCAGAATATTAGGTGACATTTTGGTATGACAAATCAAGTGATACGTCAGCTGATAAATCACCCGCTAGTACTTCCAGCACATTCTGGGAAAAAGACACAGTCGAGTACACAGACCACAAACCCCACATCAGGGTCTTGGAGCAAAAGCCGGAAAAAGCGTCACCTTGGCAACTAAGAGACCTCAACTTAATCAGTCCTTTCTGTCTGATGTTGAATTTATCGACAAAAACAACACTGTCATGCCAGCCATACCTACAATGCTCGACACCCTGTCCATCCATGAAGTTCAACATAAGGAAGACATCATGAAAGACCACCTACTCGCCTCCGCATCCTCAGTGCTCCAGCCACTCGTCATCAATGGGATCAAAATACTCCGCGACATCTCCACATCACACATTCGACCTTATCTTCCTCAAGAAGTTCGCAGAATGACCTTCAATATCACTCATGTATTAGCCCACATTAGAAGCCGCATCATGTGAAAGTTATTGGAGGTAATATTCGTCTAGCAAGGTATAAAAAAGGACACTGACGTAGGCTTGAGACTGTGTGAACTGCCAACGGGCGAATATCCATTGGCACACAATTACCGTACCGACAAACATCGATGTGTTAGATCAAAGGTTTAATTATGTGCACCTAGACCTAATCATTCTATCTCCAGTTGAAGATTAGAGGTACTGTCTAATGATAACAGATCGGTTCTCCAGATGGCCCCATGATGTACCCATCCAGGACATATAGGCAAACATAGTATAGAATTAGAAATTTGAATTTCGCACTGAAAGTCAAGTTCTGCGTGCACCGTTAGGCAGCGCAACCCCTAGCATTGCCCTTTTCAGTACTAGACAAGCGGGCTCCGGCCATAAGTTAGGCTGCGCCATGACGTCCTAAATAGGAGCATCAGGAGCTGAAGTTTCCGTCGGATCTTCTGGCTGACATTAACATATTTAATGTTTTATTAAATTTTATTTAGGAGCTTGACAATTATTATAAGAGATGAGAAGAGAAAGATGTAATTGTTTTTAATAAATAAAAACAGATATACTTGCGTTATAACATACTTACGTAGAAAGTTTCAATAATGTTTTGAATTAATAAAAATTGAAAATCTCTGAAACATTAAATATTTAAAGGATGTAATAATAGTTAAAAAAGTATTTAAGCTGTAATTAAAGGTTCTCTATTACTTTTAATGCAATTTTTAAAAATTTGCACATTGCGAAGAGCATTACTGAGAATTTGTGTAATTTTGTCTGTCGTACTTAGTTTTTGCAAATGCAAAATTATTTCGGAATCTGGATAAATATACAATTCTCAATTCTTTTTTGCTGTATCCTTTTTATCAGTTGATGTTCATATGAATGTTAAGCATGGTCAATTAATGACTTATCAATAACTACCTAATTTGAGATTATTATATTCTATAAGAATTTCATTTTCTTCAACGCCTGAAGCCATTAATGCTTATTTTTTAACAGACTTTTAGTTTTTATCATTTTGCTGTTGCACTTGTTTTCTTCGGCCTTTATAAATGTTTAATGTTATTGTCATTTGCCATTTTGGTTTCTATTTCTGTTGTTAATTTAAAAGACTCTTCTTTCGAAAACATTTTTTATAATTTTCCGATTGTTCCAGGGTGATAAAAGAATCAGTCATTACGAAATTTGATTTTGTTTAGAAAATACAGCTAAAACCGTGTAGTTGCTTTTTTGTATATTTAGTGATATCATTCAAAATATTACTTTTAGACATTATACTATCGTTAATCTTATATTATTTTATATTTTACTGCATGCAATGGTATAAAGTAAATGTAAATCAACATTGTAGATGAAGTTAACTTGAAGTATGAATCTGGTATATAGATACTTATTATTATTCATATATTACTCTATTTTTTCTGTTATAAACATTTATAGACTTTAAGAGTAAAGTGCGTGGAAAAATATTTTAAACTTGGCTTATAACTTAGCTACGTTATGAAATTAAAGATTGCGGTTTTTGAAAGTGTTTCTTTCGGAGTAACTTTTGTGTATTTATTTAATTTTGATACATAAGAGTAGTGATTTGTTAACAATCATGAATACAGACCAGGGAGATCGAACACTAGACTCATCTACAAGAAAGAAAAAATTTCGAACAAAGAATATAAATAAATTATTTAAAGAATACATAAAAAATGTCTACCAGCCAAGAGAAAAAGAAGTATATAAGCAAATAGAAAATTCTAATATATATCTGCATGTAGAATTATAATAAAGGACAAAAAAAAATTCTTAAACAGAAATGTCATGAAAAGATAAAAATGACAGAAGATATTTAAGTACTGAATTCGAATATTATCATTGACGAATACAAACACAAGTATAAGTAAATTGGAAAATAATTTCTTCAGTGCTCACGCGAAATGAAGATATATAGGTAATATTCAGTGTTCTTATTAATTAAACAATTTCATATATTTTGTTCAAGTTGTGAAGTGTGAGTAATTTACTAATTTACCGGTTTTTAAAATTAAGCAATTTTTGATAAACAGTTGAGTTATTCCGTAAGAAATAAGCAGTATTTTCAGCTTATTATACTTGGTTAATTTTTGTACCAATCCATTGCGATTTTGCGATTTTATCTGCAAACTGTTAAAGTATTCTACATCACAATTTTAACAACATTTAAGTTTTTTAGATGAGATATGTCTAATTATGATTGACTAAATTTTGAAAATTGTAAATTGAAAATCAAATTATTGTAATTTAAAACCACTATGTGCATTTAAGCAGATATATACACGCAATTATATTATATTTTCACTAAGGTACCTGAGGATTGGTTGCATAGAAATTTGTATTAGTAACATTATTAAAAATTATTCATTAAAAAATTCCATCTTTTTAAAATCTATGTCCAATCCTTCATCAAAGATTTCTGAAAGTGAATAAATTTACCATTATAAAGCGTAAATACTTTTTTAAATTTATTTTGTCAAAAATAGCAATTTATCCCTTTAAATAAACCACAATTTTATGAAGTAAAAAATACTAAGCTGATACGCTTCGTCTAGCTGCACCCTCGCGTCTGGGTGCACCATGCGCCCTCTCCACATTTGCGTGTAATAAATGCAGCCCTGCAAAGTACACGAATATGCGCACCACCTACGTGGCATTTTTCGTAGCACCACAAGCTCTCTCTCTCTCTCTTGCACACACATACAAAAATTTACTCGCCCCTCTCGTTCGCAAAGCTCAACATATACACACACACATACGATACGAGTATCCCTGTATAGGTGAGGGTGAGGTTTCTCACTGCACCATCTCTCTTCAACTCCTTTGGATCATTATACGTTCTTTGCGCGTTGGGGAAATTTCACAATGCCTCGTTTCCCCGGCGTGCGGGTAACCGTCATGGGTTATAAGAGAAAACGCGTCCGCGCCCACGCGCTTGAGAGGTATTTCCGACGTAACGAGAGACAAAAAGTCATTGCGCACGTTTTCGAAGTATAAAAAAAAAAAAGTATAGAAAAGAAGTGAGAAAAAATATATGCGCATACGCGTGTATATGGCGCATGCAGCTAGGGTCGTTCGAAAGCGAAATCTCCGCGAGTAATATGTGAGAGCCTCTACGTGATTGCGAGACTGAGGGATGATGCTCTTTTAAAAGTCTTTTAGAGGAACGGGTATATATGCGACGGGCGTGTAGCAGGAGAAGGAAGAATCAAACGCCATTATGCTTTTCTCTCTTCTGTATGACTTTCGCGCTTTGCGAATGACGAAATCACATGAAGTATATGACAATTATTCTGTTTGTCTCGGATTTAATGAAGATGAGATTTTTTTTTTTAAAGATTTTTAATGCTAAAAAGCGTCTGTCTTTTATAAGTATAGGATTTTTGGTAAGCCAATTGAAAAAGATCAAATCGATCTCAAACCAATCAGATTATGAATGAACATGTCACAGATGCGTATAATGAATGTCTTTTTAGATTGTGTAACATGTCGCAAGTAACGTTTTCTCAACAAAGCATCAAGATTCTAGAACACATTAAAGGTAATTTTTTTTAGCTTTCTTTCTTTTAAAAGTCGATACAAAGTTTTAAAATGATGTATTTATAAATACTACTAACAGTCTAAAATGAAATCTTCATCTTGTTTCTTGGTTGTAAATTCATCGGCACCTGCTACTTACTTATTTCAAAAGTACTAATAACAAATGTAACGTACATTTATAAAAAGTGTCATATAAGGAAATCAGAACAAATGTCTTTGAGTGAATAAACAAAGAACACATTTTTTTTTGTTAAAGAATGGGGAATTTTCGCACAAAAAGTCTTGAAGTATAAAAAAAATTTTTCGCATTTACAAAGTTTCCTTTTTGAGAAAGCAAAAAAATTTACAAAAGTAGACAGAGAATGCTCTAATTTTTGGTTTTATTTTATTCAAAAATCTCAATCTATCAAGAAATTATGAGCAATCTATAATTATTGAAGAATATGGTAGCAGTTTAATATTAATATTGTAAAAAAATGTTACGTGGTATATAGCAGAAGTAATATGAGTGCAATAGAAAAATGAATAATACTATCAGGACATTCTAAAAGAAGAATAACATACTTCAATTTCAAAATGATCAGTGACACAGGCATTCTTGGGCTGTTCGATTTGAAATGGATTCGGCCATTATTATACACGTTTCTTTTCTTTCTCGTTAACCCTTTAATCCTCTTCTATTATATTGATATCAATTTATCTCTACAATACTATTGTAAATAACCACTTGAATGTTTACTTAAATTTTTTAATTGTTTAAATTGTTATGTATTTACCTCTTAAAACCTTAAAATCAGTAATTCGGAATCATTCGTTTATAAAACTTATATACCTTCGGAACCCGCCTGCCGCGTCCCTTGATTATATAGAATCAAATTCAACGATACAGTTGATTTACAATTTTATTCTGTATCGAAATACTAAAGCTAATATAATAATTTTAAGTAACGATGCTTGAACAATTTTATACATAGATAATTTTTAACATTAATTAAGACATTAAATTGCGTTAACCAATCTTGGGTTAAAACAAAATAAGTATTCCATATCTCTTTTAGATCTCATCCCTCTCTTCGTACCTGTATCCACATTATCCGCGATATAACAATTTCGTAAATCGTATAGTATCCACGAGAGAAAGAGAAGAGAGAGAGAGAGAAGAGAGAGAATAGGACGAAAAAGTTGAGCAAGATACCGTTGCTGTTCAGTTAGTAGCCGAAGAATCGTGACTTTTGGCCGTCTAGAGGCATCTGGGGCAGCAGATAATTCCAACGGCCCGACCCGGAGGGCATTCGCAGATACGCGCTGTCTACGAATAGAGCTAATCTACAGCGGCAGCGTTCGCTCTCTGTAATTGGATCGCGCGCACACGCGCGCGCGCGCGCTCCCGAATAGGAGGAAGCGGGAGAGCAAACCGGCTAATGCGTTGCTCAGGTCCTCCGCTGTGCTTAGACCGACCCTTTTGACAAATTGTGCCAATTCGATGCGCGTTATCGTATAATAGAGTTTTATTATGCGGGTGAAGCGCCTCTGCGCGCGTGATCATCTCTACGGGAGCAGGCGTTCGCTTTGCTATATATATACCATTTATGGCGAGTATGATCGACCGCGTTAAACATTTTGATCTGTCACGTCGCATGCTATTGCCATGATTTCATTTGATTCTCGTAATGACATGAAAGTTGCTCATTTAATAAGAAATATTAGTTCGAGTTAATGTGCACTGATTTACGTGTAAAAATGTTAAGTGAATGGTAGTGCAATATTTAATAAAAAGATAATTTTTATGTTGCAAAAATGAAGAAAATGTAATTTGTCTTATGTAATTCGATAAAAGTATTGCCAAAGTATTTATCATACTTACGCTCCAGCTAAATTAGACATATTAATTATAATATCGAAAATGTATTTATTTGTTATTGAGTGACGCTAAAGTAAACTAGCGAGTTTTTTGTTCCTTTGAAGAAGTCAGAGATTTAACTTCATGAAAGTAATATTTCGATCCCCAAAGCAACTAGAGACAAAAGTGTAAATATTTTTCCAACCCATAAATCAAATAAAAAGTTAACATTTTTTTTTACCTTTTATTTATTTTGGCATAATTATTTTCTCATCTCTCACTATCGAGTGATTTTCATTATTGTGGACAGTTATTTTTTCTATGTATTTCAAAAAATTACCTATCTTTGTCCCTAAATTCAATAGGAAAATTTTTATTACAGTCGTTTTTTGTTTAAAAAATGACTTGCTGAAGTATTACTTAATTCCATAATTCAGAGGTAGAATGTTGTTCTTGAAAATACAGCTGTATACGTTTTTTTGAGTCTCGTAACTTATACGGGACGGCTGGTAGGTGAGAAAAGAGTATAGTAAGAGAAGGAAGAAACGAAGACAAAAGGAAAAACCGTTTGATCGGATACTTCAACGAAAAAAGAATATCGTACATATTCACCTATATCTGTATGTAAGCTCGAACATTTTAGCTCGAATGCGTGTTCCTGCATATAATGACGTGGTAATGGCAGGTCAATTGTTTTTTTTTTGCCGGCCGTCAAACCTTTAGCTGTTTGACGATTGTCGCGACGGGGAGCGAAGGCGATCACACCGTTTTGACATGAGTTTCCGTCTCGAGTCCCGTATAATTACGTGTGAATGGATGAAGTGTTCCTGAGACCAACTGTATGTGCTTGGATTGCATTATAAGAAACTGAAAGAGAGCCCAAAATTCAATTGATTGAGTTTGTGTACGGTCAAAAGAATCGATGACTAAGATGTAACGGAAGGTTTGGTTTCAGATTGTGTTTTCATATACAGCTATTGACTAACCAGTTTGGAATATTTTCTTTTCCTATAAACAGTATAATGTATATAATGTCATTAAATATTAATTCAAGTATAGAACTATTAGTAGATGCATTTTTCTACATGGGCATATTACTTAAACAAATAATTATTTACAACACGGATTAAAAATCTTATAATTAACTTGACTTTTATTTTTGTAAACATTTAACTGTTGAAAGATATTACAACATTTAAGAATAATAATTACATTCTACTTACATTTACTAAACGTATTGCAAAGCGATTTTTTCAAAATTTTATTTAAATATAAAAAAAATGCATAATAGAAATAGTGATTTAAAAATCGTCAGTACTGTTATCAAAACAATTCGTGAAATGTACCTACTAAACACCTTCTTCGTCTATTTGGATCATGCCATTGAGTAGCAATTTTGACATCTGGACGCCAAACGGTATCGGCACTTGAAACACACAGACTAAATCTCAACTTGGAGAACTGCGAGACAAACTTTGAAATTCTTGTAAACAATATTTATTATTTGTCAGACAAACCTTCAATTTCTTTGTACATATCAACCATATGTAAAGAATTTTACATTTTTTGAGGTGCACTCCTTCTAGATAAAGCTTTTCACTTTTTTAACCATTCTGCATGTATATAATCACGGTATAAAATAATAATGGCTTTTATTTGTTTTTTATTACAGCATCAAAATAGAAATCGAATGATAAGCATAAAATACAGAAAACACTGTAAATGCACAAAAGTGCCGTTTTTGCGTGGTGTTCGAACGTTATTTGAAAAATTAATGTATTTTACACTCATTTTGAATTAATGAAACTTATGAGACAATTAAAATTTATGCTTATTCTGTAAAAATAAATTTGAAGAAGGTCATTCTTAATCACTTGAAAGAGTAAGTTGTTAAAAAAAAATTTTATTGTCTGATCGTAAAAATTTTGTATCTAGTATTGATCAGGTTACATCTAGCAATATATGAACAACTCGCAAGAAGTGCATATATAGACATCGATAGCTTAGCTATACGGAAGAGTATACCCGTCGCGAAAATGGAAGGCCTCAGGTTCAATTCTTGCGCGAATTACGCCATTTATTTCACAAAAGTTATAGTTCATTTGTCATGTGAAAACGAAAATACATTTTTACTAATTCGAAGAGGCTCAGGGTTCCAGTACCCCAATTTTCTTGAAACTCAGAAAAGTTGTAGGTAATCCTCACCAGAAATCTCTGTAAAGTTATTTAATGTCTCTCTAGGAAAAATATAGCTATTCTAATTTTTGGTCACGAGACATGACGACTAAAAAAGAAGATGGACAACGATTGAAGCCAGCGCTTCAGGAGACGATGGTAGGTTCCATCACGAACGCGGACTAGGTTATATCTCCCTCTCGCGTATAAGTATTCCAATACTTTGCAGCACAAACAGTTTTTCCAGTTCTTTTAAAAAATTAGAATGCTGTATTTTTTCTGGGGATGCATTATAGGATCTATAACTTTACAGAGATTCATGGTGTGGTATTACCTACAACCTCTGTGAATTTTAAGAAAATTAGCGTTACGTAATTCTGAGCCTCTCCTAGTAAGCACCCGATGAATATTGATTTACGTAGAACGTATCTAATAAATTTTGAAACCCTACAATATCATTGGAAGATTCAAGTGTAAACATTTAAACCATTTAATGTGATTGTGGGATTTCAAAATTTTCTAGGCACGTTCTAGGCGAATTAATGTTAATCGGGTGTACGTTACGTATAGATAGTACGTGGAATTTCGAAAAGGGTGGAATACGTTGTTCAAGCAAAGCTTCTGCATATTCTCATGTAAGAAAGTTTTTAAAAAAATTGGTCTGCGTTAATATGCGCAATATTTGGGACCTCGCAATTTCCGAACTTTTGGAATTATTTGTTTCGAAATTTGTTAAAAATTTAATCCATAAAAAATTAATTGTACCTCCAAAATCCTCGTTTTGTAATTCACATTTATGAACTATATATATAGTTTTCCTTTAGCATAATTAATATTGTGAATACAACAATCATTTTTATTAGTATATACACCGAAACAACTTTTATTATTTCATTTTACAAAGTAATAATACATATCAATAATAGCTATTACGTTAAACTATTTTGATTCCAATTTTTTCAACACAAGCTCGAGAATATGTAAATATCACGTACAGAAAGAATTGCTGCACTCTTTAAAAAAATGCTGAGTGAAGTACTGAGACAAGAGCTGTTAGCTACGCCTTTTTCTAGAAGAGTTTTTAAAAAAACTTCACTTGGGTGTCTCTTTTTCTGTCTTCAATTTGAAAACTTGCCTAAGGCTAGTGTAGATGTAACAGGCTCGCCTTAACAAAGTCGGATAATCTGCGGTACTTCTCCTGTAGTGGCCTCGACGCGTATATAAGTGCCATACATGCAAGAATGCTTGTTACACCTACAAGATGGATCATCTGCTACGCACACTCAACATTGCTGTAAAAATAGCTTTATCTATACGTTGTTAAACATATGTTTACATAGTTTAGTTAACGGACGTGCAAATTGAATACGAAATGAATAGGCATTTTAAAATAAAGACTTTTTTATTTTATATTAGCACTATATACTTAAAAAAAACTTCGATTATATCGGATTAGGTATAATAAATGCTATTTTTTATATCATTTTGTACCATCATGTGCCTACATTGTAAGAAAACTGTACAATATAAACCCTTGTTTATAAAAAAACATAAGTTCTTTTTTGCAGATTTTTTTGCACATTAAAAAATATAAATTAAATTAAGCAACTCTTCATTAAAATTATATATGCTTTAAAAACATATAAATTATTCATCTTAACGGTATTACTTCAGTCATATATAACGACGTAATATCATTATAAGTAAAAAAATATTTATTCAGTTACGAAAAATTCTGTTATTCATTTACTTTCATCGTGGGTTATTTTTTTTAATTATGTATTGAATCATGAGTTGACTAAACATTTATTTTAAATTTATTACGCTAAAATAGTCTATAAATGATACGATAACAGTGAGGAATGACGAGGCAGATGAGGGTGACGATAACGGAGAGTTGTTAGACGATTGACTATAAATGTAAGAATTTACCTACTCTTCAAAATACATAAAATACATTAATAAAATTTTCATGCGAGTATAGCAAAGGTATTTCCAAAAAATCATCATGATATATCTTCGACAGTAAGTAAATTATTACATTCAATTATATAATCTTTCCAACTTTATATGTTTAAAACGAACGCAATCTGAAACACATAATTCGGTTAAAATTAGTTCATAATTTGACTCGAATTTCGAATGTGTTTCCGTGAAAATAACAATTTTACTATTACAAAACTTTTCCTAAAAAGAAGTAAAATCTTTATCAATTTGTTTCATAATAATTTCAAATATAAAAGTTTACATAAAATATTCATAATACAATGAAATAATAGAGAACTTTGTATTTTGAAGAAGGAAATAAATGATTGTCAAATCTGTTAAATTAATTGAACTTCAGGATCGATGGATAGCAGCAATTAATTACGCTGACCTTAATAAGTAGGATCCCATTAGTAAAGGTAGATATTTTTATTCGAAAAGTACAAAATTAATATCGTCACTTAACTACTGCGTACTTGTCATAACCATTCAAAGTTTCAACTTTAATATAACGATCTACTTATCTCTAAATTTGACTCTGGCAATTCATCATAAGATTCCATTCGATAGGCAGGATCCTTGAAACCTGTTCGACAATTTGTTCCCTATCCTATTCCTATCCTTCCTCGATAAATCTGAAACTTTTTTTAATATTCATCAAGAATAATTAAAGAAAGTGCTAACAAAGCAAACTATTAATTTTAAAAAAATTATAAAGTTTTTCTATAGCAAATTACATATAGTAAGTATTTTATTTCTCCAAAATAAAAAGAAAGTTCAAGGAAATAATAGTTTTTCAATCAACTTTACATATTCACACTTTGATAACTTTATCGTATGTAAAAGAAATTGAAAAGATATTTTAAAAAGCCGATTTTTCTAATGTTTGACTATTGACTGGAACGAAAATTACGGAATAACAGGTTGAAGACTCGTTGTTAGTATCTACAAACTGCATATAGAATACATTTAGGCAAGTGCTTAAAGAACGAAGGGGGTTAAAAATGTAAATAACCAAAGGGCTGGAGCACATATACGAGAAGCATGAATATGTGTACAGCGAGATTGTATTTTAGAAGCGTGTATATATATATGTGTATACTCGCTCATCGCACCCTCCTCGTTGTCCTCCGCCCCTCCCCCCCTTCTGTATACTTCTTCCTTGAGGAGGAGCATGTTTGTACACCTTGCATCGAGTGCACTCGCATGTGCACAACGGAGACGTATATATATGTATAGGCGTTATATGCTTCGCGTATCCGCGAATTTTTCAAGAAGAATTTCGTCACCGTCATCAGCGTATACGTGCATTATATGTTTAATATAGGCCACGTGAATGCGTGTAGAGAGAGAGAGGGAAGGAGGAAGAGATAGAGAGAGAGAGAGAGAGAGAGAACGCGGGAGGGAGTGAGGTACGCTATTGCAGGCTGTTACATAGTTTGCACGCGCGTGGGGCACATGAATATTAATAAGTGCTGAGACTGCTGAAGCCCTAGCATATCGAGAGTACTTGGGCTGTCGACGCTATATATATATCTTCTCCCACCCTCTCTCGCTCTCTCTCTTTCTGTTAATCCACGGTTTGCAATCTTCGGGCTGGCGTGGCCCGGAGTAGCGTTGACGTCGAGAAAGAGACAAGAAGAGGTCTAGTCGGGCGCGACTCGCTTTTATTTCCGCGTTATCGTGTCTATACTGCGAAGGAAGGAAAGGCCCTCGAGGCGATTTATCGAACTAATGACTCAGCCCATTCGGATTATTGCGCTTCGCGTATATATAATTTGATTTTCTGCCGGCGGATGCTCGCGAGCTTCAAGCGGGACAGGAGCTGAATAAGTTTGTCATACTTTATGTATATGTAATTAATTCTAGCTAGGAATTTGATTGAACGATCAGATTGATACTGTATTAGATAAAAACGTAAACACTTTAGGTCTAATAATAATCTTTATTTCAATGAATAAATGAATTACTCAGTTTACCTCGTAATATGATAAATCCGAACAAGATTATAATTTACTAATAAGTAATGTAAATTATAAAATTCTGGATATTTTTTGTCAATAAAAATGTACTAATACAGTAAAACAAAATATAGCTATAGATATAATAAATTAATTTTATCTGACATATAATGCTGTATATTTAAAAAGTGTCTGTATTTATTTTTTTACTGAATACTACTATTATACGTAATAATATAGTAATCCTAGCTATAAAAAGATTTATTTTTCAATTTTAGAAATTTTCAGGTTGGAAGTGTTTATATGGTTAAGGACCAGTATGAGAATTTCACCATTCAAAGCCAGGAAATTTATTTTACAAAATAACAACTTCGATAAAAAATAGAACTTAATCTCAGAATAATACATGATTACTGTGATTTTCACGCGAATACCACTACAAAAAAACTATATATAAACACAAAACAAAAACGAATTAATACTGATAAATATAGCAAATGTAATTTTTAAATCCAAAATTCACCAATAACAAAATTATAGTTTCCACTTCTCTATATGACCTAATACTTTTTATGTCTGGTAAATATATTTAATATATAATACCAAAATAATAAATTTTCATTTTTTCGAATAATATGAAAAAATTTCCTAATTTTATTTCAAATGTTCCGAAAACCGATAGTTGTATGTATTACACACTGTATACTATTACACTTTTACAATTCAAAATTACAAAACGAAATAATTGGTAAATATTATCCATTTTATTTTCATTAAATTTATTTTATTTGTTCTATAATTGTAATTTAATCAATCAAGTGAATTTTCAGCTGAACTTGAGTTAAGCAGAACAACAAAATTAGTTTTCTAGATTCACTACAGTTCTCATACGATTTTAATAGCATTTAAATTTTCATTAATTTATACAAAGCTTTCCTTAGAAAAAAAAAATAAAAACTGTGGTACACATAAAAGTTGATCTTTTTTGAACTCTCATCATAATTCCATATCCATACGAATAAAAAAATATTCCAGAACCATTTGTTACATCACAAACATAATAACAAAATTGTTGAGCAGCTCGAAATAATAAAGAGGAGTTCAGACGTACAAATAAATCTGTGAGCCCATAGACAAGATGAGAAAGAAAAAGAAGCTCTCGAGTCTGGCACTGTTGTATGAGCAATACGCTTCGCGCAATGCGCTCGCATTTGGAAAGAGTGGCACATTAAAATATTGTCCATTTTTCCTGTGTACTTGCGCCTATTTGCTCTCTCTCTCTTTCTCTTTCACTCTTACCATATCATACACGTATATGTATACACGCACACTCGCATGTATGTATGTGTGTGTTAACAATTCGGGCTCTCATCTCTTCAGACTTGCCAGTGCGCGCACATCAACCCCTCGAGACAGCAGGCGAGTCCCTTTCCAATTTTTTCCATCCCGAATTTCCCGAGTCTTCCCCTCTCTCTCTCTCTCTCCTACGTATCTTGTGCACCCTCATGGTGCATATAGAGTTAGGTATATGCGCAGGGAGCGCAAGAAGGAGGCGCCAGCTCAGATGCACCCATGCCGCGCCTGGCACAAAGCTATGCCCGGGCTGCTGCGAATGCAGCGACAGGCAAAAAAATTATGAGGAGGAAAGAACGCTAGCGCGAGTTCAGCGTATCCTGAAAAAGTGGGGAGAAAAGTAAAGAGAGTGAGAGAGTGAGAGAGCGAGAGGGGGAGATATATGTAGAGAGAGAGAGAGAGAGAGAGAGAAAGAACGAAGCGGATAAAAAGAGATGGAGAGATGAAAAAAGTATGGTTGACAGGGATCGAAAGGAGAGATGAGGAGAGGGGAAGGGGGAGATTCATGGCAGGGTGCAGCCAAGGGTGCAGCCGCGGGGATCTATCAACAGCGACTATACACATGAAATCATAAGGTAGCTGCATGAGACCACGCCCACCACCCCTCGCTATCCACCAATCCGAACGGACTGCATTTCGAATCGTAACCTCTCCGTGTCGACGTTGCATTGTACCACTACGTCATTCTCTCTCTCTCTCTCTCTCTCTCTATCCCCCTCTCTTTCTCTGGCCTTCTCTCCCTTTCTCTCCCTCTTTTTTTCTTCCTTCTCGCTTGCCGGGTACTTTTTTCGTTTAATACAGGCGGAGTAAAACTCGCCACGGAGTTATATATATATACATACATACATAAGTCTTGCTTTCGAATCCTCCATAACGCGCGACGACGACGACGACGACACCCCTTTCTCGCACGCGCGCGCGTACATACTCCACCCCGTATCGGCGCGCGCTTCACAGGGTTGTATGTATATATATATATATATATATAGGAATAGTCCTTCTCTCCCCCTTCCCCTTCTTTTTACATATACCCTTCTTTTGCCGTTTCTTCGTATACCCGTACGTTACCGGTTTTTCCCACCCCCCAATTGGTTCACCAGGATTCCCCAGTACCCATGATGCACGCGAAAGGGGGGCGAGAGTGCCAGAGAGACATCAGAGTCACTATATAGAAGAGCGAATATTCATATTTCTATTTCTGGATTCTCTCTAAAGCCGAATTCGATAGCAGTGCCTGGTGTACCCTATAACGCGGTCTCCCTATCTCTCTCTTTCTCTCTCTCTCTCTCTCTCTCTCTGAGATACGCTCATTATGCATTTCGGCGTACATGTATATGAGTAATAGCATGCATGAAGATGAGACTAGCAGTGATCAAAAGACGAGAGAACTGAGAGCATGAGTCTGATATGTATGTTATAGTAGTGCTGCGTTTGTTTTCAGGAATCGCATGTGTGTTGGTATGTCGTCTCTTACATAGAGATGTTGTCGCACCTTACGTAATCATGCGAGAATAGACGAAGAGTGAGAGAGAAAAATGAACTGAAGGGTTGCATATATTATATGCACGGTATTGCTGACAGTATTTCTGCGTAACGATCTTTTCTTTTCCTCGTTATTTCTCCATATTTGTGTACATAAATATTGGTAACACAAAGGGCTTGGTATGCGCTTCTTTGGACATTACCATGAAAATGATTGTGAATTGTATAAATGATTGTCAGATAAAAATTTCAATTGAAGTATAGTTTTTAAATAATTTTTTTCTAATAAAGTAAGATTCTCAATTATGACCTAGCAGCTAACGTGCCCTATCGTGATATTTTGTAATCTACGTGGTACCATTTGATAAAAACCATTGTGTTTCACATGGGTGTATTGTAAACTTACTTCTATTATAATTGTCTGAAAATTTGCATAGAAAATTATTATTCCATTATCTATAGACATGAAAACAGTTAAAATATTAGTCTAACCAAAATTAAGATATAAATTGTCAATTTTTTTTATTTTTAACACATGATATATGGAAGGTGGCCTTATAGGAAAGTGGTATTTGGATGGATTGCGCAGTGTCTTCTGTCAGATTGATTTTAAAAATAATAAAGCGTGGAGAGAAATATATTTAGAATATATCCAGAACAAATCAGGATAGCAGTGTAGCTTGCAAGAAATTGAAATCAAAGTTGATAATTCAATGGATTTCGTCAGCGAGGAGAGCGTTGATGGAGGGAGATGCAATTGGCTGAATACTACAATCCGCTGTAAAAGTGCTTCACTCATTCAATACCACAGACTATACGAGGATAAGCACGAGAGTGAGTAAAATTTTGTATCTGATCTAAGTCTTAATGACCTTAATGTATTTAGTGACCACAATAGCTGATTTGTGTTCATAACTATTAATTAAATTCTCAAAGTAATAGAGATGGTTATTTGTTTTAGGTATCTCAGAAAATACTAACAAGGGGAGCACCAAGAATACGGGTTTTGGATTGGGCTAAAATTGTAGATCACTTCTTTATAACAGATTATGAAACACATGTCTTAGGGTTTCTGAGAATGGGTCTTTTGTTCTTAGATTCAAGATATGTTTTCGTTAGGAATCAAATCCGAGACCTTCAATAACTCTTCATGAACTTATTAAGGAATCCAATATCCTCTTAGATGTTAAAATCAAATACATCTATCCTCATCCGTTACTCATCCGATCAGATTTTATTTAACAAAAATAAAAATTATTTTTCATTGACACCTTTTCAAAATGAGAAACTATCTGTTCTACTGAATAAGCAGAACTTACATTCTTGAATCTGTTTTATTTATGGGTAAATACATGCGATTTTTCTTTGTAAAAGTCCTGTGCAAGAAAACAGATTAGAAGAAGTGACGAGATATGGCTGTACTAATGTGCAAACTACCGCTGATTATTTTAACCGCATTAAATATAATGCGGTTAAACGCATTCGTTTTTCCTATTTACAAGTGATTTCGGTCTTCCAGAAATGGAATTTTTTAATCTATTTTGTAGCTATCCGAAGTCGGTTTGATAAGTTTTGTATAGGATCGAATAACTGTGCTAAACAACTCTTTGGATGCAATGGATTCGCTATCAGTAAATAGTGTAACAATCGGGACTTATAGTTTTAAGTCGGTTCAGAACCACTAGAACTACAGTGAGATAAGTATTATATGCTATTTCCAAAATTCGAAAATTTCTGCGCTGAAGTGTTAAGTAGTTAATCGCAGAGCTCATAAATCAAACAGACCAAGTTGAAAGTCCAAGACCTTGATCATTGAGCTACTGAGGTTCACCAAGAAATCAGGTTTTGATAACACACCGAAAATCGTTGTTAGATGTTCAAAATGAAGTTCATAACCTTTGATTTGATATCATAGATCTTTGCTTGCGAGGTCCAAGCACTTGTATAATTAAAGCCAGTTCTTTTGTAACAAAAAAAAGGACCTTAAGGTGATGTGATACCTACGCTATTAGTCCAAATTGGGGTCCCGTTTTTCTCATTCAATTTTGAATTTAAAGAATAAAAATCTTCACTAAACTTACAACCCACCAAAGAGTTTTTTTCTTAAAATTCAAAATTGAATGAGAAAAACGGGAACCCAGAATTGAGTAGTAGCGTGGGTGTCACAAATATTGATAAATAGTGTCCAAAAATAAATGGTGTTAAAATTAGTCAGATAAACGACAATACAAATTGAAATAATCAACAGTGACAGAGTGTGTTTACGAGCAATAACAAATATTTCTTTGAACCATTTTGAATGAACATAAAATCGGAAACATGTTCAATTACTGGGTGGTAAGCGGTCATCAATCTTATTTTGAAAAAGTGTTTAAAGATAGCCTTCGTACATTAAAAGTTTTACCAAGAAGAATTACGAAACAAGTATACAACATACTCTGAAAATACGAAGAAGAGGGCTGAGATTTTATTATTTTTTTTTAAATTTATTTTGAAAAAAGTTGCATTTTCTTTTTGAATATGTACGTAGTCTTCCTGATAAAATTATTTATATTTAATAGGTGATCATTTCAAAGGATATTTAAAAAAATTACTGTTGCTAAAAAAAACTTGACACCAGATACGTCATATTTTCGATATTTTGAATTCAAAATAGTTCATTTGTTAAGTAAAATGTTACTTGCTATATACAGAGCAGTCAAAACTAATATTTAAGTTCCATTGAAATTTGTCCTACTCACTTTTTTCATAAATATCAAATTTTTGTATATATATGCAAGAAAGAGAGAATGTGTGTGATAGAGAGAGACAGTGAGAGAGAGGAATAGAGAGACTGCTTCGCTCATTACCTTAACCTATCTAGCGTATCATCTTTTAAAGCCCCTCGAGTCGTACGTACGAAGGTCTCTCTCTCTCTCTCTCTCTTTCTCGCTCTATCTCCGTTGCATTTCATCGTTTTTCGAGCCGCGGGGGAGCGCACGCCCTCTTTTCGATCATTCGATTTCTTCGACGCTCGCGCTTCCCTGTCCCTCGCACGCGGAAATGGCTGAGCAACCATTCGCTCGAGATTTCCGGCAGACTGGAGGTAGAAATGGAGTCGTTCCTCGTGCCCGAGCCCTCAAACGTGAGCGTCTTTCCCTTCGAGCAAATGCTCCTGGAGAATGCCCCGGGAAATTGCCGTTCCCCGAAAATTGATAATAAATTCGATAACGGCAACGCCGCCCGGCACAGAGCCCAACGAGGGAGAAACGAGCGGCAAAGTGAGGCGAGCGAGCGAGCGAGCGAGAGCAGCGCAGCCAGGATAATTGCATGAGATAAAATACCGCAATTTTTATTGATATTGGCGACAACGGATTTTCTCTCTACGTTCGTCTCTATCATACACCCACGCGCACATATATACACTTTCTTTCTCTCGTTTCCTCCATCTTTTTTTCCCAGCTCACTTTATTTTATCGGCTTTTTTAGTGATATCTTCTAGCACGAAGAAAAAAGTAGTCGATGCATTGATCAAGTGAGAGTTTATAGCTGGATGTTTTTTTTCGTTATATGCCACGATTTAACTGACTCAATTTTATTGTGATACTTAATTAATTATTCTTTTACATATGATATCGTGATTGTATTTAAGAATAGTTCCAATTTAAATGAGGCTAATTGTTTAATTTTAAAACAACCTTTTTGTGATACATATTGTACTTGATTTTTGTAGTATGAGGTGATGGGTAAAATGTCGGAGAATTGCCGATATATGTACTGTTAAACTCCTAACACATTTTTTGTACTTTTTGTTTAAGATTGCGGTTTTATATATATATTTATGTATTAAGTTTCGTTTTTTATCCAAATTTATAGGTTGTTTATAGTATTGTTTAGCCATTTTAACTTATTAAGAAAAGATCAGACTTCCGAATCACAGATTCAGCTTGAACTTTGGGATACATTTTGAGATCTTAACTTCGACATATATTTTTTGTTTTATTTTATAAAGATATTGAAAGACTCTTCTCTTTGAAATTGCAGCCATTAGTTTTTAGATATGTTAAATACAATTACAAAATAGAAAATAAAAAAACTAGGAAAAATGAGCTTTTAATTTGATTTATTCAGAGTTAAAAAATATTTATTTTTCCCAAAGATATGGCAGTTTAAAGTTTGATAATGATCACGATAATGTTCCAAAATATACATGAAATTGAACTGCGAATTTCGGCAATACACCAAACTTAAGTAATAAATAAATGAAAATATTCTAATTTTCCGTAACAGTCAAGGGACTAAAAATAACGTTATATTACGCTTTTATTGACCTCTCTCCTCAACTTGATTACACTTAACATTATTTGAATTAGGACATTACTTTGTGCTATCTTAGGTCATTAAATAATATGACCATGCCACGCGACCGAAAATTTCATCTAATCAACAATTTATTTTCATATCAATACATGAAAAAAAAGCTATGACGAGTGTTGTCGCGTTGTACTGAGTCATTTATCGCGTTATCCATCATAGCGTTCGCCCTAATGGCGTCGCGAGAGATCAGCCGATAGCGGCGTGCCAAATTGCGCCTTCAAGCGCGTCACGTGTATATATACATATATACATATATACACAAAAGGCGTACAATAACCGGGCAGGCGCAGGCTTATACAAAAAGGCCCCCTCCGCATTGAGCGCCATATTTAATTTCGTTCGTTCTCAGCTCGGTCCCTTTCCCTCTTCTTTTTTTTTTATATATATATATATATACTCCAGGCTATCCAATGAAAGTTACTCGCTCGCGGCTTTTACAAAGAGAGACCGAGGCGCTCGCTTGGTCCGCCCTTCCGCACGCGCGGATGCCCGAGAATTATATACGTAAGCGCAGGGGGAGGCACATGGCGCGCTGGTCCCCGAGCCAGCAGTCGACGAGTGATGTAATTACATTTAACGTTTAACGAGCTAACTCGGCTGCTAGAAAATGGCCGTGTATGCTCCGCTGCCTGCAAACAGTAAAGCCATTACGCGGGTCTTTCCGCGCATGAGCTTTCGCTCGTATATATATATACCTTTTCCTCCCTTTCTCTTCTCGGCGAGAGGAGAGAAACCTGCTTTAATGGACTTTTCCTTTTGGCCTCTCTCTCTCTCTCCCTTTAGACCACACGCCTCGACTCGAGCGAATCTAATTACAAGGCAACTAATTCGAAAATCTGTAAACCTCGTTTTTTTTTTATAATGGATGAGATACACGGTAAGAGAAGAACATATAAAAGATTGAAAAGCGTATGATATATTATTAAAATTAAAAAAAAATGTACAAGAATGATAATATAAACATTATAAATGTTCATATTCTGGAAATTTTAAAGAAAGGGTGACTTCACCAGTTCCAAACAGTCACCATAGTTAATGAAGATTTTCTTTAAATATATCAAAATATTGAAATAACATGACGATAATTTTTGAATGATCCTTCCAAATTTTTATTTTATTTTTTAAAAAGTTTTTGCTAAAATGAAATTATCTTGTTAAGAATAAAATTATAAAATCGCCGATATTAAGTGTTTTCTCCATTTACTGGTTTTTAAGAGATATTTACAGATTTTAATCAAATAAAATTGTTACTTTGATTCTTTATCCAAAATTTGCTCACCGACGTAAAGATTGAACATTTTAGAATATGAATTTCGAAAGGGTTTTCCTTTTAATCTATTTTTAAACCACTTAATTAAATAACGAAAGTTACAATTTCCTTAATCGCTCATGTACTGGTAAAGTCGCCCATAAAACTAATTTTATTTACTGTAATATTATTACCAAAATATTATTCATCGAGAAAACATATATAAATAATTAAATTAATGAGAAAGTTAAATGTTTCTTAATGACAGTGAGTGTTAAAACTACTAGCCTGCATAGGACTTTGTGGCGCATGTATACACGGAGAGAAATTTTCTAGTAAATTTTACCAGTGGGCTTAATAATCAAGGGACAGACCGCTAAAGTCCCAAAAATTACCATTTTTTCTAGTAAAATTTCTTAGAATTCACCTATACTCACATTTTAGAATTCTAATAAATTTTACTAGAAAAAATGGTAATCTTTGGGATTTTGGCGGTCTCTCCCTTGATTACCAAGTCCACTAGTAAAATTTACTAGGAAATTTCTCTCCGTGTACCATTTATCTATTAAAAAATCTTGAATATCTAAATGCTTTTATCCATTATCATTTTTTTAATGAAGATTCTTATAACGTGGGTTATTCCGCATTAATATTAAAAATACATTACTTGACTAGCTGTAAAATTTATGGTGTAAGATAATAGCAACAAAGAGCTAGAATTAGTTAAAAAATAAAAAGCGTTTAAAAATGACGGTACATTATAATAGTAAATAGAAAACTATAAAAAAATTATATTTTCACTAAGTAAGTATAGTTTTAGAAAGTACTTGAAAACATATCTGAAACCTTTAACTATCTTTTTACAATAGAATTTTTTATAACATTACAGTAAAAAATATGAATAAAAAACCAACAAATCAACATTATTGGACGATAGACAGTAATTTCAGTCGATAGAATTTCTACAAAAGAATTACGCTGTCATATATATATATAGTAAAAATAGGTTATAGCGCGCTAGCATTAATGCATCCCCCCCATCATAACGCAGCTAAATCGCGCGAGTACTAGATAGCGACAATATTCCTTGCCAGCGGCAGCTGCCTCGAAATAATTGACCGTTCGATTCCGCGGGGAAGAAAAGGTCCATTTGTGGAATTGCTCAAATCACTATCGGCAATTTCTGGAAGAGCTCCGAGGGTGAGCGCGTGCGCGCTCTGCCACAGCCAGAAGAAGCTCCCCGGTACTTCCTCTTCTCTCTCTCTTTCTCTCTTTTACTCATTCTCCCTCCCTATACCTCTCTCTCTCTCTCTCTTCTCGTCCTGTCTCTCCAGCCGTCAAAGGTCCGTGGTGGAAAAGTCGCTTCGTCGTCGACGACGTTCTCCTCCTCCTCCTCCTCATCCCTGGGCTTCTACTACTCCATTGTGGAAAAATCACGCGCGGGTTCGAAAAATCCCACGCGATGGACGCGCGAGAATGTGTGTATATATATCGGTGCGGAGCGTTGAATGCTTGTCAGCGGCAGAAGACGGCTTTTGTTGGGCACGCCAGCCCGAGAGGAACTAGTGGCCCAAAGGAAAACTGTTCGTTGTGCTATCCTACGCTGGGCCTATGTATGTGTATATGTCGTATATAGGTGTGGAAGAATGAAAGAGCTTCGGGGGCTATCTTCCGCTAGTCAGTTCGTCTCTCTCTCTCTCTCTCTTTCTACGTTCGTTGCCGGTGAGCGAAGAGTTTCAATTGAGAGATGAAATCGTCGAGGGTTACGGTGAAGAGATGAGTACTCCTCGTCGTAATACATTGATACATTTACTTTTGCAAAGTAGTCATTATAATTAATCATTCTGGATATTATTAGGAAAATTTTATTTCTTACATATTTCAAATGAATGAATATAAGGGTATTAGTTATTTTTAACCTTGTCATGTTCAGCCCAGCGAGTAGAAGATATAGAGATAATAATTTTGTAGTTAAAATGTAAATACGAATTTTCTTTATACAAATACATTGTACAAGTTCTTGTCGTTTGACAAATAAACATTTTTTAAACACTTCATTTCTATATTTTTCTAGAAAGATCAAAATTTAACACAAAAATTTCAAATTGAAAGTTGTTAATTTTCATTATTGTTAATGACATAACGGACAACGAACAATATTATTGCTTATATCGTTTTTACTTTTAGGTCAGAAAAAATCCTTTTCAACGAATATAATGCAACTGTGATGGGTAATTTAGCTACCGTAATCGGAAATTATTTTCGCAAACATGTTAAGAAAACAATAATAAGAACCACCTCTAGAAAAGATAGTATTAACTCCTCGCAAAGTCGAATTTAAAAGAGCATTTTCATCGTGTACAGTTAATTTTGCCTACTTAATGAAAAAAGTCTATGTAATTTTTGTTTACTACGATTTAATTAGTAGAAGCGAACATTTAAACATTCCAAATTTGCAATTAGACTCATGTAAATAAAAAAAATAGCTTACTGTACATTTAATTCTTCGAATTCAGTCTCTTGCATATAAATATAAATGATATGTTAAATTTTGAAACAATTTACAAGTTTATATTTACCTCTAAAATGTAGCTGAAGAAATGTGTGTGGTGATTGAATTATGTATCAAATGTCAGTTATCTTATATAAAGGATACAATTTATTTGCTATTCGATGTTCGTATTTTCTCTCATCATGATTACCACTACGTTGTTGCTGTTCTTATCGTTATAATATCATTATTATTAATTTTGTCATAATTACTTTAGCATGGATAATGAATTAATGTTGTGTATATAGCGTAACTTTGTAAAATGATAACTTTAAGTAATAGTAATTTTCAAAATAAGTGTAAATATAAATATATAATTAAATTTAAAATAATTAGTATTGTACTTTATTAAAAACCATTTGAAGTATATTTAATGTTATAAAATGTCGATTCTAATTTAAAGTAAAAGAGTGACACCGGTGACTGTCACCAATACTTACATTTTAAATTAATGAAAAAATTCTGTACAACTGAAAAACTAGAATAATATATTAAGTATCACTAGTAAATTGAATATATAGAAAAATAATTTTCTAATAAAAGATTATATATATAATACCAAACCTAGTTGACACGACATTAGCCAAAGAAAATGATACTTTTCAGCATGCATTTCGAAATTTCGAAAAAACGTTTCAATATTGCAATGCATTTCCATATATGTGTCCATTTAACCGAAAACAACGGGGAGAAGATGTGTCCATACACAAATCCTCATCACGACAAAAAAACAAAATAAATAAGAGTGAAAAAAGCACATAAGAGTGAGGACAAAAAAGCAGCAGAAGATGTAAAAAAAAATGGGGAGCTCGATGGAGGGAAGAGATGATGCTGCTGCTGTTGCTGCATGTAAAACACTCGTAATAAAAGTCGCAGAGAATAGAAATCCCTGAATAACATTCGGCGAATATGTTGCGTTACGGTGATTTTTAATCACGTACATTCACTATACACGGCGGATGGAAAGATCGTGCAACTTCAAGGGCTTCCGCGCGTCAAGAGAGAGAGAGAGTGAACGACACGATATGCATAGCAAAAAGCTTTCTCGAGCCGTTGTGCCTTGATATAGTTGTCATTGCAGAATTTTAATGGCATATGGATGTGTTGGGGGATATAGAGAAAGAGAGAAAAAAAAGAGAGTGAGCGAAAAAATGCTTAATGCTCCTCTCAGTTCTCGAATTCCAGACGCGATGTGAGGCTCCATATGTACGCGCGTGCACGCAAGCTCAACATATACTAAACAACGTCAGAGGGGTCGCACAGAGAGAGAGAGAGAGAGAGAGAGAGCGAGGGGATGAAAAAGTATCTGACGCAATGATCGTTGGTAAAGGGGGAGGAGGGGGGGGGGGGGCACAAAGGCCTAGGCTCAAATTTTAATAATGGATTTATGCGCATATGTTTAACGCCTCGCCATTATTATTTTTCCGCGCGTTGTGCGAGGCGCGTGTGCGGCGAAGGGACGCGTTTGTGCAAACGTTTTAGCGCAAGGGAGAGAGAGAGAGAGAGAGAGAGAGAGATTTCAACGAAAAACGAGCATTTTAACAGTTATCCGGAGGTTTTAATGTACTTCGGTTCGCATTGTTTCAATATCGGGAAGTAATTCAAAACTGAAATGTGTCTCGGAATAATGAGCGATACCTTAATGGTTCCGTATTGTAAGACATTTATATAGATTTTCGATATATAAATATATATACTTATAACTTTTAACCCAATAACGTAGACGTAATGTTTTAAAAGTTAAATTCTAAAGAAAACACAGATATGAACTTAGTAGTTACTACGCGTTCATTCATGTGTTCAGTTATCATATCTATGGTATATCTTTATTTTATAGAGTTGCAGTTAATCTATTAATATACTATCTAATTCCGAAAAATTACATTAATTATCGATAATTATCTATTTTATCAATAAATTAATAAAAGCACGATGTTGTTGTTGATATTTATCATTACTTTACAAGGTACACATACACATACACATTATGATAATGAAAAATTGAAATTCGCCAAAAGTATGTAGTAATATTTTTTTATGTGTAAAAGTTTAAAAAATATTTAGTGCTTTCATTTGTCGCTGGATTTTTACGTCATGATATAATTCATGTCCAGAACTAACTTTTTATTTTTTCGCTACAAATGTGTTGTTTATGTAGACTTATGTAACCGTTTGAAAAAACTGAAAGATCAATGAATTCTTCTAAAATATGTAGACCATTTATTATGCAAAACGTATATACTCATAACATTTTAACGGGTTTCGAAATTGAATATTTCATATTTTTTATCTTTAAAAGATTTTATATAGCTAAAATTACGGAACTTCTAATCAAAATTTTAATATTGAAATATTATTTTTGTACTTCAAAACTTAATCTCCTAATAGTAAATATAAATCTTGAAGCTAGATTTTTAGATATTTTCCACGTTGAAAGAAATTTACTTTATGTTGCATTTCCTATACCATGGATCATTTGTAACTTCTGTATGAATTACTATTTCTATTAAAATAATAAAAGAAAATACTTCATATGATTTACAAAATATGATGATCATTTTTTTATAAGTAATCATTTCCAGTGAATATTATCTTATAAATTAATATGAATGAAGAAGGGGTTTAAAAAAGGTCTACAGGGGTGCTTCGTCTCGATATCAAATCTTAGATCTTCCGATACCGCGACGGATGCTCTTCCAGCTGGGACACCGATGATGCCTATATGTGCATCGTTGGTCGAGTCGCCTTATACTTCAAATACAACCAAACTCCACTCGTAACGTCGTTATTTCCCACGTGACATACCTGATATTTGATACACGAATATAATTTAAATTTTTTACAAAATATTAAAAAATTGAACGACGCCTATAGCTTACAGAACACTCGCAAAATCCAAAGCACCTGTCTTTCCGCAAAAACAAATTATTACGTTCTTTTTAAAAAGTCCACTATAAATTACGCGATTAATTAAAAACTATAACAAGGCAAAAGAAAATCATTAAAAGCATCGTGGGGTATATCAGAGAACGCGGACACCAAGCTCTCCAATCCTTCGCCAACCAAAAGGGAGACGTCCTTCATCAAGTAAAAAAAAAAGAGAGAGGAGGCTCCATCGCTACGGCGCAGAATCGTCTCAATTAAAAAGCGAAATAAAAATGAAGCAAACTGCAGCAGCAGAGGAGCGCTCGCGCGCGCGCCAATGACGTCACGGTATATATACGGTATCATAATGTCGGCTCGTTATACACGGCTTGGTTCTCGGTTGGGGATCAACCCAGGCGAAAGGTCGTCGTTCCTATGCCTTTTTGTCCTCGCTCCCTAGACGTCGTCGTCGCCGTCTTCTTCTTCTTCTTCACCCTTTCGCTTATATATATATACATACTATATATACTCTTACTCAACACTCGGCGCCATTGCGACGGCACGTGTATATATATATCCTTTTCAAAACGGAAAGACGGTGAGTATATACCGAGTTGTAGTCGCCGAATCGCGTGGGCGCGTGCCGCCATCTTATGCGTGAGCAAAAAAAAAAAAAAAAGAAAGGATAGCGAGGCGCCCCCGAATGTGTACATAATGCGCGTGCATGCACAATGTCGGCGGCAGCCCTCATTCAATCTAGTAGCGCGTGCCGGCGTCGCCTGCGCGTTTATATTGCCGTGGTAAGCATTTCAGTGGAGCCAGCGAGGCGCCCTGGTCCCTCCCTTCCTTTCTTTTTTCGCTTCTCATTTTCATTTTATGCCCTAACGACGCGATGGCGGCGACCGACGCCTTTTTTTTTTCTTTAGCTAACAAAGGAACAGCGGAGTGAAAAATTTCTCTCTTCGGCTCTCTGGATTATTGAGATACGCGGTGGTGCGATAAGGTGGGGGAATCTATCCCTTTTTTTTTTGCAACATGGCGGTATTTTTTGCGTGTATTAATTGACGAAGGAGTGCGTTACTAATTGTTAGTCGCTGTGAATGGTAATTCTGAAGTGACTATTGGATAGTTATTATGTTTGAAATGCTAGTTTGAATTGCTTGCCATTGTTTCTGGTAAATTCACTGATGCGGTAAATAAAGTACCCAACCGAGCGTTGCTTAATGAAAATCGCAATGACAACAATCGTAAAAGTTGTTATGTCGGATTTATATAGTTTATGTGGTATCCTTCGGTACGTCTTTAGATTTTTTAAATCATTATCATAGTTTATAGATACAATATTCATTTATCCTAATAATTTCAATGAAAGGTGTTTCATATATTCCGTAATTTATGATAACACTAATTTATTACGCTAGTGTATAAGAATGGTAGCAAGAGTTTTTGATAGAAGAACACATAGAGTAGGACTTCAAGTCCCAATATTGAACATCATTTTTCTTATTATTGTGGATGAAGTAGATTTTTTTCCATCGACTGGGTGAAGTGATCAGCATTTTTGCAGAGTGCATGAAGTCACGTAAAGAGGTCAACTTCAAAAGATGTCTTCAAGCGTAGTGTGAAAATATATTTTTATTTGATTCAGTTTAATTTGCCTTACTGCAACTAAACCTCTTTGACAAACTGTTAAAAATAACATTAAATTTAATGTAGTACTGGAAGCTAGATTTCATCGCAGTACATTAAAATTAAATTTGAAGAAGAGGTAATTTAATTTAAATGTACCACAATTTGAAGAAGAATTCATTTAATTTTAATGTACCACGTTAATTTCAGTAGTTCGTTAAAATTAATTTAATTTTTAATAGTAGATCTACTAATTGAAAAATTTTTCTATAATACTTTCGTTTAGTTTTTTATCGACAAGGTAGTTTCTTTTGCGTTTCGCATCTACAAAGATCTTTAGTGATTCAATGATCACTGCCATTTTTTTGTACAATCATATGAAAAAAGTTATAACAGTCTAATTAATATCTCAAATATGATAACAGACATCATTTGTAGCAAACATCAAGATCTTTCACTTCTATAAAAAATATATATTCAACCAATCTAATAATCAACCCCTTATTCTGATCTTTCAATAAAAATTACATAATCAGATATACTATCCTCATATTTTTAATACCCAAGCAGAACGCGATCATGAATCGTCAAAAAAAATGGTGTTATATAACAAAACGACTTTTACCACTAATGAAAAAAGCCTGCGAGCTCGTCGCGAGTTCGCCGCGCGTCGCATTAATCTATATCGCGCGAGCGCATCGCGCGACGTCAACGAGCGACGAGACAGCGACACGCGCGCGTTCTCCACTTTGTATACGGGCGTATATAACATCGCAACCCTCGCGCTGCGCCTTGGGGCGTAGCGTCGCCATTTTGTCATTAAGTCTCCCAATCGGAATGCGTAAGTCATTTATATCACTTCTGAGTTCTCTCTCTGTGTATATGCGTGTATCTATGTGTGTGCATATACGACCAGTGAGAGCTACAACTCCTCCGGCAACTTAGAAGAAGGGAGCCGGCGCGCTTTCACCAGTTCACCGTGTGTGTGTGTGTGTGTGTTTGTGTATATTCGCGTCGTGCCGGTAGTTCCACTCGACTGAGGGGCCCCTTTGAAAAAACATTTTTCTACTAATGGTTCCACGCGGGCCGTGCGCCCCGCCTGCGCCGGATATGGCTCTCTCTATATACCTTTTTCCCGGCGAGTCGCTGTGCCAGGCGCAGCACACCCCTAGAAATAGATTATAGAGCGCGAGTGTGGATGTATGGATGTATGCTATATGTGTGTGAGTTGTGTGTGTGTCTATGTGAGCAGGGCGAGGAGAAAACGAATTGACGTGGAGGGTGAGAAAAGTGGAGAACGAGAAGAGATTCCCAGACCCTTCAAGCGAATTTCGAAGCGCACTCTCGCGAGTGCGATTTTTGTCCTTTTTTTCTCTCTCTCTCTCTCTCTCACTGAGTCTCGTCGTCTAACTCCCTCTCACGTATACTACTCTCTTTTATGCACCCTCAGAATGTCTGAAAAAAATAATGCCTCCACTTAACTAATTGAACGACGCTTCTGGAGTGCATTTTCCTTGTCATCTTTCACGCCTATCGTGTCTCACGCCATTGCAAATTGCAAAGATGCATCTTCTTCGTTCTATAGAACGACGCCATTGTGCAAGTACGAATGTTTCGAAGACTTTTATGTATGGATACTCATTGTAATAATTTTTACGTGATGCTAAATGCAAAATCTGTGATACTAAAACATTTTTTTTAATGAAAAGTCACAATACTTCACATAAAAATAAGTATAGTATGTTACACACAAGGAGAGAATATTAGCGATCGAAGCTGTTGAAACTAAGTCCTAACTAAGAATACAACTAAATTGTTTACTTATTTATAATTTAGTAATATAATTCAGTAGCTAATCTATGTTCAAATAGTGAAATTTTTTTATTGCATTATTATATCTTGAAAGTGGTAATATGATTACCGTCAGCAACTTACTATTTTTGGCTTTGAGTTTAATAATCCTTGATACACACTAATGATAAATTAAAAAATAAGAAAATTATGCAATTTACAACATATAATTATTAATATTAATTGTACTTAAAGTTCAATATTATTTTAAGATTAGTATTAGGCATTGATGAAATGGCTAACCTGCGGGAAATGGATTTTCGCGGGCATTGGAGACTCCATTTGTAGTACCTAAAAACGAAGTCTAGTGCTGATAATTTTAAGTAGACAGCTGTAAGAACTAAAATTTAAGCACTGATTTGTTAAAAAATATTAATTTTTTAGTAAGTTATATAAGCAACCAAAGATACCGTAAGAAATTGGTTAAAACTACGATACATTTAATCGCTGAAAATGAAGTCAAATATTAAATAGTATTTAATAACATACATCTTGGAAGTTTAGTACCTAAAGAATCAACATTTTTCCATTCGATGGAAAGCAAATAAAAGCTTGTATTTTCTAATTTAATTTTCATTTTTAAATTTTATCAACAATTGCTTAAAGAGTTATTTATATATAAAAGACAGTTCTTGTAAAGCTTTTTTTTTTAATTTTTTGCAAAAAGCTCGCTGTGTGATCAACCCTATTCTGGATCATTTTATACGCCGAATAGTCTAGAGAATTACAAAAATTCAGTATTAAATATTAAAAATCAACTCTTGATGTTCCGTAGATATCAGTTTACCGGAGGACGTTCTTCTTGTTACTTAAAATTTCGAATCGTTTCATCCTACCGGGTCATTTTGAATCTACCGAACAGTGACTATTTTTACAAAAACTCTTTCGTTGTCGGATACCACGACTTTTTCTTACAAGCATTGTGATGAAATAAAAATAATCCTTTTTCGGGACCAAAATTCTTCCTATAAAAAAAGTTTTGTTGTTTAAAAAATGCCATGCACCTTCATGATTATATTTGTTGTCATAGTTTTGACACTATTAAAGTTTTCTTCTAGTAAGTTATTGACGAAGAGGATGAACAGCGGCTTCCCATCGATACCAAATTAGATAGCAGAGGTTTTTTGTCTGTTATCTTGAATGCTATTTTGGACTTTTAAAATAAATAAATTATCAGAATTATGCCTGATAAAATTAAATCGCACAAACCTGTATGAAAATTTCCAGATGCTGAAATCAAAATATAATTTTTATTTTTTCATCTGTAACCTTATATTTTAAATTTACATTAATATACTTTAATATTTGACTATTATTTTTGTTTGAATTATAGTTATCTGTAGTTATTAAGATTACTTGGGAATGTGATGGGAATAATTTACTGAAAAGACTTGACCTATTTCATTATTTTGAAAAAGTTATGGTCGGAAAATGGATCATTTGATCACTATTACCCAGCAGTAATTTTATTGAAATGTTACAAATTTATGAAAAAATGAGCTTTTTCCAGATTCACGGAATCATTAAAATTTTCATTGTTTTTTGTCAATTTATATAATTTTCAAATGCATGTAACTTTGCACAGAATTATTCGATTTTAACCATCTTTAGTTTAAATTAAAACTCTTCTATTTCAACTACAATCTTGAAAAAAAAATCCTTGAAATACTTGCAATGTTAATATGGGTTAGTAATTGGTGACTACTTTTCGTCAATTTTTCCGATGGTCAATACCCATAAAAAAAATTGATTTCACGATAAAAGGTGCCACAAAACCTTTTGTTTGGTTTTCATTGGTTCAAAAATTTTCTCTTCTCTTCTAGGATCCATACAAGAAGGAAATAATTAGTTCAGAGACGTGCCTCCATAATTTTTTTAGTCGTTTTTAGAACCACTTTAGGGGAAACTTTCCGTAGAATTTTATTCTCATGCATATTCTTGCATGAGAAAATTCTTGAAAATGGGACTGCAGATCAAGTAGTCAAAATATTTGTATTCCATTTTCAGACTATTAACGTAAATTAATATTAAGTGCCAAGAGAGATAAGAAGGTGGTAGTAGAATGTGCTTCCGGAAAAGGAAAAGAATACTTTTAATATTTTTATAAAAATACTGAAAAACCTTGGTTTTAAAACTTTTGAAAAAACTTTGAATGATTTCGATCGAAAATTAAATAAAGAATTGTTTAAATCATTGCAGAAAGTTTACTAAATTCAGATGCTGATAAAATGCTGGTTGTACTCTATATGAAAAGTAGATATCTACCTTATCGGCACGTAAATCCCTGGTGGAAATCCAAAACATTTTTTACCCAATAACTAACTATTTATTTTAGACTTGGCCATAAAATAGGCACTTTTCTTGTTTAGTTATTAGCTCCCGGTGAAACGCTTTTTTCCACATTATTCGAACATTAAATAGGTAAAAAAATGGAGTGGCTTTT
>JAWWEQ010000001.1:17175273-17209070 GCA_035583055.1 Torymus tubicola
TAATGTTCGAATAATGTGGAAAAAAGCGTTTCACCGGGAGCTAATAACTAGACAAGAAAAGTGCCTATTTTATGGCCGAGTCTAAAATAAATAGTTAGTTATTGAGTAAAAAATGTTTTGGATTTCCACCAGGGGGAAGTAGATTCATATTTACAAACCACCTGTATAAAAAGAATGAGCTCAGCGAATAATGTGTATATCACAAGAAATGATATATATTCAGGTAATCAAATTTTTCAAAATAAACTTTTACACTTGATTTTGAACATTTAATGTTTTATGTACATTTTATTTATATAAATGATGAAATACACTTTGCTTGTAGCATAAACAGCACAAAACAGCAAAAAATGGAAAAAATGTGCACATCGTGCACTTTTTTCCGGTTCTTTTCCAAAATTAAAACAGTTGTAACTTTTTTCTGAGGTGGCATTAGGGTCTATCACTCTGCAGAGGTTCATGGTATGGAACCCTGAGCCTCTTCTAGTCAGATTTTTTTACACAACCATATAATAAAATCCAATGTCAAAAAAGCTTCGCATATAGCCTTTTTATATGATACAAGGAGCCACCTTATAAATTAACATCCAAATCGGGAAAAGGTATAGAATCAAAAAATATTAAATTTTTCCACCGATACAATGTTTTAAATTTCAGCAATTAAAATCCAATAATAAGAAAGAAGAATTCTGCCGGAGATTAATATTGTTTAATTCTGTAAGAAGTGAATGAAAGTTTTTTTGTTCTTTTTCCTTCTATAGTTTACATTATCTAGGATATTTGTATGGGTATGTTAAAAAGAGGAGACAAAGAAGTATCTTCTACAATATGACGACGATTAGCAGAAAGACGAACGGTGGCGACCGTGGCTTGTTGGTAGTATTTCTAACCCGTCTAAGTCGGCGGCTCTGGTGCAACCCCAGTCTCCATCACTTTGTATTACTAAAAGTGGCGATAGTTTACTTTTAACAACGGTCACTTTTAGAAAATGGCTTTTTTCTCAAATTAAAATGGAAAATATCCAGATCTTCAGTTCTCCGGAGCGTTACGATCTAGAATTATAGTTTTCGTATATAGGCCTCTCCTATTTAGTAGTACAGTAGCGTAAAGTACAGGAGTTGTAGAAATATTATTCTTTTTAAGACTTATCGACAATGAGAGACTAAGTAACTTAAATTTCCTAAGATTAAAATGAAAAAAGTATGAAAAATAATTTTCATTATTCTAGTTCATAGAAACAACGTTGACATCTAGGATAATATCAGCATAAGTAACAGTACAAGTGTATACCTACATCATAATATCATAAGGGCTTAATCTTTTATTTTTTCTATTTGTTGTAGAGAAATTGAAATTTAAAGGAAGTTTGAGAAATTGAAATTTAAATGAAGTTTTGCAATATTAAATTCGATACGAATAATAAAACATTTCTATCGGAGATTGATTTGCATAAAAATGTTGTTACACGGAAAAATCATGGTAACTATGCCTTGTTTCATGGCTATATATCCAGACGAGATTGAATACTATATTTTTCTCCACATGGCGCGTAAAGTGCGTACTGTACGCCCTGCAGGCGAAAAACAGCCTTCGCATTTTACGCTCCTCGTAGAGAAAAATAGTATACGCACCACGGGAGGAAGTAAAGAAAGCCTCAGATCGCATGTTTGTCACCCTCGTCTTCGGCTTGGGTACCAATTTACATACGATCTGGGACATTCTTTAATTTTCCTTCCTAGGTGCGTAATATACTATTAAATATTTTCCATATAACATACGAAATTGTTGTATAAATATTTAATTCTCTGTAAAATATGACTTGCTAAACCATATTTCTTTTACTATAATGTAGAATCGTTTTAATTGAACTGATGTATGTATCATTAACATATTGTGTTTTATTCTGCTAGAAAAAGACATGAACAAATGAAAATAATATAGTAAAAATACAATAACTGATTGTAATGTAGGACAAACTCAAAACACCGACAACATAGCCATAATTTATGTTAAAAATTGTGATTTGTTTATATTAAATTTTTTCTACATCGTAAAGATTACTACAAATTTATGGCAATTTTTCCCATTAATAATTGCAATTTTTTAATAATTTGAGTCTGTTTCATTTTAACAATCAGACATGGCAATTTTTCGACAAAATTTATCTACTTATATTACTATGCAATATTAGTAACTACTACAAACATATCTTTCCTCAGCGGAAATCAGAGTTTCTTGATGGATGAAATAGATAAAAACATGACGATGAGCTCCCTATTTAATATAAAAAAATATTTATAAATAAATATTGCAATAAACGGGCTAATAATATTTTTATTTAATAATCGATTTTGTAACCTTGACAAACACTGATTTTAAATTGAAAGTCAGAAAATAATAGATTTCTGATCTTATTTTAAATGTAAGGGGAGGAAATATGCCCTGATACATTTAAACCAGTTTGACATATAAGCAAGCATATACACAGGCACTCATAAATGTATTTTGCTTCCAAACACTGCACACATATTTTTTTACACGTTTTCAGAAAACTTAAATTTTGGTATTACAAATCTTTTTACATGAAGAAACCAACTTTCAAGCGCTATAAAAGTCTACTACTTATTGTACCACCTTCAAGACTAAATAAGTAAAAATCAAGTAACAGAAATTAAGAAGTAGAATAGTGAGAAGAATTATCGAATTTGTGGAATTTCCGGAATAAGAAAAAAACTAGGCATCTGAAATATAATTGCTATAATATTAAAAAAATTCAAGATAAAATAAAATTATATTTTTGAATAAATCATTGAATAAATGTGCACTATTTCATTTTGAATTCATTTTATTTCGTTCAGAGAGTACCCTGCGGTAGAAAATTAACCATTTTTATTGGTTAATGTGTTAATCAAATGGAAGCATTTTCGACTAAAATCAATATTTAAACCATATTAAAAGTATTGAAAATTATAATCACATGTTGAAATATTGACAATAGAATATGTTCTTATTAACGGAAAATGAATATTTAGCTTTAGCAATGAAATAATGTTAATGTGACGTTTTTAACTCTAAAATTAACTAATAATTAGCCAACATATTGTTAACGTTTCTACCAGGGTATGTATAAGGGAAATGTCCAATCAATAAGAAAAATTTGACTTTTTATCCAAATCTAAAATATTTTGTAAACAGAATTTGGACGATTTTCGTGATTTTACAACATACTAATTCTATAAGCAGATTTAAAGTGGCTGTTTTTAGCTCAGCAGGTGAAAAAAGTTGTGAGCGGACGTTTGTCAGCTTTTATCGTCTACTTTAGCATCTTTGGGCTCACAGCCATAATATAATATAAATGTAAATCGCGATACCGAGAAAGTAACATTTAGGTGAGATGCTATGAATAACTTTCAGATAGTAAGAGAAGATAATTGTAAATGAATAACAACAAAAAATAAGAAAATGACTATGGTTAACAAGTAGTTACATCAACGATTTTTTGCTCTGAATTGACCTTTGGAAACTCTATTATCGCGGACCAGGTATAAAAAATGCAACAAAAAGTACACATATTACAATAAATATGGTGTATATCAAGGACAAAGTGGGTTTCTTTATTAAAAGACTCTATACCCTCGATACAAAATTTACTGTTATAAATGTTAAAATATATAACATATTTTGAGATTCAGAATACTGATTTTCGTTATACATATTTTCATACATTTTCTTTATTTTGGATCGACTTTCTAGTAATAATATTTAAAAAGAAATTTAGAGCATAATAAGTATTCCAATTCTAAAAAAAAAATAAAAACTAAATTTTTCTTCAACTGTAAGTACGTATAACTTTTTCTGAAAAAAATAAAATATTTATTAAAAATAACAATAATTATATGGAAAATTGTATTATAAAAATATTTTCAGTTACTGCGTATTTTTCAGCATATTATGGTACAGTTACACACCATAAGAATAACAAATTAAGTTTTAAATATATATGTCTTGAGTAAAAAGATTTAACGTTTTTCAGATAATTATAATTTTCTTAACGTAGCCTGATAGACTCTAAATAAATATTTTTTGTCAACGAATTTTCTTAGGTATATAAGTTTTATATATAATTATAGACAGATGTTTAGAATCCTCTAAGTGTATTTATATTCTAATGAACTTAAAACGTTACTAATAAAAAATGCTTCATTCAAGATATAATATTCATTTGCATGACATATGCTTTCATATAAAATCGTCCTTGCATTTTCGGAGAACATTAATTTATTCAGTTGTACATTTAGATATTCCAGAGTAACTGCACCTGTATATATGCAACTGAGAAAGCAGACGTAACGAGCACTTTAACGTGGAAAATTCAAATATAATTTTCAAGCTAAAAGAATTTTCATTAACGTGCCAAGAGTGTACAATCAGAAACCATTCTCCATCACTGCAGAGTGTGGGAAAAAACATGCAGAACTAAATTTCCCTAATGTTATTGTATACGAAATTTGTGCGAGAGAGAGAGAGAGAGAGAAAGAGAGAGAAACTCGAGATATAAGTGAGCGTTCGCCTTATTATCGGAATTTGAATAATAAATCATCGGCAGCAGAGATCTTTCTTGTCTGCCCATCCCGGCAAAGAGACAGCGAAACGAGAGTGTCATGCAAATTTCGCGGGCACCCAGGCGAAAGTCGCGAGGGCGAATATCGCGTAATTCGGCTCGTTAGTCCGTTATTTAGGAGAAATTTCCCTCCGACGCGACGCTCCCGCCTTCGAGTGCGGTTTGATATTTAAATTTGATAATTGCATTTTCCCGCGCGCGCACGAACGAACGGGTGTGCTAGCCTGAACCGCCATCTCTGTAGCGCTGTTTGCTCGATTTCTCTGCTTCTCCTTCTTTCTCTACTCGCCCCTCTCTCTCTCTCTCTTTCTCTCGCTATTTCTCTCTCGACAGGCTTCTCTTTCACTCGTTCTTTCTTTCTCTCTTTTCTCTATCCTTTACTCGGATCCCTACCATGTTGATTTTGACACAACCGCTTTCTTTAGTACTCCGACCCCCTCACTTCAACGTTGTTCTATATAAAAAATGTAGGTAAAATATTTTTTCTTTGTAAATTAACAAATATTTAATTATAATTTTAATTTTGTATTTTATTTGCATCTCTAATGTATGACCCGAAAAAAGAAAAGAAAGAAAGAAGGAAAGGAGGATGAAGAGTAATTTATTAACTCACAAAATAATGCATAAAAAATTATAGACAGATACATACTCACTTAGAGGGATGTTAGAGTTCATTACAAATTCCTCACATTATTTAAATTTAATTTAAAATTTTTTAAAATTACCGTGATCATTGGGTGTTTGTACTAAATTAACAACTGCCAGATGATAAAAAACAATTACTGAAAATCAAAAATTGAATTTGAGACCGGTATAACACAAAACTGTCTATAAGTATGTAATGCAAAGTACTTTCTTGCATCCCAAAGTTACGACTTCAGGCACAATATTTTATATAAAATATTAAATTAAATAAAAATAAAAAATGATTTTATTTATCTAAAACCAAATTTTGCAATCCACCGCGACATCTTTTTACGTTCTGAATATAATAATTTGAAGTACCTCATATTTTTGAGATATTTAGCTTAATATTAACACGGCCAAAAATAATCAATATCGTAATACGTATATATGTACTCATACACCCATATTTCTATATAAAAAAGAAAGGATAAATAGAATCTTTTCGGGTACATATTCGTCGAGTGAAAAATTGCTCTTCTCGCGTTACCTCCTCCCAATATACACGCCTTTAGCCGTGACGACACGTCGCGACGCATTTTTTGTATTAATTAAGAGCTCGAGAAGGGGTAGAAGAGAGGAGAGGGGGGAAGGGGGTAGAAGAGAGAGAGACGAAGTAAAGCAAACGCATACGAGGAGAAGAGAGAAACGCAACTCTCCCGCCCCGCGAACCCCGTCGGTCGTCGACACGGCCATCTTGGCTATACGCTCGCGAGTCACGCCCCTGCCTCTTTGTTTACGAATTTTTTTTTGCCTCTCTTTCTCCTTTTTATGAAATGACTTCTTCTATAAGGAATGCAGGATAGAGAGAGACGGGGAAATCGAAAGAGAAGCCAAGCCTCCTGGTTTTGATATATACACGACGAGTATTAGCAGCACGTATAGGAAGGGATGATAGTATTTCGTTAGTATATGTGTGCTTAACACTGAAAAGTAGCAAGCTAACACTTAGATATAAAGTATAGTTTTGCGGTGAGCTAGTAAAGTTGTATAAGTATAAGGTTGGAGAAGTCAATGAGGTTGATTAATATTACCGGTGGCCATAATTTTTATCTCATCAGTCACTGTAACCGCCTCCTTGATGGCTGATCATACCGGATAATGGTCCTCAGAAATTTCTTTCTAACAGAATATTTCGATCAATTTGTGTCTGCATCCAACGTTTGGTATGTTCTTTTTTTATATTTTTATTGTCGTTTTATGAATAAGTTATATTTGAAGTGCAATAAGTATAGGGTAAAATAAGTTTTAAATTTACTCGCATGTATTAAATTTTTTTCCACTGACCAAATTTAGACAAATAATGTTATATTAAATGTTCGACTACCAATACAATGCTATTTTTATTCTCCCTTTTGCTCATTAGTATTTTAATTTATGGAAAATAAAAAAAATACAAACAGTCGAATAATTTGTATATTTTGTATGTAAAAGAGTAGTAAAATACACTTAACTAGTAAAGTTTCAACCATCATAAAAATTGTTGACTTTTGTTCATAGTTCTTAAAAAAAAATAAAACAATTTTACACTTACTTATTGAAAAAATTTGTTCGAAACACGGAATACTCTAAGTCTAATAAAAGGAACTTCTTTTACTAAAATTTAAACAAGAGTTTAAAAAAACTGAATACTTTTTTAAAGATTAAAAAAAAACATTTACTAATATAAGAATGAAGCACACTAATCGGAATATAACGAACATCTATTAAACTCATATAAATTAACTTATAAGAGGAATGTACAATTTTTGAAAAATAGAATTTGATTGGATTTTGAGAAGTGACTTCGAATCTTCAAAATTGAAGCCGGAAGCTGATAACTCTGCCCTATTGATCGTCTTTTTCATGTTAAAGCTTCTTTATTTTTAATGTGCACTATACTTAATAAAAATGATGGATGATTCATTTTACAGAAATGGCAAAAAAATGTTTCAAAGTAGATGTAAAAAGGCGGAGGAAAAAGAGAGAAAGAGTCTTTTTGAAAACTCTTTTTGATCATTTGAGTCAAATAAATATTTGTAAAGTTATAATGTAAGGAACATACACTACTTTTTCCTCAAAGTTGCAGTGTAAAGTAAAAAAGAAATCATCTACCGCAATGAGTTACAGGCACTTGACTTCTTTTTTTAAAAGTTTGTATGTACTATGCTAAAGTATGTGATAACATGATTCGAGGTTTTGAGATATTGTTTTATTCTTGAAGTATTTACGGCGTAACAGCGTCAAAATCAACTTACGCATATGAATCTACACTTGCAGTATATAGCTGCTCTTCTGATTTTAGTTATATTATCTAATGTAATGAAATCATATTTAAAAATTTAACGTAAAACTAAATACGTATTATTATTCTTACTTCTACTTTTTTTTGGTAATATTTCATGTTATAAGAAAATAATATTGTTAACAATAAGTAATAAAAGATAAAAGACATCATGTATTATTTTTAATATATTAGATTCCACATATTCAAAGTGGACGTTTTAATTTCAAAATAATAAATGAATTTTAAAATAATCTTCATTACATTATTCCTTATGTATTTTTTGGCTCTTATTATTCACCGTTATTAAGTGAAATATTCTAATAATTTATAGGTAACATAATCTGAATGTTATAGTTTGCTTTTATTTCATATAAATATATGATTTTAATCTACAGTAATATTCAAGACGCTAATGATAAATTAATAAATTCATGAAGACTTTGACAGATCATTAGCTTTTCCGAATGTTTATAAAAAAAATATTAAATTAACATCATACATTCATTAGTAAGGGACCGAAAAATACTTCGAACAATATTTCTTATTTTAATTCCATATAAGACTGCAATTATTTTATACAAAATGAAGGAATGAAAAATTCTCAGAATGTGACACGAGTTTATAGAAAAATAAATTAAACTCGTCATTTTTATTTAAATCTTTTGTTAATGGATAATTTTTTATTAAAAATCAGTTGAAAAAAAAATAAAATTGTTTGCATTATTATTTTTTAAAGTAAAATATAAATAGTATTTTGTGCAGTCGGTAAGTAATACTTTATTAATATTCTATTAATCAGAACAAATGATAAATGAATTTGTTTCAAAATATTCTAAGACAATAATAAATACATTAAAATGATATATTCGTATATGATTGTTAATGAGATGAATCATACTATTATTTCAACTCCCCTTTCAGACCAATTATTTAAATGTTATAATTTTACAGAATCGTATAAACTCAATATTATAAACTTCATTCTTAATGAAATTAAATTGGTGATGAATAATACATTTTCTATTCTATGTGAATTCCAAAATAGTATAAATTACTTTGAAAAGCAGGCAAAAGCACCTGAAAATTTCATAAAACGTCCCACGCCAGACACGATGAAAGTCGAATCGGTAATATATTTTTCTGTACAAAAGTTTGGACTGTGATGCATTTTGTAAGCGGCTACGAGAGGCGAAACATCTGCTTCTGATAATGTTTGAACTTGGCAGAAACTTTTGTCCGCGCAGCTCCCTGGGTAGACCTCACTCGCACGGGGCGTTTACAATCAAATAATGGAAATATAGTGAATTGGAGGTTGAAAAATGTTTTGGGTTCTCATCGTAGCAAAAAATCCATCGAGAACTACAGGCGTGAATGATTCTATAAAATTTGTCACCATAGATGACTCAGCGTATATTGCAGACTATGTATTTATAAAACATTATGTATATTATTCTTGACGAAAATTTGACAGTTTTCAACAGTTTAATGTCAAATTCAAAATTTTGAATAAAAGTGATTAAATAACTATAAAATCGAGTTTTAACAAGAATCTTATAGTAATGCAAAATTAAAAATATATGTCAATATTTTCAACACATTTCTCATGTATATATAATTTATTTTGAACGAAACTTATAGACTGTGTTTTTCATTGCTGATATTTATTTGTTTGTTTACAAGAATGTAAAATATTAACAAATTTCCATTCTAAAATGTATCAAACAATGCAAAGTTTAAAATGCGGACGTCTGCAAAACCTAATGCCATAACAAACTAAAAGAATTGAAGATCTTCAATTCGATAAATATATTTTTACTTGCTAGAAGAGGATTAGGTCTCCGAATTCGGGAGTTAGTCTTTTGATGTAGAAATATGAAGAATACTGCGATGTTAGACTCTAACGCTAAGTTCTGGACAATCTTACCTATATTTTGGAGAAAGTCTAGAATAGGGTGTCTTCTAAGAACGGTAATCATTCAACTTTGAAAATATCACAAAAAATTTCACTTGACTATCATTTTAAAAATAAAAAATAAACTAGTAGAAACGACGTTTCATGTACATTTTGAAAATTTAAATTTTTTTGTAAAATTATGAAAGTTTAAAATAAAGTATCAAGAGTACAACAAAATATAGACGCAGTCAAACAGTTAATTTTAGTAACTAAATAGGGCATGTTTTTTCTCAGCTTTAAATTTTTATAACTTTTTAAGGAATCAACATTTTTGAATTTTTAAAAAAGTAAATGATGGATCATTATCTCTAGTTTTGTTTTATCTTTTTACAATTATATTTAAGTCTTTTCTAAATTGATCGAATACTGTTTTAAGAAGAATCATTTTTTAAGACTCTTTTCAAAATAAAACTAGAAATATCGATAAATTCAGATTAATGAAAATTAGGGTATAATATTGCAACTTTCTTTGTATTTTGGCATCTAAAAGTATATCTTAATCCAAATCTGCGATACTCTTCTGACTAGTTTAATTTACAATAAATTTTGATCACTTGTTTATAAAAATACGAGACCCCTAAGACACATTCATGGAGTACATGTTTATTCTTTATTTTAACAAAATTGGGTAAGTAATATGGTAAAAAATTTGAATATGAAATGAATATGAAAAAAAGATTTGTAAAGATGAATAAATAATTCAAATTTAAGTTCAGATACAAAGATGTTTTCAAAGTTAAAACTGAATTTTTTTATTACTCAGCATATTCCGCGTTCGTTAGCACCCTAAATTTTCAGGATGATCTTCGACAGAAAAGCTCCTAGGATAAAAGTTGCAAGATATCGAGTTTATGCCAGAGAGAGATGATTCATTTATGCCAGTAATCTTGATTTCAACCTCAGTTAATTTTTAAGGCTATATAATATTTACTTTAAATATTTTTTTATAAAAAAAAATTTACACATAAATGCAAACGTTTCACTATTAATAATTATGTAAAATACAATAGTTTTTATTTAAAAACTTGAAATTGATTCATACTATTTCAAAAATTATCTTCTAGATTAAAATACTTTATGGTTACTATAGCATACTCTTTTATTACTTTACAACTTATGTCCTAGAAATTCTTTTGTAATGGGAGGTCATCCTAAAAATTTGTATAGACTAATTTATTAAAATGGGGCACACTGTATAAAGGAAATCAAGCTTCGAAATCAAACTTTATAGTGCTGAACTATAGATAAATAATAATATGAAGCGACAGAAACTACGAAAGCCAAGCCACAAGCTTTAACTGTTGATAAATATAATACCATTATAAAAATTGATTGAAATAAATGTACGTTTCTTTTGACTGATACACTCGAAAATAACTATGAAACTCATTGCTACGAAATGCCGATCTTACACCGGTGTATGAAAATTTATTATGTATTTTCAATTCGTGTTCCAAACTTTCTTTTCGTCCCAAAGCAAATATATTTAATAAAAGACACTATAGTTATTTGGTATTATATTACTTCATAACTGTTTATTTATATTAATAATGTCCTAATGAATTATTTGTTTCAATATGACAAAAGAATTTAGGTCGATAAAAATGGGTGCTAAGTGAATCACACGAAACTGCATAATTTTAAGCCAAAATGTAATAGTTTATAATTAAAATTTTTTATACCGATCAATTCTATACAGTCTTCGAATTCTAGAAAGGCTTTATAAAATTCGACTGCATTGGAGACTACTAATTCTTTTGCTAGCTCGGTATTGCTTGAAAATCTAAGTTGCTGAAGATCTCCGTGACATTTAGAAAAAATGATTTACCATATAAAATAACTTATCTTATATCTGTAAATCAAATTACTTCTTTTTAGCTTCCTTAGCTTTACGGTCGTAAAATAAAGTTTATCTAAAATCTTGATAGAAATATTTTATTGAACACATTTCGCTGAAATATACAGGTTTTAGGATCTAATTGGTCAATTACAATACATAATCTTTTTGTTGTTTGCATTTTATTTTTTCAGTTATTATTTATTTTTAGAACAAAGTAGCAATAGAAGAATTGATGTAATTATTTTAAGACAATATTAATTGTTTTATCCATATATAAAAATAAGTTTGACTACTGGTTCATGTAACTTATTCAACTACGCAATCTCACAAAATTTGAAAAACCGGCATCATTAAATTTGGATTCATTAAATTCAACAGTATTTTATCATGAATTGAAATAAAAAGAAGAAAAGGAAATCAAAATAAAGTAACGAAACAAAGTAGTAAATGCTCGGACGAATAAGCATTATTTATTGCTTCTAATTTATTAATTTTTATTAGTAGTTTTAGAATAAACAAAACTTCTGTGATCATGCATGCAAAGAATGAGTAACTCTAGTCTATCGTACTCAACGATAAATTTCTTACGTTTATTTTCTAAGATATACAAAATAATTAAAGAAGCATGCGTCAAATAATTCTATTAGAATACACTCATTAATAATTCGTACAATATCTAGAGGCACTATGTTAAATTATTTGTTAAACTAATCAGATATTCACTATTTTTTAAAGCATATAATAATATTACATACAACAGAAAAAGTAAAGGTTTATCTTCTATTTAAAAACCAACGTAACATCGCTTATACCAATTAACACTCGCTTGATTGTTTGTAATAGTAAACCTTATCTTTAAATCTTATATCAAGCCTCTTTTATTGTCTTTTTTCATTAAGAAGACGTAAAATAAGACTGTACAAACAGCATGTAACAATCGATGAACAAGTATCATATAAATCATAATTAATATTATTAGTAAGTATTGTAGAAAACAATATTATATTTAGTTTATTAGTATTATGTTTAATGAGAATCAGATTCTCTACAATTTTTCAATATTTATTATATGAATTCTGAAATGGTTACTTGAACTAAAAAACTTTTAAATAACTGTTATTTACTTAAATAAAATATATATAAAATATTTATAAATATAATATTTTATTCATTTCACATACCCAACTGCGACACATAATAAATTGAATTAGAATGTATAAATAATATGAAAAATCCTTTTAAAAGCTACTCGTTATAATACATAATTTACATGTCTTTCATAAAATAAGTTTAAGTATAGAAAATAAATTCAAAATCAATAAAATTGCTTCTACCCTTGATAAATAAATCTACATAACTTGTTTCTTATCGCATACAGTTAAAAGTATCGATTTTTATTCACCAAAATATTGTACTGTTTGAATAATCAGAAACGTGACGATTGGAGTCTCGGGCCGCAGTGCGACGGAACATTTCACTGTCGCGATCCGACGGAACGCAGTGGGAGTCCGTTCCGTACTTGTGAGCCTTAAAAGTATTTTCTTTTGTTTCTATTTGATTTACTTTTATTCAAATTTAGTAATCTAAATTTATTTTCATTTGTTTGTTACGTACATATCGCAATAACTTACTGTTTTTTTTTTAATATTAAGGTACGTATAAAGAAAAAACAGTGTTTTGGTAAAGTTTTTAACTTATAGTGAAATAAAAGAATGTTTTGCGTCCACAATGCAGCAATTAATACAATTATTGTTTTATTCAAAGCATCACAATTTCAAAAACTCTCCCTAAAATAATATTTTTCCAAAAATAACTAAAATAATAATAATGGTGATGAAAAAATATATAATAATTAAATTAACGAGAAATAGTAGTTTTACGATGGAGGAGAATACTAAGAATAAAGCTTCATCTACGAGGAAGCAAAAAACCATAAATAGTTTTTAAATTAATTTAAACATAAAGTAAATAACGAAAACTTCATTGTTTAAAGTAACCTTCCAAATTACATGTATGTGCCTGTGACTATAATCTACTCTTACTCATGAAAAATAAAATTAATTATCCATAAAAGTACCGGGCTCGTCATATATTGCTTAAATTCACTTTTTCAATTTTCCACCCTTCCATTGCTGTGACTTTCTCAGAGACTGCTGTATAAATTTTCCGAGGTATAGAGAGAGAGAGAGAGAGAGAGAGATGGCAGCTGAGAGATGCCAAGGCAAGGCACCTACGAAGAAAATTCAATAACTAAACAGTTACGTATCCCCGCTGGAAATGAAATTTGAAGTTCATGGTTATGCGGCTCGTTACCCACGCGTAGTAACAACGAAGTGTAAAATGTCGGCTTCGTGGCCTCAGCGGATCAATTTCGGCACAAATAAGACGCTACGCGCGCGACGCTCCGTGGTTTAGTAAAATTCGGTTTATCGATAGAACTGCGCAAGTTAGTTTTATTGCATTCTGTATGTACTACATAATTCCATATTCGTAAACGAAGATCATCGAGGTTATTGTTTATTATGAGATATTTTCTTAAAATTGAATAGTTTGCAAAGTTACGTTTTTCTTTATAATAACAGAAAATTAGTTATTTCTTTATAGTTTGCAATAATCAAGTCGCTTTTAATCAATGTTCTCTGATTTGAAATTATGAAATACATAAAAATAATTATGGGATTATAAATACTAGTTAATATATTACTTATATGATAAGTTTATAATGAATTTTTACGCTATAACATTCACTAAAATCACTAGGAATCGCGTTTTTTAGATTTGTTAATGACGCTATCAAAATCAAGATACCTCTGGAAGGTACTTTTAAAGACGATCATTTCATATCTTAAAAAGAATATAATAGTATCGATTATACTTGATAATTTTTAAACTAATTATATTTATATTTCATTAAAATTTGCATTCAAAATGTATTACGATAAGTCTTTCTTTTTAAATCTTTCTTTTATTATACATGTAAGCAATCTCTAATACATAAAGAAAACTTACACTGTACTAAACGTTTCCTTAGTAATTCCAAGAAAATCTGTACTCCCAAGAAAACTGCATAATGGACTAGAAAAAAAAGTTTTTGCACTCTCTCTCTTACTCTCGTACAAGAATAAAGCAATTCGTCGAGTTCATAGAAAACGGAGCAGTACATATATATATTTAGCGTTGAAAAAACTTCGAGTACACCGTATAAAAGAAACCAATGAAAATCTGCGTTCACATGCCACAGTATAAATACTCCATAAAAAAGTGCGAATATAAGAAGAGAGAAAAAAGGATATATATAGAAAAGGAGAAAAGGAAAGGAAGGCGCGCAAGACATCGAGAGGTCGGGTGCGCAAGCCGCTCTCGCGCACTGACCCGTCGTATATATATATATATACATACATATACAGAGAGAGCCGAACAAAAATAACCCCCTCCTCTACATATATATATATACGCAGTCTCAGAGCGCTACAATGTCCGAGCTAATTTCTCCGGGGAATCGAGTTTTGAAATTCGAGAGAAAGAGAAAAAGAACGAGAGAACTAGACGACAACAAAAACGGGCGGACCGCCGCGTATGCGTATATACTCGTCACACGTCGCACCTTTTTTTTTTACATACGTTTCTTGCTTTGGGTTTGTTGAATTCAGCAGCAACAGCCTCTGCGTTTGTGTGTATTTTAGGGATCTAAGTTTCAGTATGTATACGCGCGCGTGTGTGCGTGTCTATCATGCATATATACACTCGACGTGTTGAAATTTGAACGGTTTTTCGGCATATACCTGACATTTTTACATACACGTACAGTTTTGATGACCTCTCGATCCTCTATGTGTATTTTTTCACGTGCATGCGCGTGCGCCAAGATCCCCGTGTGGTTCTGACTCGATTTCATTTTGTCCTGCCTGGTGTATACGAGGACCGAGGCATGTATAAAACTGAATGCTCTTGTTAAAAGCATACGTGCCATCGATGGAGATGTTCGATCGGGTTTCGGCTCCATTCTTCTCAAGTGCGATGGATCTTGACGAGCCTATGAATGATGTTTATGTGACAGAATAACTTAGTCTCGCAGTGTGTAAAGGTATATAGAAGAGTGTCCCTTTTTTGAAAATACAATTGTTTCGATGTTTGGGTATTGGTGTAATCGTTTGAACCTTTTTTTTCGAATTTTTCAAAAGAATTTTATGAGTATAAATATAGTGTCGCTTTGGGCACTGTGTATACTTAACGCGTATATGATTCTTGAGATTCATAGTTTTGCAGATGTAAGCTCTTTCATCGAGAAATAACTTTACAAAAATATTGATATTTTGAGAAGATGCTATAGATGTTCTCGTTTCATCGATAAAGACATCCATTTTACTTATCCTCTGTTAAATCTTTCTTTAAAGATTGCTATTGATAGAAAATCTTTCGTCTTGGTGGTAAAGTGTGGCAGTGCGGCTACCTGTTATTTTATAAGTATAATAACTACTATTGTATCAAGAAATTATTTATTCTACTTACTTTATTTAATTGATATTTTCATTATGAAATCTAGATTATATGTATTTTTCTATAATCTTCTATTATTCAGATAATTATGATTCATGAATCAAAGACCATTTTCGTATCTATCCTATAATTTTGAAATAATAGTATCGTTTTGTTGTTGTATACACAATTGTTACGTACACTTTTTTAATACTTTCAAATTTTTATGAATTTTATAGATTTATCCTGAAACTGTACTCCAAAGAATAAATGATTTACAAAAATTTCATCCCCATCATCTATACTCTATCCATCAAACTGGTAAAAGCCGCACGTAATTAAAATTTCAAAAATCTTGAAACCGTTTCACTTACCTCGAGAAATTTTTCATCATCTTCGCAAAATTGGCTGTCTCGTGACGCTCTCTTTCTCTCTCTCTCTCTTACGCTTAATCACCTCGGTGCGAACAGTTGTACATGTAACTGTGCACTCTGCCTCGCTTGCGACGCATACGTATAATGCACACACGCTTATTTAGATACCCAGACATATACATGACATTCTCACTCATACACAAACACACACACACACGCATACATTTTCTCTGACGGTTTCTAGGCGAAAAACGTACACACAATGGTCGGCGTACGCCGGCGTCGTTAAACTTTGAAAATGCTCATTATTGTGGCGTATATGGCATTGTCACTACTCTATTTTTCCGCGCGTGCGGCGGCCTTTTCTTTTACTCGCCTTCATCCCTCCCCCACGCGCGCGGACGCAAATGCATTCAACTCTGCGTTTGTCTTTGGACGGAAAGAGAGAGGAAGAGAGTGAGGGAGAGAGTCTGTGCGTATATGTGTATATATACGTTCTGGGTGTAACTCTTGGCAAGGACCTCTCTCTTTCTTTTTCGCTAGTTTGCAGTTTTGCAAGAGAACGAAAGAGCGAGAGAGAGAGAGAGAGAGAAGGGCTGAGTGCGGGGAAGTGAGAAGGAATTTTCTCCTCTCGCAATCCGGTGCTACTTACAAAAAAGAGGAAGAACGCCCAACGAAGGAGGCGGCTTAATGAGTCTTAGAGCAGGAAGCAACTATGAAGAGTTTTTTTCGACATCCTATCCGGTTATGCCGTAACTTGCTTTCATTTATAGCTTTATTTTATTCATTCTCGTTAGTGCAGCGTAATCATTTTTGGCATTGTCAGTATTTTGCATATTACGATACTGCAGTATTAATTATTGATGGTAAGTTTTATGTATCTTAGTTAATGAATCATATGGTCAATAGAATGTAACTGTTCCTTTTTTACGTAGATTCAAATATCAATCATAAGTCATTTTCATTAGAATAAAGTCTTCAGAGAATAATATGGTTTGAAAGGATAGGGCACATTATCTTTATATTAATGTAGTATGTCATCAATATTCATGAAACTAATAGCATTATATAAAATTTGTATTGCTGTGAATTGTATGCAATAGCATCATATTAAGAAAATGTATAAAATATGTGATACCGAAATAAAATAACTGTGTAGAATGTTATTTCCAAATTAAAATAACTCTATGCAACATATTAGTTCTCTCTTTTTATTAATTACACAACGTAGAAACGCAAGAATATTATATATAAATTAATCTTTATACATTGATACTCGACGCTCTTAACGAACTCTTATAAAAGTCACAGATCTGCATCAGTATTAAAAATATTTCATCCGCCAGAACTTTCACATCTGACGAGTCTCGAACAAAAACGCTACGACCCAAATTCACTTACTTTCAAATTAATTAAAATGACAAAAAATATATATATATCCATTTTGTTCCTATACACCGGTGTTCTTAATACTCTTTGCACTGCCGAGTGGAAAAACAAGCCGAACGAGAATCGTGATACAAAAGGAAAGAGGATGAGAGGGAATGAGAAAGATTGAACGATATAGTATATATATACACTGGAAAGGAAATGACGTCATCGATATCGAAGCGAAAGCACGTCTACTTTCCTTGAAAAATTCCCCGATCCTCGAGTGATGTATATAATTGGATTCCTCGTACCCTTATATACGCGCGCTCGCGCACGAGTTCCCGCGCGCTCTCTTGCCGCACGCCAAACAAAGCGGCCCGACGCAGCATCGCGAGGCAAAAATATTAAAATTAATCAAATGCATCATCTTCACTCACTCTCTCGAAATATACATATACAGACATATACTCGCGCGTGCATACATCATCGGGAGAATATTGGAGATACCCGTACAGTATAGTATGCGACGGTATATAGCTACATATACATATAACCCTACGCTGCTGCAACGCTGATAATCGAACGTCTGTCTTTATATATTCGTAATAAAGACTAAAGCAATCCCTCCCCTCGGACCAATGCCTCTCTCTCTCTATCCTGCTTTTTCGCACTGTATATATACACACACACATACACACGTAGAAAACTGAATAAAAGAAAGGGGTAGCATCGAGGGGAGTGAGTGAGAGAGAGAGAGAGAGAGAATGCGCGTGAACGGGGAAGTGGAGGGAGGTGTAAAAATACAGCGGGGAAAAAAACGCCAAGGCACATGCGTGTGTCTGTGTGAGTAGTCATGTGTACTTACACAGTCTCCGTTCTTTCTCTGTCGACGTATATGTATATATGTATACAGGGCACGAGAGAGAAAGAGAGAGAGAGCCTAAGAGTGAGTACGCGCGCGAGGCTCGTTCGATTCTCAGTGTCTGGAAGTAATTAGAGACCACGGCGAGGTGGCTGGGTGGTGTGTTGCTACGGCAACCGCCAATCAGAGACCAAAGAAAAATTTTCCCCTTTGCGCGCCTATTTTTTCTCCGTCTCTCTCTCTCACACACACTCTCGTTCTCTCCCACTCTCTTCCTCTCTCTCTCTCTCGTCATCTCCCTTTCCCTCGCTCTTTCATAACGCCTTGCATCTTTCTCTACCCTATCGTCTCATGCTAAAGTCTGTCTCGCTCTCGCTTTGAAATCACCTCTCTCTCTCTCTTTCTCACTCCCTCTTTCTCTCTTCTTCTATCCCTCTCTCGGAGAGAAAGAGAGAGAAAGAGAGAGAGCGCATGCTCGCAGAAGATAATGTATGCAGCAACACGTCGAATCATATACCAACGTGTATACATATATATTGGATGCGTCCTGTGCATCCTGCGCGCCTCTATATACCACTATATGCACGGCACGCTTGTATTATAGATTTCACCACGCACCCAAGTTCTCCGAGTTGAGCGTGTGGTTTTTGGCACCCTCGTGCATAGTGCGTAGCCGCTCGAAATGTCTCTTTTGTTTCTCACTATAAGTGTTAGATCATCGTAGTTTTCTACTTCTCGTCGTTTCTTTTTTTTTTGCATATATAGTAATTACCCAGATGGTGATAATGATTGCAGGGTTAGAGGTAGAGAACTTTTGCATTAGAGGTTGAATTAAAATACATATGGAAAAAGTATACTTATAATGAAGAAGTAAATTGAAGAAGCAATTTTAGAGATATGTTAAATATAGTTGAAGTGCTGAATTTAACAGCTTCATATAATTTAATTTAAATGAGAAGTTTTGAAATTAATTAATTTCGCAGGTTGAAAAAAAATTCTTTCAGCATATTTTTTACTTATTAAGGAAAATTACTGTGTATCAATAAACATTCAATACCAGAACTTTCTTAATTATTGACTAATAAAATATTACATTTCATAATTTTTCATCCAAAGCACGGGAAATTTCGTCTTCTTTAAAAATTAAGTAAAACTGTACAAATTTCTTTCTCGTTAATTAAAAATAAATGATTATAAGAACCAAAAAATTCAAAAATCCACCCTGAAATTATGAATTGAAATTCACGACAACCCTACACGAGACATCGATCTATACGTACGCAACGTATCCGCTCATTATCGTGCGTGCTTGCACGGACAAAACGGTGAATCTCGCACGAAAAACCACACAAAGAAACTCGAATTTTCGAGATTCTCTCACCACACCGTATACGCACTCTTTCTCACATATACCCACGTGCACACACATACATACACATGGAACGCCAACAACAGTCGCTTCTGTTCGATATCGCATATTCAGGCGTGTCTCCGCTCCCGCACAGTATAATTACTCAATTTGGAAGTCGTCGGGCTGTCTCTTCTCTCTCTCTCTCTTTCTCTCTCTCCCTATATCTCACTCGCTCTCTTTTTCTCCTTCCCTCTTGGCTTTTAATGCAACGAACCGTCCCATTAAGGAGGCCCACACCCGCTCAGAGAGAGAGAGAGAGCGCGCGGTGCCAAGGTATTATTTCGTTTCCGCGCCGGGACGCGTTTTCACACATCTCGCTCACGCCTATATATACGCCACCTTCTTTTTTCTCTCTCTCTCTCCCCTCCTCCACCTCTTACAGAGCAACACATATAGCAGTAGTCCTGTGCAATGCATCCCTTTGAAGCTCGGCTGCACCCCGCGTATATGTATCGGCGTCCTTTTTTTCAATTAATGCAGGCAACGAGTGCCCTAAGCAGACGGTCCTGTACCCAGCACGTGGCACCAGCGCTCGCGTAACTTTTGAAGATGGCGTCGTTCTCGGTTGCCGGCGCGCTTCGTTTCCTTCTTGTGTGCTCTTGTGTGGGTGTGTGTATGTACGTGGACGTAATAATAAATTGCGGGGTGCCTTCGTGTGTGCGTGTGCATAGATGTGGCCGCGCGTGGGGTGCAAAGGTTCGGTATAGATGCAAAAATTACCATACTGCGCGATGTGGCTGTATATAGATGTATTTGAGATATGCGAAGTTGAGATTTCGAAAAAAATCATTTATTCAAGAGTTTTTGATTTTATTTGAAAAGGGTTAAAAATAAACTGAATTTTAATGTATATAAGAGATAGTCTACGAAGTTTTAATATTTCTTGCTAATGTAACTATTATATTTGATTTCGCAACTATTCTAAATAGAAAGGTTTCAAATACATTTGATGAAAATATATTGCCTCATTGTTTTCCTGATAGAAATTTTAACCATTTCGGCTAACTTTATAGCTAGGAACAATATTATACTTGTATTTGCTAAGTACATATGTACCAAATGAATTTTGGCACTTTATGTGTTTGACATTATGAATATTTTGAGTAACAGTTATACTTTCGGAAAAGCTGCAATTTTTGCTCAAAATATATCCAGTTAATTAATACACTAGCTAAGAAGGATTGTTAATTTTCCATCAGAATCTAAGATAAAGATTGCAAATTCAATTACTTAATCAATTTCAGTCTTGATAAAACATATTAAAAAATTTTTGGATGTTTTGTAACATATAATGAAGTGCTGTTCACACATCGTTATAATGTAATACTGTTTTTGAAATATATCTGTATGGGTGTGCGGTTAACTTCCACCGAATTTCTTTCAATGTGAATAATCATATTTTTTCGTTATTTTTGTATTCATGATTTAGATCAATGCACCAAAAAAAAAACCAAAAACGATAGTAAAAGCGCGGTCTAACTCACTGAAAATTATAATCTACCCTTGTGAAGATTGAGGCTTAGTTATTTTATACAAACCTTTACGAACTTTTACTAGAAAAATTACATAATTTTGTCCGATAGGAGACAAATTCCATTATATACCTACTATTTTGTCTCCTCGTTTATCTTTTAGAATGAAAACAATAAATATCCTTTTATAAATTTAGTAATACTTTTTGTTGATTTTGACACTTTTCTTAGCCATTTCTATCCATCAATGAAACGATTTTTTCGGTCCTATTCTCCATTTAATAGGTGGAATATTAGATTCAGTTTTTTCACAAATTTACATTAGCTTATTTATGTGTATTTAAAAGATATTAAGTTGGCCAGTCTTTTTTATTTAGAAAATAGTTAATAAGAGGCTTACTATTATGACGAGGAGTGAGAGAGACAGAATCAAACGGAAAATTCGTTGTTTTCGTTTGTATCGCCTGAATCAGTACTATAAATGAATTAAACACCAGTAATTTGTATTTACATTTTAGATGACTACGTTCTTTTAATGTTTGTTTTTAAATATACGATTTAATGACAGAGAAACTTTAGTAGAAGTATGTTTAGGTTATGTTATTTCCATTAAATATAGAATATGATCGAAAAAATCGTTTCATTTCTACTTAGAAATTAGCTATTTTTACTAGATATTTATTATTTTCCTGTCCATTTCCGATAGAGAAATTTCTACCAGGGGATTAAAATGATTTTTGTTAATATAGCTTCCATACGATTTAGCTAAGTCTTAAGGTGATTTTATAGGTATATGTAAATCTCAAACATGAAACATTTTTCAAGGCAGTATTTTTATATTGCACGGAAAAAATGATACAGAATAGATAAGTATTTCAAGTAAAAAAACAAATTTTATCAACATAATTTTAGTATTTATAAAATGGATATCGTTAATGTAAATAATATTTCAACAAATTATCATTATCATTTTCATTATCGCTACAAATTTAATTAAGAAAGGCCGATCTTTATCTTTCTTCTCAATATCTTATTACAAGGTGAATCGGGACGAATTAAATAATTTTTGTAACCATGAAAATAGTACTGTACTTTACTGTATACTAACCCTATTTTAACAGCGAAACATGTAAAAGGAATCAATAGGAAAAAAGAATATAGTAATTTACAACTCAAAGAAATTCAGTTGCCCTACAGAGAATGGGTATTCAATACATCGCTCTACAAAATTTTAAGGCAAAAATAATGATGATAGCTTATTTTCACTTTGAAACAAAAATTAACGAAATTTTGTCATTCCTCTTTTTGCACTAAAAACTTGGTTGATAGCGTCAGACTTCTCTTATATTTTCACATACAGAGAAAAAAAAGAGTCATAGATAAGAATTATGATCCGATAATTAAAGTACGTGTTCACACGTAAAGTACGTGTGTACATATTATTAAGTATGTTAAAATTCACTATAAATCCTATATATGTTAAAATACATATTGATAGTGAAAGTGGAGTTTTAGAGGTTACGTAAACATTTAGAGTGTTCCTAAGGCTTTTTATATATATATACATTAAATTATAACGTAATAACTTCTAAATAAGTATGCAAATTATATTTCGAACACACAGTTAACAAGCAATATAATTAAAATATTTATTACTAAATATTTTTAATATAATAAATATTATATTTTACTAAATACTATATTTTTAATAATGTTTATTTTGTACCTTAATTAGTAAGTCATGATTTTCATCAACAAGATAACTTGTTCTCCCTGTGTATAAAATCATCTATAGTTTCTGAGCTAGTATATATGTTTCAGCTATCTGCAGTTCTTTTTATATACCTTATATAGTTCTTCATTACTACGCTAGTGAGCACTTTGGGGGTAATGGGTAACTCGCCCAACTATGGGGGCTTCTACAGTTTTAGATGAGTTTTGAACCACCAGAGCTACGGTGAGCTAGTTAACTCTTATACTTATGTAAATCGATAAATGTCTATTTCTTATGAAATGTATAACAAAACAGATATTACTATAGTTTTTTTTATATAATAAGTTAATACTTTAAGCGAGTGTTGCTGTTAAAGATAAGAAAATAATTCATTGATGTTGCAAAGCAACGTTAAATAGCAGATCTAAAGCGTAAAGTAAATGGTGTCACTTGCCCAAGCATATACACTACAACAAGAAAAAAATAATTGCATCGTACGATGTAAAGTATACCAATGGAAAACCGCGGAAACTATATCACTTGTAAATCCTTTATACACCACGATTCTTCTCTCATTTAGCAGTCCCGTGTTCTCGGTAATACTCTGTATATATATATGCCTTTTTCTGCGCAATATACCTTCGTTCCATTTTTTTCTCTCTTTTTTCAATAAGCGCACATATATACTTACACTCGCGGACATGCAGGGGTGGCGACACGAAACTGCTTTTGAATGCTTCGTATATTTTGGTTCGATTTGACAGCAGTCTGCATTGTTTCACTGAGACGTATAGTCCCTACCTGCTCTCAATTGGCCCATTCAGTCTGTGGCTCTGAACTGCGCGTAGGTGGGTGCACATTACGCGCGCCCTCGTGGCAGGATATATAATGTCAGGGTATCGCAATGTATATGTCGCAAAACTGAAATAGACATTTAAAAAGGATCAGTTTCAAAGAAGCAAAGGCTATCGTGAGGGGACGCTCGCTATATATACGTGCGTGATTGTTCCACGCTCAATCCGGAAGTCCGCTAGGCGAATGAGACCCTTGTCAAAATATTGCGCCAGTTCCCGATTGATTTGCATTATTCTCGGATTGAAATGCTGCCTCCTATATTCGTAGAAGAGTTAAGTAGTCCATGAGTATGAAGAAAGAAGAATGTCTCACTCTGTACGAGTACAATAACTCGTCCGCGAAGTGATATGTGCGACAGTTTTTTTTTAAGATTATTTCTCGTAAATAATTAAGGTGTATAGATTCTAAAATTTCTAGTATTAAATGTTCAAATTTGTTTAATTATTAGGAAATATGTGTGTTATATTTTATTGATAAATTTGTTATTAATAAAAAGTTCGATCTCTTGATGATTTACGACAAGTTTTTATTATGAGCAAATAGATTTGAAAAAGAAAAAAAATTATACACAAAACAAAAAAAAACCTATAAATTCAAACTCCCGCAGCAAATCGAAGATTCAATGATCTTAATCGACACTTCCTTCCATATTTCTTTCACAGGCATACATTGCCACGACACCGGGCTTGGCAGCTCAAGTTTCCTTGGTCAAAATTTTTTCCGGTGACGAGTGACGCGGAATATAAGTACTCACCTATATACGCTTATATACACACACACACACAAAAAAGCTGCGCAGTAATATGAGACCACGTCCGTGTATATATTCCTTGGCAGCACGTGGGAAGAATGAGGACGTAAATACAACTCTTAGAAATCGAAAATGCGGGAGTGAATGAAAGGGCTATGTGTTCAAAACATGTCAGCTTCAATATCGGCGCTGAAATCGATTCGATGCAGATCTTATACACACACGATTACGATGCAAACACAGCTCAGTCAACGGTTCTGAAAAATAATTACGGAACATCCGTTTGCGTGTTTCCTGTTCCGGAAGCGTGCGATTGTTCTTGCATTTTTGACAAAATGCTAAAGCTCCGAAAGTTACTTTTTTAAAAATATCTTCCACAAAGTATACTAATATGTTTTATTTATTCAATAAACTATAAGAACTTACGAAGTAAATTGTAAAAAAAATAAATTATATTATACCTGTACATGGTTCTAGTTACTATACTCCATAGCTCTAAAGCTGACTCATAATCATATTAGTATAAAACTTTAAGCAAAAAGAGATGTCAAGGCTAATATACATCTCCTATAGTAAAAAGTTAATCATATTTTATAGCTAATTAATTAATTACATTTAATGTTTAATCATATTTTACTTCATTTTCAGATGGAAGAGTCCTAATGGCACCACTCTTATGTATACAGATGTAACTAATAACCTTACTGGTAACTAGTTGGCCTAGAATATTTATAAATTAACATATTTTAGGAATTGTCAATCTTGAATAATTTATTGTATTCCTTTCCAAGGAAAGAGGCAATTGATGTAATAATGTTATAGCCAATATAACAGCGACCAGCCAACTAACATTTTACTCCTGTTATCGTAATACGAAGCAAAATGTCTTTTTTTCATAGAATACAAATTTCTCAACTTCAACAAAAAAATGTTATTTATTTTCTGGATGTTTTTTGTGTTTTATGATCATTGTTTAGATTATATTATATACTTTTTACATTTTTTAATAATGGGATTAATAAAAATTAATTTGGTAAAAATGTATCAGAGAGTGCATGAAATGATAGATTAGAGATTTTAAAATTTTGGATTAGATATCTTTGTTCTTTTGCTATTCAACTAAATTTACAACTTTTATAAAATAAAATTATAAATTACAATGACTATATATTTCATACTTTATCTTTAACTTATTATGTATACTAAATAATAAGAAAAACATTAAATAATGTCAAATAAATTTTTTCATTTCAGATGACAATTGAAGTACAAATATATATATTCAACCTTAAAATTTTATCATTCGCATACTTTTATGGATTTTTATTGTATTAATATTAATATTATTTCAAATTCAAAACTACTCAAATGAAATAGTATGGTAACTAAAAATACATCTACCATTTTAATTTTATAACGAATATTCTTAGAAATAAATTATTAAAGTTAATATCAGTTACCAGTGACATTAAATTTGAGGATGCCATGTTTCAATAAATTTGCAATAATTTTAAATAGAGAATTTCACACTCTGTATCGTCATCATTAACGTGCTCATGTTTTGAGTAAACAAAGTTGCCTTTGCAAATTTCAATTAATTCAAATTGTTTTGTAATTATTCCTCTGATCTTTATCGCTTATTATCAAAATCATGAAAATATTAAAATTTAGACAAAAATTTGATACTTACAATTCTTTTCCGAATAATTTTTTTATAGAATATACAAGATTTCTAAATATATGAGATATGTTTTGCATTTTTTTATTATATATGCGCAATGTGTGTGAGTGTAAGTACCCTTATGCGTATGAGTATAAACAAAGATACATATTTACAACTTCTTTCACAATAAAATCCAGTTGCCGTGAAGCTTCATATTTGCATGTCTGTTAAAATATTATCGTAAAATACTTATTCTAAGTATTAATAACTGTGCCAGTACAATAGCTAATATCTGACTCAAAAGTGGTTAATTTTCTTTCATTTTTGTTAGAAATCTTTTTAAAAAACTGCTATCAAATTATATTGAAATCTACAATAACGAGATTTTCATTGAATTTTACTTAGATTTTACTATATTAGATATTGTATTAAATGGGTGATGTTTTTTAATACATTAATTCGCATGCATTGCATCATTCTAAAAATTTCCAATACTACTTTTATTGAAATACTTTACAACGACTATACTTCTGCATTTATATATCGTGAATCATAGTAACTTACATAAAAATACATATTTTAGTAGTATATTTTATGTAGATTTCCACTTAAAGTGACTAATTTATTTATCACATTAATAACTAATCATCAAAAAGACAACGCAAAAGTATTGTGAATGACGCCATCTCAAAGTCAGTTTTTTCATCAAGCCCTCTAACGAGTATTTATGAAAGTACTCTACGGTGAAACGAGATCGATGAAATCAAGTACGAATGAAAAAATTAAGAATTTCTGTAATCGTAAGTTTTAAGGTTATTTATATTTTTTGTAAAATTTAATTAATAAAGAGATAAATTAATTGCTTACGAAGTATTAATGTAATAAAGTGTTACATGAGCTTATTAAAAAATCTTGATATTAGCTAAAAAAAAGTTTATTTAAATAATTACTAGTGTATAGATCGTTTCTGTTTTGAACGTTGCATACAATAATTTCATTTATGTCACTGTTTAATTGCTCAAGAGAATATTAGGGACAAGTCCAAGTCAAAATGTGATTTTTTGTTCAAAGTTTTTCATAAAAAATTTTCTTAAAAAAATGCTTCCACTCATCTTTTAAAATAAAATGTTCATTGGAAATTATAAATAATTAATGGACCAAGAATTTTTATTTTCATTTTTTTGCAAATTAAAAGAATCAAAATACTCAATTTCAGTCCCTTGAAGAATGTTCTCTTATTATAAAGTTTTATAAAAGATATTGATAGTATGAAATTGTTTTACTGAAGATAGTTATTTACGAAAATTGTTTTTTCATTCATTTATTGAAAGTGATGTTCTTCTCAATACTATTCAAATTAAATTAGTTATTTAAGCATCATATATTTTTATAATAGTGTTCTTCTTCATTGAGAAATGTCGATAGAATAAAACACTGAGTAATCAACAGAACTATGTTGCTACAGCATTCTTCTTCATTCTTTTAGTTTCTATTTTATAATTGTAAGATCAATATGCTAGCTCTCTTGTTTACTTTTTAGGCCTGTGATATAAGACATTGTCGCCATTGAAACTTCTTTTTCTTCATAATCCAAAATAGGGGTTCTTGAAGGTCCCTTTTCAAAGCATTTTTGTAAAATAATATAACGAAAGTATTATTTAATGGATATAAATACAGTTATTTTTTATAAGAACAAACAAAGTCTTTACAATAAACAGTGAATTTTTATAATGAAAGCTTGTGAATATTGATGGAGATGCTCAAAATATAATGTATATGATAGTCGAAATCACTCCTGAGTTTCTCACCCACTGCGAAGTCCAAAAAGTTAAGAACTTGAGAAACATACAATGTTATTACTCATGTTAGCAAAGTCCATTAAAAGTTGAGTGTATTAGGACTTTATTCTAAATGTAGTTGATACGCTGGTATGAAAAAGAAAGGCTAGTTCTGTTAAAGATAATAGATACCCAAAAAGAAGGATTCGATGTCATCTTATAGAGAATAAATTGAATGAATTTAGGGCATGATCAATATTTTCAATGGTGTACTTCACTTGTATCTCTATCTGCTACGTAAATTTTATATTAAAGTTACGCGTAAGAAAGTCGATAATTCGTAATCCACTACATATTTAATATAGTTAATTGTTTCATTTACAGTTAGATTCGTTACAACTTCTATACCAAAGTTATGGATTTATTATTGTTCTCCTGTAGATAAATCTTTTAATTATTTAAATCACGTAGACGTTGCAACTGGACACAATAGAACATGATTATAGGATACGAGTACTGGTATCATTTTAGAATAGTAATAATTATTAACGGGCCATAGTCCAGGCAGATCCACAACGTATTTAACAAAATTTGTCGTTGTTAAGAAGAGGGGCATGCAGATGCATCTAAAACTAGGACAAGAATAAAATGAATACCGTATCTATATTTTTAGAAATTTAGAATCATATACTCCAAATAAGTATCAAAGCTACCGATCGAAGTAGTAAAATACTAAGATAGTGAAGAGCTTCTTACATAAATTGAATGGAAATTATGAGATAAAAAATATTTAATTTGATTTATCTTCACACTAATTTCATTAAGTTCACTATATCTTAGCCGCAGATTTTCTGCAAAATGGCTTGACCAATTAAGTTGAAATTTGAAGATGATAATATGATTCAACACAACAATTAGCTGTGCATACCATTTTAAAAGTTTTGCAATTCGTTGTTTGCATAAATAATAATAGTTAAGATAGCCTCAAAATCATTAATTTTTTTGACTAAGCGATTGCAGAGATAGTCTACGATAGTCTTTGAATAATTAGCAATAAAATACAATATTATAAACTTATATTAATAAGAATAGAATTTGGGAGAGCACGATATATCATTTTCGAGTATTATTCAAATTCGTATAACTGTGCATTATATCAATCACAAAACATTTCTGAACTAATTTATAAAAATCTTTCAGCAAATGCATAACATCTTTCACATTTTAAACAATTTCTATGTCGAATAACGGACAGTAGTTTATCCTTTTTCTAATATGAGCATATACCAATACTAAATAAGTTTTCTATTTTTGTTCTCAAATATGGACATCTTTCTGTAATCAAAGTTCTTAATCGAACCCATGCAGATTGACAGTATTTCTTAAACGTCAACGTGTCATTGCGTATAATATGTGTATAAATCACAGCATCCGTACTTTATTATTTTAATCGGATTAAAATACATAATATTTTTTTAACTATTATTTATTTCAATTTAGTAAAATGACTCCAATGGCAAAATTTGTTTTGATTAAAAAAAATACTAATTTTAAGATGATCTCTTGAGATTTACATTTAGAAACATTAAATTGTACTAGAAGATTAGAGTGATTTAGGTATTTGAAGAATTCAAAAGATCGCTGCAAATTCATTGTTCAGGTTATTTATGTTGCGATAAAATAACCCATTACTTAGATCTAAGGTGAATGTGATAGTATATTATGCATCTGTGGAGAAAAATACTTGTCTATTTTCTTCCTATGGTGCCCATACTATTTTTCTCCATACTCGCGTTTTTGAGCTGGGAGCGAAAATGGTACTTTCGACCAGGGTATGATGAAAAATCAAATAACTAACTCCAAAGAAAGTGATTTTTTTAAGCACATTATTAACTAGAATAAGAAACCTTTTATGACCTCAAGTATATTGCTATTTAATGATAACTCATTATCAAATAACTTGTTAATAAAGGCGAATAGTAGAATCCGTTTATTTAATTTACCTAATTATTTTATTCCTAGAAAATATTATTTCCTGCACCATGAATCATTTTTAGTAAAAAAATATTTTAAAAAATGGATCGATTTCAGTCTTATTTAAGTTGAAGTTCGTTTGAAAAATGTCAAAATATCATATCTTTGCTAAATTTTAATACGTGTTTCTCCTGTAATGCTTGAATATAGAAATACAAATATGTTTGCTTTTAATTAAGTTCCCAAGATATAATTAATTTTAAGTAATCACAGTCATATACACAAACTTTATAACTACTACAGCTATCAGCGCCAGTTTTTCAGTAAGAGAAATTCTTATAGCGTTCTTAGTGGAATGATAATATATCAACAATATTAGATTTAAAGTAAAAAAAGAAACAGAAAACCTTTTCAATTCGACAAATTGTTAGAAAAGCCGAAAAATTATAAAAAAGGCGTTTTTAGAAATATATAATAAATTAATATAGTAATCATTTGTTTTAAAATTGGTGTATCGGCGATAAGTTTATTTAAAATAGGAGTAATTCGTTACACTGCAGAATTGTTGAATAAAACTTTTCCAAATAAAGAATTGCAAGATTACTCGAATTTATGAAAATACTAGTTATTCAAAAAAAGGTTCCGAGAAAAGGAAAACAATAACTTTTTTATGATTCTCTAGTATTTGACAGTTTGGATAAAAAAAAATCCTTCTGAATATTCAAAACACGTATCTTAAGTATGCTGCTGTATACTAATAATATTCAAGTTACCTTCTACATATAAGAAAATAAAATATCAACAACCAAAGATCACTGTCTCACGAATATATGTGTATAATACGATTTTCTACAAATATTGTATTTTGACTCCAGCTTTATCTGCTGAAAATTGCATATATTGCATTTTGCTGATGCAACGTTATTAATGCAAAGTTTTATGAAAATTGCTATTTAAATGGACAAGGTCTAAGTTGATATTTTTATATTAATATACTTAACATCCTAAACGTTAAATCTTATATTCTTTTTAAATTATTTTAAATTATGTAAATTATTATTATTCATTCAATGTATCTAATTTGAGCTACAACATTAAGAATGATATAATCTTCCTAAATAATTATTGATACACATATTAATCATTTAGTTTAAAGTTCCATAGTTGCCATGGTTTTTATAAATTTCATAGATATAGGACTAATAAAGTTCAACTGATCATTAACAAAATTTGAACTTCAAAATAAGATAGGATCGTAGCAACATTACGCTAATAAAACGAGTAAAATTTCAATCAGAGAACTTGAGTGAGTGCTAGCAACCGCTATAGCTCCAAAATTTAATATTCGTAAACGTAATTCAAAAGAATTTCATCCCCACACTCTTTCGCCACATATACATGTATACGAACCTAAACGCACTGCAAGTCGATAAACCGCGTCTCGCGCATGCATTCCGCATACAAAGACGTGAAAAATACGATAAAACGCGAAAAACTGTACGTAGATGTATAAGTGAGAGAAGGCGTGTGGAAGAGAGAAAGGTAGATGGAGGGGTATAAAAAAAAGAGGAGGTTTAGGAAGTAAGGCCCCTCTGTCTCTCGCGCCTCTTAAATAGTAAACACATTTTAACGGTGTATGGCGAGTAATGTGTAATATTTTTAATTGGATCTCACCCCTTTCTCTCTTTCTCTTACTCTCTTACTCTCTCTCGGGCTCACTCTTTCTCTTTTCTCTTACTCTCCCCTCCCCTCTCTAACTTCTCGTTTCCCCTTTCAACTCTCATATATACATGTATAATACTCGTATTCCCGCGACTCCTTGCCGCGCCTTCTTGCTTTTGCTTTCTCACTCACTCTCCCATGTTGGTGGCATCGGCATATTCTCTCGCACTCACTCTTTCTCTCTCTGTTCTGATTCTCTCTCGCGGGAGTGCGAAAAAAGCGCGCGCGCGCGCGAAGTCAGCAGCAGCAGCAGCGGCAGTCACCACCGACGGAACTTGCAATTATTTTCCCGTTCCTTGTGGATTGTTGTGCGCGCGCGCGCGCGGCTCTCGCTGCTTTCGCCGCCGGGCCACGGCCGCCCCGCCGTCGCTCCAACCCCTTTTTCTCTCTCATCTTTCTCTCTCACTCTCTCTCTCTCGCTTACTCTCTCCGGTCATAATTCTGTATTTCTTTGCTCATTCTGGCGGCTTGCGTCCTTTTTTCCCACTCCTCCGCACCCTCCCCTCCTCACCATCCCCTTTCTTTCTGTCTCCGACTACTCCGCTGCGTTTCGCGCCTTCTCTGTCTTTTTCTCTCCCCCTTCTACCTCCCTCCCCCCCATCCCTTCCTCTGTCTCCTAATGTAGCCTGCAGCAGGCATTAGACTCGGTGACGTATAATATGCGCGAGTCTGTATGTGTATTTGTATATGTGGCGTATATATATATATATATGTATATATACATATATATAGGCAAGAGACAAAAAGATTTCAAAACAAGAATACATCGCGGGAAAAAAGGGGGAGGATAGAAAGACAGAGAAGATAGAATGCGGCGACGAAAAGACAGACGATGCTTAGAGGCTGTATCTCTATATATCGCTATCTCTCCGCTTTTCTCTTTCGCTTCTCTTAATACGATAAATCCGCTCGACTTGTCATTTCAGAAATTAAGCCAACCCTCCCCCTACAACTTTCTTTCCCCAGTTTTCTTCTCGTCTTGTTCTCGATAGGGTAAAGAAGACGAACGTAATTACCGATATCTCTTCGCGTGTCAATTGTTCCACCGGAAAAGGTTGTATATTTTATATATAGAAAAAACACGTGGGTATCATGCGCATACAACGATGAAGATTGTTAAGAGTTCTTGCGTTAAAACGCATTTTTTTTCACCGCTATTTCTTTCATTTTGTTTAGTTCCTCGAGTCCATTGTCGTGCTCTCGAGCTGAAAGAAAGTTGACTTTTAGCGTCGATTGTTCCTTCTGTAGAAGATGGTGAGTAGGAGGCACCGAATAGTTTATATTATAGCTGCCCGTCTTAATGGTAAGCGCGTGCGCGCTAGGGCATGAGAACTCGCTATTGTCAACGCAGTTTAGTTGTCTTAGGATGGATAAAAATATAATCGGTTCTTAGGTCCATTAAAGAATCTCAGACGTATATATGTGCCCTAAGCGTTATTCAGGGCACAATAACGATTTTCTTATATTTATTATGAAATTCTGCGGTGCGCGTGAGAAAAGAGAAAATGACTCATTGTCACGTTTTTTTTTACCTCGAAGAAAGAAAGTCCCGCAAGCGTTTTTGTATTGAATTTCTTATTGCGAGAAGAATGCCATTGAAATCGAAAAACTATCATTAAGCCGATTTTGAATTATTATATGAATGAATAAATAGGTCCTATGCTCTACAGAATGGGGAAATAATAAACGAAGCAAGTATTTTAAAATTAGGTTTTATATAAATGGAGCTTCAATTCTGTATGAAGTAAAAATATTTACCTAATCAATAGTTGAATCGATTTTTACCAGAAAATATAATTCATAAAAATCGTTATTTAATTAATCGTTCATCTGCGACTACATGTATCTTGTCTATAGTTTTCGAATTATGTCGCAGAAAACGAATCTTCAAAAAAATGTATCTGCTGCTATATCAACCTTTTTCCTTATGATTCCCCTGGTAGAAACGTTAACGATGCGTTGGCTAATTATTGGTCAATTTTGGAGTTAAAATCGACACGCTATCATTA
>JAWWEQ010000001.1:17215659-17233710 GCA_035583055.1 Torymus tubicola
GCCAGCTCAAAGACGTGTTGGCGTTCGCTATCTCCGTGAGAGAAAGGAGAAGAGCAGCCGTGTGGCGCCTTTGGCTTGAGAAATTATGAAAACGTCGAGTGGCTCAAGCCTCTGGCAGGGGCCCTTAAAGGTCCGAGAACGTGAATCTCGAGAGCTACGGATTAAAAGAAAGACTACCAGTTAGACGCGATGACTTGTGATTTTTGACAGGCGTTCGCGCGAGCGCGCGAGGCTGCGCGCTCATTTCTCGAATTCATGACGAAATGACAAGTATATTAAGAAGAGGATAATTTTATGGGCCCCGTGGGGGTCCTGGGTGGTCTATAATAAGATCCAAGAAAAGGGTTTTCATTCATGACTCTGGAAGAGACGTGATAATTATCTCTAATATTCTCGCTCGACCGCCTTCGTGGAACGCATTAACGAATTGGACGATTGACCGGTATATATCTTCCTCGAAATCCAAGGTTGTAATGATTCTAAATAGCTGCTGATGATTGTTTAATCACTAGCCATTGGAATTGAGATAATGCAGAATAGTCCACTTGAAACCCATATTCATTTTTGCTAAAACATAAAATAAATCTTACTCTATTGCGGAAAGTATTAATGATTTATGGACAATATGTGAGCCAAATCTGTAACTAAAATATGAGCATTATAATATCATAGTTCTGTACTAAATATACTGAATAATAGTGTGGACAAAACATTGTCGATATGCAAGTTGTACATTTTCACGTTGCCAATCTTGCTATCAATAATTATTTTAGCACATATTAATTGGTAGATCATTAAGTTATTGATTATACTATTTAATTATAAATTATTCATTATTGTATATTGAATCAACTTTATATATTATACTTCTATTTCCTTTGCAGTATACTTCAATAATCTGAACTGATGATTTTTCAGATTTTCTTATACTATAGAAAAAAACATTGTACCCGATACAGATCAAAACTCGCACATGGTAAACGATTCAATGGGATGCTTTGTACGGTGTTTGATTTTATATAGGATACCATTGATTCAAGTTATTTTCGGTGTCTGCTATTATTTTTCACAACACCATTTTAAACGATTATGACTTTACGGGAATTTCTTCAAGCAAAGAATAAATTAAAACTCAAAGTTAAAACGAAGTCATTTCCTTAGCCGATAATAATATTTCATTAATAACACTTGGATGTCAGGAAAAACGGTAATTGAAATAATGAATCGTCTCCTATTCCTGACACGCCATCGAGAAAGGATACTTAAGATTAATCAGAGACGCTTGTAATTTAATCAAAGAATTGAGTATTTTCGCTTACAAAGAGTTAAATGCCGATCATCCCAGAAAAGCACCGATAGAAAGAGATTAAGGAGACTGAAACGTATAATTGGGAAAGCTGCGTATTAACAATTTTGCAGGTCTCGGCGAAAATGTATCCCCCAAAGAGAAATCGAAGCTTCAAAAGGAAGGCATCGGATTCCGTCCGAGAGAAATAACTTATATACGGATTATAAATGAAGAAGTTTACTGATAAGTTCGCTCTTGATGGTATGTGTTCGTGTATAATTTAAGTCTTTAGAAAGGTTTAGTCGCATCTGCAAGAAGCTTCTACTTGCTTTCACAACTTTGAGAAATTAATTTGCTAAAATTACCTTTCTGAGATTTTGCAACAACTTATTTAGCTAGCAAGATTTAATTTACAAGAGTTTTACTTTCAAGAGATTGATTTTATATAATATAGCAAAATGATTTTTCAATAACTTACAGCAAATTTATATGAAATGATTAATAAAAAAAAAACTTTCAAAACAAATGAATATTATATAGTTTACATACGCAAATATTAATTCTCAAATCAGAAACTGCTTTCAGTGCAACCTGTTCTTTCTGTTACAAACATCCCCCTTAGTTTAAAATGACCAAATTTCCCACGTAAATTAAAAAACAAATAGGTTATTATCTTTTCTTCCCCCAATGGAAGATAATCGTTGTTTGCTTTCCCACCTTTTCATTTATGTTTATACAAAAGGCTTATTTGAAACAGGCAACAGATGTTCCTCGAATTTTCGGGTCTAAGCTATATATAGTGGGGCGCTCGCTTGCGTGCGCGCGGGTCTCGACCTCGTTGGCCCCGAGCGGACAAGAAGGAGGTGAGAAATCGTATTAGTCACTCAAATTGGTTGAAAACGGTAATAGCCAACCGTTCCCGAAGTGCAAGTTACGAGGCACGGAACCCTGGAATTTCGGCAATTTCTAAAGGATTGAGGCTAATTTAACGCTAGCACAATCCGAAACGCCGCATGAGTTAATGCTCTGAATACTACTTTAAAAATAACATTATATTTATAAAATTAATCACCGTTTAATGCTATAGCTGCGTATGAAGTACATTACGACGAATAATTTTTTTTTTTTTTTAGATGACTTTTATTTACTTCTGAGATGATAAGTCAGTAAAAATAAAAAAATTAAAATGTAGATGAAATTTAGACAAAAACGTGAATTATTGAAATAAAAAGTAAATGTTATCTTCACTACAAAACTTTGAAAAAAATTAATTAAATTAATGATTGGTAAATATAATTTTTTTCTTAAATAAAAAATGGATATATACGTTTCAGAATAATTGCGGCGTATGATTCTTATTATATGATTTTTGGTACATGATTTTATTGTAAATATTTATAATGCTACAGTAAGATGATATAAATTAATTTTAACACTCTATATTACTACGTAACTTTAAAAATTTTATTCAAAATATATCAAATATTATGTTACAATTATAACGTAAAACGATAATAACTCCATAAAGCTACCAGAAATGCGGTTATAGAGACAATTAAAAAAATTATGAAATTTTTACAACCACAAATTGCCATAAAAACTGCACTTTAATATTTTTTAATAAATAAAATTTTAAAAATATATTTATCCATTGAATAAATCAATTATATACTTGTCAATTTAGTTCCACACAACAAATAATCTTGATTAATCGAAAAAGTGAAAAAAGAAAATAACTAGATTCCGCCATCAGGGTTCAAACTTTTGAATTTTCATGTAAAAACACTGAAAATATCAATGATAATCACGAATCACCTATGAAAAAAAATGAAACATAAACAAAGGACCCAAGCAATCTGCATAAAACAAAACGCGTCGCGGCACCAAATTGTAAATAATAATAACAACGACGACGGTGAAAAAAAAAAAGAAGAGCGGAATCATTACTCAAATTCGCGAGAGCTCTTTTCGGAAATTACCCCCGCTTACACTCGCAGTCACGACTTTCGGTTGTGTGCAGTGTCCCCGTAGTGCGCGCGTGGGGAGAGAGAGAGAGGCCGGGACTCCCTCATTCGGGGAGAAGTCTACCTACCCCGCCACCAGCTACCTCCCCTCAGCAAATTGCCGGTGTAGGCTCGCGTACCCGGCAGAAGCAAAGAGGCTTTGGCGTAGGGCACACTAGGAGCAAGATTTGCTAAACGGCAAGCTTGGGGGGTGAGCAGTAAATCGATTTGCGCGTCAGCCAATGAGGGCCGCAAGTGGCACTCTCTCATTGGCTCGGCCTCCCCTCTCTTCCTTATCAGGCCACGCCTACCATAGCTACAATGGGAGAGAAAGAGAGTGAGGAGTGTAGGAACGTCGGGGGCCCCCGCATGCTGCTGCCACCTCCACTACCTACCATCGTTCTGTTGCTGCTGCTGCTGTGACTGTTTGTGCGCTGCCCAAAAATATCACCGGCTACAGGTTCACACAACCAAATCTCATCGGGGTTGAAAGTTTTTAACTCTGAGCATTAATTTACGACGACTACTATGCAAATCAATGCTCAAATTAAAACTTCGTAAAATGTTTTTGCTGAAATAATAATAATTTTTTTTTGTAACTGGTAAAATTGAATTTTTTATGTCTTAATAATGTCTTAAATTAACTAAATAGTTCATGGTTTTATACAATTTTTATATAGTGTCAATTTAATTTTACAGGGGTCGTAAAAATTAGTTATATAGCTTTATATTTATAACAATACAAGTTGCGATAATTGTGTATAAGTTTTGATAAAAGTATTTTCATGTATAAAATTCTTGATGTTTTATATACGACAAACGATTTCAACTTTAAATAATAATGGAATTACAATTATAACTTTTACATTTTCCAATTATATTTATTGAAATTTCATACATTTTACATACTATATGTACGTATTACAATTATGGCGCATTAAAAATCTTTTATTAGGACTTTATAAAATGTCCGTGCAATAAAGTTACTGATAATCAATACGTTCTACATCTATCATGGTATATATTATTTGGATAAATAAGTACCCTTGTGCTCGAACGGAAGGGAATGTAATATATTTAGTTTAATCAAATATAAAAATAGAGTTTTAAGTTTAAAGCAAAATTTTTCAGATTTAATTAGTTTTTGAATGTTTAGTACTCCTTATCATTCATATTGCTGCTATACTGAAATAACATTTAAATTCCTACATTGAAATTCACTTTTTAATTTTATTTATTTTAATTTCTGCTTTTTTTTAAAAAAGTTTATTATTTTTCTATAATTTTCTATAATTAAAGAACTATAAATTATATTTTGTTCCTTCAAGAAAGATTCATAATAATTTTAGATAGAATGTTTGTGATCGGCTAATTTCACTAATACCTACTGTCTTATTGGGATAAAATTAATTTTATATGACTTAAAAAGACTTGTTATTGATTAAAAAACCAATAACGTTTCCACATAAGATGAAAATAATTTTGATATAATGTATGTTCATTTGTTTATTCCAAAAAATTAAAAAGCCATTTGAATTATTTTTAATTAGGAAAACAATAATATTTTTATTTCTTGAAATTATTAATTTCAATATCTAATATTTTTAGATTACTTAACTAAATTTAATATGATATAAAGAAATATAAGAACTTAACAATTTATACAGATAAAAAATCGCTAGAATTTTACATTTTAATTTCTTATTGTAAAGCAAAAAAAAAATAAAACAGGCTAAGCATGAATGGATCTAGCTAGATTTATAATATTTTAATTAAAAAATCTAAACATTTAAAATAATTGATATAATTTATTTTATTTAAAATACTGAAAAACCTTTTATTTTATAGAGAGACATTGTTTTATTCCCTTCGATTTTATTTTTAAAAATTAATTCATTATTTATTATTATTATATAGACCTTCCAAAAAATAAGATACTTTACAGACCAAGAAAAATAATGAATAAATACCATAATGGCCACTTTTTAATTTCCTAAAACCATTGACAATTTTCACATTAATCAATAAAATTAACTCTATGCTAATTTTATTGAACAATCATACAAATAAACTACTTCCGTTATCAGCGTACGTAAATAGCATACAAGTTCGTAAGATATCATAGTGCCCATCGATGCATCGGCATTTTTTATATCCATAGTCCGAGACGAAAATAAAAAAAAAACACCGAAGGACGTACCGCGATTTGTACAGTGTTCTCCTAGCTTTAACTAACTTCTTGTCAGGGAGGCGTGTGCGCGCATCATCTCACACGCTCGCGCGAACGAGAAACCATCAATGGCTCCCTTGCCACGAGAGGGGGGCAAGGGGAAAGCTTTAGCAAAGGGGGAAGGGAGCGGCAAAGGCGTGTCGCCGAGGCATTTAGCATGCCCACCTTCTCTCCCCACCTTCATACCGGGGCTTCTTAACTAGGGCTATGGGCCCTGGCGGCCGTCTCAGCGTGAAAAAAACCGACCAATCCGGCGATGCGAGACGGCCACTGTCGCGGTGGCTGCCGCCCGTGGAAAGTAGGCGCGACGCGAGCGCGCGCTTCGACAAGGCACTCTCCGCGTGTATGTGAGCGCACTCTCGTGGTAGGGGGAGTGCTCTGAAACGAAGGGGTGGGACAAGGGCGGAGGGGAGGTTTACCCCCCCTCCACTACTACTATACGTAACTTTACTCACCCCGCCCCACTACCACCCGGGGGCGACAACGCCTTTTTGTCGCTCGCTTCTTTTCGGGCTTTGCGCTCTTTCTCTCTCTCTCTCGCTCGTTCGCTCGCTCGCTTACGCCTGCGCGCAGAGAAGACTGCTCCGGGGATTCCCCGCTTCACGCTAGTGGGAGAGAGAAAGACAGAGAGCGCTGTGGATGAGAGAGCCACCCCATCGTGGCGCGACAGCACTACGCCCGTGTTCAGTTGCACACGGCCGCGACTACGACACGGACACGCGACACGCCACATTTTTCATCGCATCCCTCGGCGACGGCTGCTGCTGCGAGGCTTATGTATATACATATACACACACATACGTCTGCACACGCGTTCTCGCAGCGGTCTTTCTCGCCTCCTCGCACGAGCCTTATCTCAGTTTCGTCTTATCGTCGTCGTGTCTGTGTCAGTCTTGTACACCCGCCGTCACGGCAGGGACTTTAGTATATAACTTATATATACTGTGAACCTCTTGTTTAATAGTAATATTTATGAAATATTTTATTTTAATCGTGGACTTGTATATCTGTTGGACAACGAGATATAATACTTAAAGTGACAATTTATCTGCTTTTATTTTTTTTTCGCCGGATTTATCAGCAGTTGTGATACATGTAAACATTAGCGAATATAGTCCATGCGGCCTGCTCGAGATAAAAAAACGAATCAAGGTGGAGAGGAACAAACAACTTTAAAGCAAAAGGAATTCGTCGAATTGGTCTTTCGGACTTCCGTGTCGAGCAGCCAAAGGTTTTTTTTACGCTAAACGTATACATACACATATACATGTACACACACAGATACTACACTTAAACCGCGCGTGCAAGCAAACGAGAAGAACAGAAGGAGTGGAGGATAAAAAAAAAGTAGCGGAGTAGTAGTGCGCGGGCCCTGAAACACGAAACCTTGCAAGGCCCTGGTATATACAAAAGAATTCCAAGCGTCGCGCCTAACACCCAGCAGTGAATTTTAGTTCTGTGTGCTCGCTTCTAATCATCAGCTGAAAGACTGTGTGCTCGATCGACCCTTGCGGCTATATAAGAAGAGAAAAAGCAACAAGATGGAAAAAGGGGTTCATTCATCCCTTCTAGTCGTGTCCGTCTATAACTCCTGCTTTGCCTAAAACTATATATAATACAAAGTGACATTTTTTTTTATAGTCAGTATAAGACATATAGTTATATTGTTTCGCGAGCCGATGTATAGCAGCAAGAAAGTTTAAAGTGATATTGTCGTCCGATTATATTAAGTGACTAAAGTAAAGAGAGTTTGCATAAATAATAGCAATTTTTAGTACTCTCAATAGTTCAGTATATCATCAGTTTAATAATAAAACGCAAAAAGTTGAATAAAGTAACGTAAACAAGCAGTACGGAAGGGTTATAAGTTTGCCGTCGCTTGGCGCACCTTACCTTCATTTGCCGTCGGACCGCAACTTGGTGCGTATATTCCCGAGTTGATTTCAATATTGCTGCTTTGACAACTCACTTATTGTCTACCTTGATTTTTCTCGAAAGAACATATAGTTCTAATCTTCAAAATCATGGAGATTTACGAAAATACTTAATCTAAACAATACAGTTGCTTCACGTATAACAATAACACAGAAGAATTCAATAGAGCAAGTTTCTATCGTAAAACTCGTATATAGTGCAGAAACAGAATCAACGATATAATTGCTAAACAACGAAAACCAATCACTGTGGACATTGTCAGAAAGTAGTGCAAACTTATCCGTCGGACGCATCGTTGTAGCCAGGAGTAATACAACAATGCTTCTACTCTGAAGCTCTGAACAATTAAGCTACTTGATATCCCTCAACTGTCGGCATCCGTCGGCAACTCGACATCGCCGGATCTTTAAATTGTAACCAACCATTGGTTCTTTTTGGAGAACAGTCGATCACAACGAAACCAGGTGACGAAAATCAGGAAGTTCCTATATCACAATTCATCACAAGGATTGCAGAGACATAGCCGCGTGCAACGAAAGACAACGAGGTCCTATAAGGTACAGCCCCCCTCAATTCACCTCTAAGTAGAAAAAAAATCTCGTATTCGCTGAACTCGATGTAAAGAACGTGAGAGAGAGGCAGACGACGACAAGGACGAATAAAATCGTCCTTCGCGCGTTATACATAATAACCGAGCGATCGTAGTGGACAAGATTGTACCCTCACGGGTGGTAAATTCCGAAAAAACGACAATCCTGAATCAAAGCGTGGACGTCGTCGACCTGAGCGGAGGATGCAGGCCTGAGGCACGTAGTAGCGTCGTCGTCGCGTCTCTTCAGCAGTCGCGCGCGAACGCGAAGATGCCACAGCGCTCGCCCTTCGCCATCCAGGAGTTGCTCGGCCTCAATGGGGCTGGCAACCCCATTGGTGGTGGCGGTGGCTCCGGAGGCGGCAGTAACAATAACAATAACAACAATAACAACAACAACAATGAGCGTAGCTCACCACAGAGTTCGCCGCCGGCCGGCGTCTCAGCTGTATCTTATGCGCCTACGGCACCACATCACAAACTCTGGGACTATATGGCACCGCTGACGAATCATCTTGGTAATCTGGGTAACTTAACGGCATCCAGGATGGCTTATCTGAACGCTCAGGCAGCCGTGGCAGCAGCGTTCTTACCACCGCCGCATCATCCTCATCCGGCGCACCACGTGGCTCATCACCAGGTACATCAACCAGGCCAGCTGGGCGGTCAATCACCGGGGACTCTGGGCGTGCATCCGGCGGCGCACGCGCAACACATGCTGCCTGGAACCGGGGTGTCGGCCAATCACCATCAGAACAGTCCCACTCAGCACAGTTCGCCACACGGTAAGACCTTTTGTTTTCAATATTTTTTTATCAATTTTGTACTTGTGTATGTAATAAGAAAGGTAGTATAATTCGTGACCGTCTAAGGGTCAGCTTTGTACTTAACACCAATGCTTTTTTTATTTTTTAATTATCTTTTACTATTTAATTTTCTTCTATAAGCTATTCATATTTTTTATGCAATCTATTTCACGTGCAATACTTAAAAGAATGCTCAAAAATACCATTAGATAGTATTCTATAGTTTTAGAAAATATTAACAGTTTAAATCTACCCTTCATGGGTAAAAATAGCATATTTAAATAGTGTTATATTCACTACAAATAAAAAATACTTAATGATGTTATGTCGTTATTTGAAATGATGAACCATAAATTTGACGATAACAAGTTGGCAATTCAAAATATAAAACCACATACAAGTCTTGTGTTGTGTAACTTGTTATTTGAAATTCGTTTTCTGTACATGTTTTTTACAAAGTACACTAGAATTATAGTTCTGTGCATTAAAACATGAATAACAAATTTTCTATAGACCATATCCTGAATTGATACAAGTAGTTCAATGATATTCTGCTAAGAGGGCAGCACTCCATATATGTCGACTCTTCTTCGAGATTTCAGCAGATCAATGGGTATGATATTTGTATCGTTGAAATGCAATGAAATAGCTTCTTATAATTAAATAAAGTTATTAAACCACTGTTATGAATATTACAATATTAATACCGATTAGTATAAATGAATTATTTTATTTTGTTACAACGTCATACAAATTTCAGACCCATGCCGATCAATCATGATATAACAATTAATTATTTTTATTGACACGTTAAAATTTATCGTTTATAAATTCTATTACTGTTTTTCTCCTTCATATATATAATACTTTTATTTCATTAATTTTAATGATTATCTCTACAACATATATATACATACTACCATTCCCTTACAAAGCTGACAGCAAGCAAGAACCAGCCAAGAAACATTATCATTCCCAATTGACTAGACCTGCAAGTGCTCGGTCATCAACAATGAAATTACGAAGCAATTGTCTCCAATATTTACACAGCCAACAATCGCATAGTATTCTCGCGTGTCGAGAAATTCGGTCTAGGAAATCGCAAGAGACAAATAACAATATCAACTATATACGCGCATCTATATATATACATTGACGCGGTATACTGCTTGTCCGCGCTGATTTACGCTCGCCAACCGACGATCGGTTCGATACCCCCTTAACACACTCTATATATACACATTCTATATACCACGGATGCGCGCTTGCTCCGCGCGAAGCCGATATCCGCCGATGATACCATTAAGACGTCAGTCGTGTCTTGGCCTAGTCGCTCGCGCGCGCGCGCGCAGGTAAATTAATAGGCGTATCGGAGCCCTACGGGCGCGAAACAAGCACTTAACGTGCCTCGCTCTATCTTCCACAACGCCAGGAGCTGCGTTCAGCAGCAGCAGCAACCCAACGTAACGGAGAGCCACTCAAGATCGAGTTACCGAAAATCGATACCACCTTTGTGTGTCGCTCGCTAGCTCGCTCGCGCTCGCTTCGCGTGTATATATAGCTGTGTGTATTCAGAGAGAGAGAGAGAGAGAGAGAGAGAAAGGTTTCTTACTTCGAGATTTTTCGGAAGAAATACTCGAAGCAGAGAAAGCGGTAGTAGAAAGATATAGAGGAGATGTATAGTGTTTTGTATCAAGAGCAGTTGCGCCAGTACTTTGCCTATCGGCCACTTGTCAACTTATACGCCTTTTTTTCTACCTTTTTCTGAAGGTATATACCTGTAGATCTATCGTAAGTGCGTGTTTTATGTTTGAACAGTCAGATTTAATCAAAAGATTATATATCCATTATTTATAGTATGCCCCCATTTTTTTAATTGCATGATATGGAAAGTAATTATACAAATTTTTACTAATAATATGAAAATTATGCATTTAGACAAAAAAATTTTATCAAATACTTACCATTACCTTTTAAAATAGTAGATAACACAAATTAATCTGAAAAGTAAGAGAGGAACGGAAAACCGATCATAGCGCCGCCACGCTATCTCATGGTATGACGCCTAGAAAAATTTGATAGAAAATACTATATTTTCTCATACAGCTATCATAAATTGTAAAGTCAAAAATATTGCCTATACTTTAAATAAAATTTTGCTAGACCCAAAAGAAAATGTACTAGAAGTTATTCTAAAACTTTCAATATAAATTGTGGTAATTTTCGGATTTGATCACAATATTTGATTTCTAGTCGAGACAATATTGAAATTCTTGTAAAACTATTAAATATTTTTTTTTTGGAAGATTTGCTGAATATTATTGAATTTGAACATATTTTTTTAAGGTTATGTAATTATTGATGCGGTATTCTAAAAATTTGGTATGCTTTTTTATATAAATTTTTTCTCAGTTTACTCATTTGTAAATCTTTTTTTTCACTACAATATTTTTAAATATTCTGAAATATTCAATATATTTCCTGCTAATAAAAGGTGTATATATCTATCAAATAATATATCAAGTCAACCATTCATTCTGACTTATAACGATGATTGATTCTTGAATTTCTATTTGCATGCCGTCATTCTGTTTTTAAATACTTTAACATTTTACATTCATAATATACTAATTATATGAAATAAATTATCACTTCCAAATCGCCCCTTGAAAAAAATAAACAAAATGATGTTGGCACATTGTCGAATTAGTTCAACATTAATCTTGGGACATACAGATATACAAGTATACGAACTCATATAAAGTATGTATGAATGTATACATGGATATCTGCATATTTATATATTACCAATACACGTACATAAATCAAGTTATGGATGTCATTCATAACATAATGTTTTTAAAGAAGATTAACTGTTTAATGAAAACTGTGTGCATGCCTTATATTTTTTTTCTTTAAAGTATCATATACGGCAAAATCAGGACTTAAATATTAATAAAATGAGGAAAAAAGTGCTTTTATAATAATTTGAAAATTTGTTGAACTGTAACAATATGACGGTAACCCTAAGCAAATAATTCCCAAAGAAGATTCATATATTGCAAAAAATGTTCAATCATTTTGATCGAAGTATGTCTCTGTAAGTGATCGATAACATTGATACAAAATAAAGCTCGCTGTTAATATTAATAACAAAAACAAGTTCCCTATTCCCAATAAAATAATAACAAAAACACTTCATCAATACCCAAATTTATTTGAATTCACGGGTCAGCTGCGCGCTAATTACGCGCGGTATAGGACTCGAAGCTTATAGTCTTCATCCCTATACCTATAGTCACAAAGACGCAAACGAATTAATTAATCTCGCGGCTCTGTTGATCGAACCACCTTGACGTGGATCGTTCCTCCTCCTTTCCAAAATTTCTCGCATTGCTCTTGCGCAAATTGACTTAAATGCACCGACAGTAGCACACTCCTCTCGCCGTCGCTCGGCTGCCGTCCGAACGGTAATAACGCTAATGAGGATCGTCATGGCAGAGATGGAAAGAGCCCCCGGAAAACGAGTATCCGCTCGTCGTCGCGACGAAAATTTCCATCGCGCCCATTTCCCCATTATCTCCATCTCAAGGAAGTCATCTTAGCCGTCTGCCCACCCTCCAAGCGTCCTTTTGTATATATAATTCGATAGCGTACACGCGCGTGCATCATATATCTATATAGCGATGGCAATTCGATTTTCAGCGTCGCTAATCGCAAGAGGTGGCAGCAGGCTTCTGCTCCTCTCTTTTCATTAAAAGGAAAAATCACGGTTAATTGTCTGTGAGCGGGCCGAGAGAGAGAGAGAGAGAGAGAGAGAGAGAGAGGGAGCGCCTTGCGAAATAAAGGGGAAGCGAGAGAGAGAGCAAAATAAAAAGGAGTAGAAGTAAAATCGAAAGAAAGTAAGAAACGGAGTACGAGAGGGGGAGAGTAGCGATAAATACACATATATACACTATATTGCGTATTTCTGTCACGCGAGGGGAGGAGGGGGATGAAAAAATTCACAGGCCCGCTGTGAATAATTAGTGGTATAATGAGTCGAGTGTTGGGCAGACCTGCAATGTCTCACCAAAATACAATGGACCCCAACAAAGACGTAAGAACGACCCTGGCTCTCTCTCTCTCTCTCTCTCTCCCTCGCTTTTTCTTTCTTTCGCTCGAACTGTTCTCAACTTGAGCCTACCGGCGACCCATTCCACCGTTGAATCGACCCTTCAGAATTTCTCGCGAAGGCTAATCAATTTTTAACTTAATTTGAACCCGCCTTACTTTCAATAAAGTAATTGTACAGAAATACCGTGTCGCCAAAAATTCAAAATATTCAATAAACCCTTCCGAACCTTGATTTATATTTTATCTGATACAAAACAAAAGTTTTTTTTTTATATAATTTTTTGTTAATATCAATTTATAAACATTTAGTAAAATTAATTTAATACAACAGGTTGTAATAAAACTATAATAACTTTTACTTAGCTTCATTGATCCACTGATTTTAATACTATTCTAATATGATTAGACCTACTTTTAAAACAAACCTTAATTGTCTTAACAAATTACCACAGCTAACCAATTATTATAAAAAAAAAACCGAAACATACAAAAAAACATTTCCCTCTACCACTGTTTTACAATGTTTTCACCGCAACGTCACTCTCAATGATCGACAGTCAAATCGCTAAGCTAGACCGCGCGATAACTAAAAAAAGCCAGGAACTCCTCGTCTCTCTCTTTCTCCCAAGCGAGACAAAAAATTGTACTCACGCACAAGTAAAGCCTTCGCATATATATGTACACGCGTTCGTGGTCTCTATAAATTTAAGAAAGAGCAAGAGAGACGACGACGACGACAACTATACGACGATTGCTCCGACACGACGACGATTCCGAGTATCGTATTTCCGTGGGCCGACAAAACGCAGATCCAACGGACAATGGCGTCCTCCCGGCCTTTACCATTCAAACGTCACTCTGGCACCTCGTCTTACAGCGCGAGCGTGCACACGTATATATATACATATACGCACGCTTGCGCGTTTATTTAACGCTTCTCTCTCTCTCTCCCTCTCTCTCCTTCTTCCCCTTCCTTTTTCCATTCCCCTCTGGCCACCTTATTATTATTGTTATTTGTCTTAAGACCAGTGAGGGCAAACTCGAGCGAGAGAGAGTGAGAGAGAAGTATATATATATATATACGTATAGAAAAAAAATTTAACTGAGAGGTGGGGAGGTATAGCGAAAGGATCTGCTAGGGATGTTGGGTGTTTCGTCGAAAACGACATAATTAGATCGATCCGGACACTCATACGCGCGTGTGTGTGTGTGAAGGCGATCGAGAAAAGAGAGAACGTGAGAGAGAGATGAATAGCTTCGTTGTCGTGGTCCATTATTCAAACGTCCCTCAAGCTGTGAAGGCGTCGGAGACGTTAAATAGGTGGTGCTAGAAGCCGTAGTAGTAGTAGCGATTGCTTGTAATGGAATTTCCAAGTGTCATGTGATATACGATTTTCAAAGTGGTTAGAGTTCTTTTGAGATTGGATGAAAGATGAAATGTAATAAGTTGGATATATGTGTGTGTGTGTGTGAATTGTTGTTGTGGCATTAGAGGTACTTTGTGAATTTTCCTCAGGTGGACGTTTAATATTAACTGTGTATTACATGTGACTATTCACGCAATATGTGTTCAATATGTTATAGAAAAAATGAAGTAAATAAAGGACTTTTTAACGTGTGATACAACAAAAACTTTTAATTAAAATAGCTAATCCCTATATACTGAAAAATATTTTTAAAAAATGTAAATCATATTTAAATTTATTCACTTACGATTTTAAATGAGTAACTCTCGTACTTTTTTGCTTGTTTGTGAAGATGCTTTGAAGTATCGCAAAATGCTAATTTTTCATGAATTTCAAAATTAGTTCTTTTATCCCACAGCCCATTTTTAAATTTTAAATTATCTAATTAATTTTATAAATTTTGCAATTTTTTATCATGAACAAAGGCATCATCAATTTTTATTTTTATATTTGATACCGAAGTCGTATAATGCAAGTGTTATTACATTTTTTTATTTTAAAATAAAAGCAAACCTTCATCTGGTTTAAAAATATTCTTTGTCTTAGAACTTCTTTATTTTCAGAAGAAAATATATCTAAATATAACAACATATATTTGTAGTTATTACAAGCCTGACAAAGAGCCGTAATTCATACAATTAAAAGTCTAAATTGCTCTTTCTCTAACAGCTTATATTCACGAGCACCTTCTCACCTCCTTATGCGCCACTGCAACAAATTGTCATTCGTAATAACAGCTTCCCTTTATATTTCCAAAAGTATTATTAGTAAATTACACACCATAAACCCAACATAATACATTGTTCTTTAACTACTGTAAAAGTTATTCTAAAAAACTGACTGTTTTCACAACAACATTTCAATTACCACACTTATCTCTATATACATTGACCCATTGATCGAAAAACCTTTGAGACCATAAATATCAAATCAATCGTTACACTTTGCATTCACAATAAGCACGCGACGTGACACGCAACCTCGCAAAGCGGCTGCAGAGCAGAGGCAGAGAGTGGGAGGGAACCAAGAGGGAACGAGGTACACATACAGCACACGAGTGAGAGAGAGAGTGAAAGATGCGCTTCAAACGTCGTCGGCGTCGACGACGACAATACAGTAACAGAGTGCATCTCTCTCTCTCTCTCTCTCACTCTCGTTCTTGCGTTGGGCGCGAACTTTATATTCTCGGGCTTAATTTCCGCATTGTGTCACTTCAAAATGTCCGGGCTTTTGAGGCTCGTCGACGAAGAAACTCTTGTACTTAGGGAGAGCCGCGTTGCCGCCGCCGCGGCGTGCAAGCGCAAATAAGCTTCGGCGCGAATGAGAATGCAACTTTTTTTTTCCTCCTCTGCGCGCGCTTTGCCTCTCGCATACTCTTCCTTCGCGAACGTTTTTACCTCTCGCGCTCGTATATATATATAGTACGCTCGTGCTCGCTTTCTTTAAAGAGCGAACTCTCTCTCTCTCTCTCTGGCGACGAGGCGCGAGTCTCGCGCGCGCGTCGCGTGTGTGTGCGTTAACGTTTACATATACTCTCCTACCAGCGCTTTTAATTGCCAACTCCTTCCAGCATTTCGTAGTCGTCATCGTCAGCGTCAGGCGCCATCGTTGTCGCCTCTGTATTTGTGTACGTAATCACTCGCAGGTAATTTTTTCTGGCCGGTTGTCTGTGTGTGTACGTGTGTAAATGTGTGTGTGTGTGTGCACAAGTTGAGCGCCACACTTTTTTTACACCTACTTCTGAAGAAATGCGTGATAGGGGACATTTTTTTCTTTTTTTTTCTTCTTCTTTTTCATTCCGACTGCACCTTTGATGAGTAGTTTCTAAACAGAGTCGTGTAAGGGTGCCAAGGTAGGGATGGTTTTTCGAAAAAGTACGAGCATTTCGTGTGTAAGGTTTTTTTTTGAGACAATAATTTAGTACACGTGTACTGCTGAAAGAAGCATTTTTATTGTCTTAGATGAAAGAATACGAGAATATATTGTTACTACAATCTATTTTTGTGCCATCCTAAGGGTTGTAAAATTTTTTTGGATAAACAATTTTTTATGCATAATACGTAAAATAAAATATCATGGAATACTTGATGAAATTAATATTGTTGATATATTGGTGTATGTTAACCAGGGCAATATGACACTTTTATCCACAATATTTTGCGAAAAATGCATGTATTATATACTTTATACTATAAACTACTTATAGTATTTTCACGTAGGTATTTTAACAGTTCCTATATATAATATGGATCCAATAATACTGTAATTCCTCCGACAAAATTCGTCTTAGATTTCTCTAATTAAATGAAACCTGCGGAGAATCCATTCATCCCATGCATCATCAGAACTCCTGTCAGCAATACTGATCCTGAAAAGGAAACGGAAGGAATCTCATTCCATCTTATATACGCACGCACTTCCAAGAGGAAATATTTTTATATTCTTCTCTCGGGACAATGCAATGATTCAGTGCTACGCTTTGTTTCCCGAAATCCCAACGGAGGAAAACGGTTTCTGTAAAATACAAAAAAAGAAATCTATGTTCACATACATATCTATGTACATACATACATGCGTGCGTATCACGCGGAGAAGAAGTATGTGAAACAGAAAAAGAAGGAATCGTCATTCTTTTTCCACACACGTTGCGTCCTTCGGTACACGTTTGAAGTTCTCATGGCAATCAGCTGGATTGCCTATCAACACCCGCATATATATACGCTCTTTACTTCGCGAGCGTGCGTGCACCGCGGCACATACACGCGCTTATATGTACCCTGCATGGTCCCCTGCAGTTCTCGGTTTATCCGCTTTTTCTTATACGCGCGTGTAGGTGAAGCGTTTCTTTAACACACACGCATATGTACGCTCTCTTATAATCTTTCGTGCGTCTCCCACCTCCGTAGCATACATATATATACTCACCCCTTGTGTCTTATGTGACACATAACGGTGCGCTTGTGTTCTTGATATTGCCGAGCTATATATATTTCGCACTTATACGCGCGCGTTTCTTTTTTATTTTATTTATCCACTTCATGGTAAAGATGTCGAAATAACCATAGATTTTTCGTTTTTGTTTTTCTTCTTTAGATGACTATATATGGGTTTGTCTATTTGTATAAGTGAAAACAAATGGGTCAACAGCTCTCGCGGAGTCTGAAAATTTACATATACTTGTATTAATTCAATGAAAAATTTTTATTTAAAATAATATATATATATATAAGTAATTCAATGTAGAAATCTATTTTATCAACTAAAAAAAAACTAAACTACGAATAACTATTTAAATATATCTTCATTTTACCAATAAAAAATACAGCTCCAACAAAGATATAATTTAAAAATATTTAATAAAAAAAACTATTGTGTAAAAATATATGTATACATTGACATTAAAAAAAAAATGTTTTGACCTCGTATACCTTTTAAACCAAAATCCATTATCACGCTTACAATAAATGGCAGAAATGGTCGCCAACCGACTTTATATCCTCCGAAAACAATTGAGAAAAGAATCGAGATTCGTTCGCCGTACTACAGGGTGACCATCTTAGAACGCACCACATTGATAACGTTACAGCAAAATAATTAATCAATGAATAAATTCCGGGT